>JAPDPM010000001.1:28132500-28732500 GCA_032173925.1 Heritiera fomes
GTAACATTCTCATTTCTGTTACACTCATCTTTTGTGTATGTAGCCTCTTAGTCGCCCAACATTCACTACCATATAACAATGTTGGTCTAACAACTGTCCTATAAAACTTGCCTTTCAACCATGTAGGAATTCCTTTATCGCACAACACACCTGTAGCACTTCTCCACTTACTCCATCCAGCTTGGATCCTATAGGTCACATCACCATCAATCTCTCCATCCATCTGTATTATTGATCCCAAGTATCGAAAATGATCCTGCTTAGGTATCGCCACCCCATCTAACTTCACTACATCATGCTCTTCCAGTCGGTTAGAACTGAATTTACACTCCATGTATTCAGTCTTCACTCTGCTTAGTTTAAATCCTTTTGATTCCAACGTTTGTCTCCATAATTCCAACTTTGTATTGATCTCCGCTCTAGTTTCCGCACATAGGACAATATCATCTGCAAACATCATACACCAAGGCACCTTATCCTGGATGGATTTTGTCAGTTCGTCCATAACTACTGCAAACAAGAATGGACTCAACGCTGACCCTTGGTGTAATCCCACCGTGATAGGAAACTCACTTGTTGGCCCCCCACCTGTCCTCACATGTGTCCTTACGCCTCTATACATGTCCTTAATTAGTTTAATATATTTCAAAGGAACTCTTTTCTTCATTAACCACCAGAGTACCTCCCTAGGCACTTTATCATATGCTTTCTCCAAATCTATAAAGACCATATGAAGATCTTTACCCATTACTCGAAAGCACTCCATAAGTTGTCTAAGCAAATATATTGCCTCCATAGTTGATCGACCTGGCATAAAACCAAATTGATTCTCCGATATCTCTACATTCTTTCTTAATCTCCGTTCTATCACTCTCTCCCATAGTTTCATCGTGTGACTCATCAATTTTATGCCTCGGTAGTTGGCGCAACTTTGAATATCTCCCTTGTTCTTATATAAAGATACTAAGACATTCTTCCTCCATTCCTCTGGCATTTTGTTAGTGTGCCAAATCTTATTAAATAGATTTGTCAACCACCTAACTCCTACATCTCCAAGGCATTTCCAAACTTCAATTGGGATGTCATCAGGTCCAACAGCTTTTCCATTCTTCATCATCTTTAGTGCCTCTTTTACCTCCGTCTCTTGGATTCTACGCATAAAACATCGATTTAAATCCTTAAGAGGCACCGAAATATTATCCAAAACTTTATTTTGTCCGTCATTAAATAATTTGTTAAAATAATCTCGCCACTTGTCCTTAATGTCATTATCTTTAACGAGAGTTCTTTGATGCTCATCCTTAATACATTTCACGACTCCTAGGTCGCGACTCCTCCTTTCTCTTGCTCGTGCCAATCTGTATATCCTTTTCTCTCCCTCTTTTGTGTTCAATTTGTCGTAAATCTCTTTCGCAACCTTCGTCTTAGCTTCTGCCACAGCCTTCTTTGCCTCCTTTCTTGCTACCTTATATTCCGAAAAACTCTCTTCTGTATTGTGCTTCTTTAAAGCCTTGTAACGCTCTCGCTTAGTCTTTATAGCATCTTTTACTACTGCAGTCCACCATGTTGCGTCCTTTCCAGTCGGCACTCTTCCGTTTGATACTCCTAATGTCTCTTTGCCTACCTCCCGAATGCATTTTGTCATCTTATTCCACATTACATTTGGGTTCTCTTCTGTTATCCAAGCCTCTTTTTGAATCCAACTATCTCTACATATTGTATGACAATCTTCTTTTAGCTTCCACCATCGAATCCGTTCAATTCCTTTTTGTTGGTTCCTTCGATGTCGTTTATCTATCTTCATATCTAGAACTAGGAGTCTATGTTGCGCGGTAACACTCTCACCTGGTATAACCTTACAATCCAAACATCTATGTCTATCCCTACTCCTAGTTAAAAAGAAATCTATCTGACTAGCTCTTGGTCCACTTCTAAAGGTTATAAGATGAGAATCTCTCTTCTTAAACAATGTATTTGCTAGGATTAGGTCATAAGATAAAGCAAAATTTAAGATAGCATCTCCTCCCTCGTTTCTTACACCATAACTAAAACCCCCATGTACTCTCTCAAAACCCTCTCTACTTGTACCAACATGTCCATTAAGATCACCGCCAATAAAAAGGTTTTCTCCTATGGGTACTTCTTGTACTACCTTATCTAAATCCTCCCAAAACTGTCGTTTACTAACCTCATCAAGTCCTATCTGGGGTGCATACACGCTAATGACATTCAACACCTCTTATCCTAAAACTAGTTTAACCAAAATAATCCTATCCCCTTGTCTCTTGATCTGTACAACATCCTTATGGTACTCTTTATCTATAATGATACCTACTCCATTTCGATCTCTATCTTTCCCTGTGTACCAAAGCTTATATTGCCAAGGTGCTATCTCTCTAGCCTTTTCCCTAACCCATTTGGTCTCTTGGAGACACAAAATGTTAACCCTCCTCCTACTCATAACCTCACAAATCTTACCTAACTTACCACTAAGCGTACCTATATTCCAAGATCCTAACCTAAGCTTATGGTTATGGACTAACTTCTTTACCCACCCCCGTCCATTGTGGTGTGGGAACCTTTGCCTATTTAACACCACATCCAGGCATCGATGTGGCGCGTCACTTCCGGGCGACGACCTAGCAACCCTTGCCCACTTTTCACTACACCCGGGCTCCGATGCAGCGCGTCGTTGTGTAGGGGACGCCCCAACGATGTTTTGATATTGGTTCATTTCATGAGACTGGACTAGTTTTTAAGGCTGGTTGTCCAAACCTACCGCCACCCTCCTCCTTTACCCGGGCTTGGGACCGGCTGCGTTAACTCACACAGGCGGAGTTATATATACATGTATATATATCTATATATATATGTATATACACATATATATATATTTAGTTCTATCTTATTCATGTTTATACACCGATATATATATACCTATATCTATATATATATATATATTTATTTATTTCAAACACATATATGTTTATATCTAGGTGTATACTTACTATATGTTGTACACACACATATATATATATATATTTATATATTCATTCTCATCTTTCATATATACATGTATACATATATATATACATATATATATATTTACATAATTATGTATTATGTATAAGTACCTTTGTATACTCATATATATATATGTATATGTATATATATCTATGTATATATATTTATATCCATTATTTTATTTGAATTAATTTTTTTTAAATGGCATATTACATATTGACTAATTATAGTTAAGTTTTCCTCTCCATTTTACTATCATCCAGGCCATTTACAATCAGCCCCCCCTTCCCTCTCAAGCATTCATGTTACACACCATGCACAACCACATTTCAGCCCTCAATTTCACAGTTTAAAAACCCGTACATGTTATCTATCAAGCATCAGTTAGATCAATAATTATACATGCCATTTACTTGTTCAAACCAAGCATAAACAGAATTCTAAAGTAAGAAACCATGGCTGGGAACTACCTGTGTAAAAATTTCGGTTCTGTCCAGCTCTCAAAACAGCCCACTTTGGTGGTTTTCGACTGAGCTTTTTGGGGTTTTTTTTGAAGCTCTCAAGATGGGTAGGAATTCTATGAAATGACCTAGGTAAACCGAAGAAGGAAAGATGCATTCAACATGGCTAACGTGAGGGGCGGTTTAGAGAGGAAGAAGGAGAACGTGGGACTGCAGCAGTTCTTCTTTTCTTCTTTCCCGATGGTTGCCTACAATGGCAAGGAAAAGGGCTGCACCTCCCTCTCTTTTCTTTCTTTCCTTTCTTCCTTTCCTTCTCGGTTCAGCTTTTTCTTTCTTTCCTTCTCCTTGCCGAGACCTCCTCCTCTGTTTTACTCTCTTTTCTTTTTCTTTCATCAGTTTTTGTTAGCCACCGATGTGATCAACGATGATGCTTGTTTAGTGGAGTTTTGGTGGGAAAGGTCCCATCAAACTCCACTAAACACACACTTTTAACTTATTTTATTATTCTTTTAGTTTATTTTATAGTTTTATTTTAGTTTATTTTAAATTTTCAATGTCTAAGACTATCTAACTCATAATTAAATTTACATTATATATATAACTAATATACTTATATATATATATATACATATATCTATTTATTTCTTTATTATTATTATTTTTTGTTATATCATTTACATACAATATGTATATATACTTATTTCTTAAACCTTAATTATAAAGATATATAAACATACACATATCTATATATATACATATACGTACATATATATATATATATATTTTTTTATGTCTAGTCTATTTTTAGTGTAGGTATATTTATATATATATATATATTTATATATAGACACATTTAACACTCACTACACACATATATAGGTATTCCTTGTTTATTTTATTTTGACTATTTTAATATTCAAGTACACTACATTTCTTTTAGTATACTTGTGTCCTTATTTCATTTAAAACAAATACACTTCTATATTATGGAATACAAGCACTTATTTGTTCTCATATAATTTTTGAACTTATACAAGATTTCTAAATTATCTCAAGGATCATTTGTTGCTAAATTCACCAAACTTGCCAATTTCATTTTCATCAATTGAGATAATACTAACTACAAGGTGCATCATAGTACCAAGCTTATCTGTGTCTCTTATTTATTCACTAACATGGTACAAAATTTGTAGTTTTTACATCCTCTCCACCTTAGGAAATTTGGTCCCCTAAATTTTCCATGTCTAGTTGAAATAGGTAAGGGTACTTCTCTCTTATTAAGCTTTCCAACTCCCATGTGGCTTCCTCTGAAGAGTGGTGCTGCCAAAGTACTTTGAGTAAAGGGATTGTCTTAGACCTCAATATCTTATCTTTCCTGTTTAAGATCCGAATAGGTCTCTCGACATAACTTAAGTCTTCTCTGATCTCCAATGGCTCATACTCGATAACATGAGATGGGTCCGGATGATATTTCCGTAGCATCGACACATGAAAGACGTTATGCACACTCGATAGCTTTGATGGTAACACCAGTCGGTATGCCACATCACCAATCCTCTCCAATATCCCAAACGGGCCAATGTATCGAGGGCTTAACTTCCCTTTCTTGCCAAATCTTATTATGCCTTTAGATGGAGAGATCTTCAAAAACACTTTATCACCAACTTGAAACTCTAAGGGTCTCCTACGACAGTCGGCATAGCTTTTCTGTCTACTTTGGGCTGTTCTCAATCTATCACATATCAACCTCACATCTTCGGAAGCTTTCTCTACAATCTCCGGAGTAAATATCTTTCTTCGTATAAGTCTAATGGTACACTTTGCACACATTCTAGTACATCTTCGTATCCCCCGTGTGCATCGTGTACCTGGAATTGTGTGCCTCTTTCATTATTTGTCTCTTTAGGACCTCACTATCTGGAATGCACTCATAAGTATAGAACTATCTAGGATGCCTGTCACCGCGATAATCATCTATCTCAAATCACCTCAACATGATTTCCACATTATGCTAAATACATTCGTCACATGTTATATCAACAAAGTCAATAATTTACATCTTGTAGCTACGTTTCTTATGCACTAGACAAGTTAATATGCGCTCATTAGTCAATGGGAGCACACAATATTTATAAACATGTACTATTACATAAGCATCCTACATAGCAAGAACCACAAAATGTCATAATTCAATATTTTCTCAATCTTGTTACCACAACAATAATCAAATTAACAATTCTCCATGGCCTCAATGAACCTGTCACACATCAATTAAACATCTCTCAACAATACTTCAAGACACAAAAATCACCTTACAATGATCATTATACTCAGTGAACACGACACTCCTCATGCATATCACAAATACTGTTTTCAAGACATCATTATCGTAGTGTCATAGAGTAACTAACCTATATAGCCTATTTCCACAAGGTGACACTCCAAGTTTTTCCCACTTAATTTACTCGATGGGTCATAATTCACTTTTCCACAAGAAAGTAGTTCACCACAGGCACCTCACGTTCCGTAATCATTGATTATGTTCACTCATGATCAGGTTTCCACTTTCTTACAAACAATTCATTTGCACCAACCATTGCATAGTATGATGAAATCATACGTGTCAATTCCAGTCTATCCCCACATGAGTTTCACTTCCTCAACAATCCACATAATAGCATAATCTTAACTCTTACCTTTGCAATACACAAATGTATATGTATACAATTACATAAGTAAATGTACTCTTAGTGTATAAGACATCACAAGCATAATTCTTATTCTCATCATCTCAATCTCAAATCAATCTTATAAATTGGCTCATCCAATAAGTCATTAATCATAGGTAGCAGTTATTTATTCTTAATTGTCGCCTGATTTAACTGCTTATAATCTATATACAATTTCAAGCTGTCGTCTATCTTTTTCACTACCAATACCAGAGCCTTTATGGTGATACCCTTGGGCGTGTAAAACCCTTCTCTTGCAACTCTCGTAGCTACTTTTTAAGTTATTCCTACATTGATCAATGTCCTCCCAACATATGAGGGAGCTTTTCTCTATCATTCTCTCTATCTCATATCATATTAAAGTCCTGTAATTTGAAGAATATTTTTCCATATTATCACTTATCTTAAAGATCGTATCGTTCTCATATCAATTTCAAAGCTTAATACTTAATAGATCCACCGAATTGGACATATCTCATTAGATCACACATTGTGACCTTTTATCCTCCTATAATTTAGAAACTATCAAACTGAGTTAAGACCAATTCCAGGATATGATGGTCTCTAGTTTCTTATTTCACATAATCTTAACTTCTACATCAATTTATTATCTTACACGACATGCTCTAATGATCTCCAGTTTTCCATTCAAAGATCCCTTTTCTATAACATGTCGTATTTGTTTCAACTTTACTAGTGAAAATATGAAGAGTCTTGTGGGTCTTGAATCCACATAGTTCAAAATCATAAGGTTCACTTCATTAGACTTTCAAGGTCCATGTAATTCAAAGAGGCAAATTTCAATAGTTAAATAATTTGAAATTCATGTAGTCTCCACTTCACATATTTTCTAAATCACATTGTTTTCTGAAGGCCATACACTTCTCAACATATATGAGATCTTGAACATCTCTTAAATCCATAAGGAAGTTAGACAAATTTTTTTTTTGTCAAATCAACAAATCAGTATTTAAATCATTTTAATATCCAAATCATTTCACATTCAGTTCAGTGGAGACAGTCACATCCAATAGGATCATGCATGATACAGTATTCCCAGAGGGAAAATCAGTAACGAGTGGCTATCGTTGACAGTCACAGTTCGCATGGGTCAGGTGCTCATTGTGAAAACCTGTGGGTTTGACCAGATTCCCACAATCATAAATCTGCGTACTTGATCAGGATCTCGCAATCATATACACTCAGTATGCATGATCACTAAGGAGCAACTGTCTCAAAACATTTTCATAAATCATATAAAAGAATGATTATTGAATTTGGAAGCAATAAAACTCATTAAAAACTCATTGAAAACTTTAAATATACCAATAACTAGTTTGTACATAAATAAATAATAAATCGTTTATGTAAAAATAATTAAATATCATTTATGCTATTTAAAAACATATTAAGACTTTATGCAAATTAAAACAATTAGAACATCATATGCACTTGGAATAAATCTATATTTTATGCAATTTAAAACATTTCATGTAAATCATTCTATGTAACTCTCATACATGTCCCTCATTTCAATGCTTGATCATATATATATATATATATATATATATATATACACTATTCTTAAGATGCACTATCATAACTCAAATTTATATCTCAACACCATGCTCATGTATCCAAGCTCATTCCGTAATTTTCATAGTCTCTTATCTCTTAACATCAATTTTTTTTTATTATTGCTCTATCAAAAGCCTCATAGTACCCATCATACGTTTCTGCAATTCCATATCGACGAATTCCTCTTGCATCTTTCAATCAATACCTATTTCTGCATCAATCATATAAGAGGCAATAATTCTATCTCTTTCAAAGCAAATCGTATTCCAATTGATCATCTCAGATCATTGCATGACCTATCTTAGGCCAACTATACTAGATTACTTCACAAGTAATTCCATCAGACGAAATTCTTAAGCCTCGACAGGCATACCATATCAATCTCCATAACCAAATATTACCTATTGGCTATTGTGCCTTTTCAATTCTTGTTGTACATCACACTACCTTATAGGCCATTGTCTCCCTTCTTGAGGCTATCCACAACTAAATCGTTTTGTGCACCTTGTTATCATTTAATTTCAATGCAAAACACATGCATTTAGAATAGTTTTCTACACTTATTGAGCATTTAACATTCAGGCATTGACAGTATTATGGGTGACTATCCAGTCTATACCCAAAATGAAACCAATGTCGTAAAAGTGCAACAATATCGGATCTACTATTAGGTTTTTATTTCTGGCCTTCACTTTACACTGATGATAAGCACTCCCTTTCATCTAAGACTTCCTTGAATGGAGTGCTAGTATGCAATAGATGACTTAAAGTTTCTAACTTTATATGTAGCCTATTACATGTCTAGCATATGAGGGTGATGGGGTTGATGGTTGCATTATCGGCCTCCGAGATGGCCTTTCGGGCACGCCTTTACGTCCAATCCTCCTCATTCTAATTTGAATTAAAAACGAACTATACCAAGAGTAGATCAATCTTAGTATAAGTCAAAATAGGAAAACTTTCAAACATAAATTTCACAGTACATGGGATGTAGCATTACAAACGGTCTAAACTACACTAACATGTATTAGACAAACCAAGCTCCGATACCATTAAATTTGTCACGACCTGAAGGCCAGTGATGTCCACTTAACACTTATTTTATTGCTTATGAAAATTACAAACCAAATTTTTCTTTTTCTACTTACGGTTTGTATTGGGTGTTAGTGTAGTATTTAAATCAAATCTTATCTTACTAATATTATTTCTCGAGCTATGTCACATTTCTCGAGGTGATTTTTTTTTATGATTTTAGCCTTATTTTACTATTTCCAAAAGAAGTGGATCGAAAACCTCCTCTTTGTATTTTATCAATTTCCCCAGGTAAAATATCCTACATTAAAACACATTTTTAATCTTCACAATATAGGCAGCTGTTGTTTCCCACAATTCACACAATCATGCATCTCAAGAATTAACCATTAATAAGCCCACATCTAACAGTTTATACATCATTCAAAATGTACATCTGAACTCAGATCGAACTCGAAAATCACCTAGACTCACATAATAATCTAGCACGATCCAAAGCTACATCCCATATACTTTCCTAGTACTGTGAAATTAAAGTACATATAACTATCAACTAATATACAAGTAGTATACCTCAAAAATGCAAAAGCTAGGCCCGGAGAACGCAGACGAGTACCACTATTACGTACAATTCTCGAGAGCCTATACAAAGCCTGAGCCGGCTATCAACTCGTAAGATCTGTAGATGTTTAAATTTAAGGGGTGAGCAAATCCACGGCTCAGTAAGTAGTTTAAATAAGTACATACTAGGCTCATATCGTAAAACACGATCATACATGCATGAGTTTTATAAAATGGCATGTATGTATTATATCAAGGTTTGCTACCAATTCGTATGTACACAGATTTCATAAGCTTATTCATGCTTTCATTCCATTCTTAAACTCATAAAGTATCATTATTTTTATCAGTATGGTTAATTGTGAAAGAAGACAAACATTCAAATAGCATATGTTTTTATGGCATATATAAGTATAATTCAATGATTATACACATTCTCTGTCTTATGTATAAGATCTATTTCATCTATTGATATTCATCACATTCAAAAATCACAATCACTTACTTATTGCCACAATAATCCTATGATTCCTCATATTTCATCAAAACACGTGTAGCACTTAACTCTCAAAGGATTCTAGAGGTGGCTCCCATAGTTTTCGAAGATTCTATGTAGCACGTAGGTCCCTTGAGTTCTGTAGAGGTGGCTCACACGGTACAAAGATCGAGTCTTGACTCGGTTTGGCCTTTATGACACATACTTTCTACTATCTCATCGGAACACGTGTAGCACTTAGCTCTCAAAGGATTCTAGAGGTGGCTCCCATAGTTTCCGAAGATTCTATGTAGCACGTAGGTCCCTTGAGTTCTCTAGAGGTGGCTCACATGGTACAAAGATTGAGTCTTGACTCGGTTTGGCCTTTATGACACATACTTTCTACTATCTCATCGGAACACGTGTAGCACTTAGTTCTCAAAGGATTCTAGAGGTGGCTCCCATAGTTTCCGAAGATTCTATGTAACACGTAGGTCCCTTGAGTTTTCTAGAGGTGGCTCACACGGTACAAAGATCGAGTCTTTACTTAGGTTGACCTTTTTCCTAGCTTTCGACAAACACGACTAGGTACTAATTTAGGTCCAAGAACTCAATATTGGGAGCTATACCTACCGCACACTAATCACATATGCATTGTCAAAGTATCACAATATGCTAACATGCTCCATCGGTGCGACTTAATTAATTCATATGCATTCTTCAAAATGCAAGCACCAAAAGTATACAATTTAAACATTCAACAACCACGAACAAACTGTAACACATAACATGCAAATCACAAGCAAGATTCCTTTCTAAACAACTATTATTCACGATCATATTATGTCCAATTTGTATTTTACCCCACTTACTCTTATAGTCTTACCCATATTATTCCACCAACTTAAGGTAAATTTAGATAAGTATTTTAATAAGTATTTATTCATCTCTTACGAGATGATACTAGCAAGGCTTATTTAACCCACTTACCTCGATGCTTGGTAGGTTACTTTTCCTCGATCCTCAACTCAAGCTTAGCTCCTACATCGCTCCAAATTCACTCCAATTCAATCGAATGACGTTTCAATAACATGTCTTAATTACGTTTTGTTCGCATATGAATTGTATATCTTAGAATCTAAACTATTCCAACTCATTTCTTTGGCAAGGAACTAAATTCTTCATGTGTCTCGCTAGGCACTACCTATCTGATTTAATAACACTTTACTTTATATTCTTTATAAGATGATAACAGGTTTATTAACTTGTATACGCTATTTTCCCTTCGTACAATTATACCTTATGTACACAAAAGTATGCCTAAATATCCATGTATAATTACATGATCATATTTCATTCTTTATCATTATGTCTAAGGAGGTTTTTTTTTTATCTAGTATTTATATATATATATATATATATATATATATATATATATATATACACATATCATAATATATCTACATGTGTGTGTATATATATGTATATTCACATATATATATATATATATATTTAGTTCTATCTGATTCATGTTTATGCACCGATATATATATATATATATATATATATATATATATATATATATATATATCACTTATATCTATATATATATATATATATTAATTTCAAACACATATATGTTTATATCTAGGTGTATACTTACTATATGTTGTAGACACACACATACACACACACACATATATATATATATATTTATGTATTCATTCTCATCTTTCATATATACATGTATGCATATATATACATATATATATATATATTTTGCATAATTATGTATTATGTATAAGTACCTTTGTATACTCATATATATATGTGTGTGTGTGTGTGTATATATATATATATATATATATATATATGTATATATATTTATATCCATTATTTTTTTTAATTAATTTTTTTTAAATGGCATATTACATATTGACTACATTTAATTATAGTTAAGTTTTCCTCTCCATTTTACTATCATCTAGGCCATTTACAATCAGCCCCCCTTCCCTCTCAAGCATTCACGTTACACACCATGCACAGCCACATTTCAGCCCTCAATTTCACAGTTTAAAAACCCGTACATGTTATCTATCAAGCTTCAGTTAGATCAATAATTATACATGCCATTTACTTGTTCAAACCAAGCATAAACAGAATTCTAAAGTAAGAAACCATGGCTGGGAACTACCTGTGTAAAAATTTCGGTTCTGTCCAGCTCTCAAAACAGCCCACTTTGGTGGTTTTGGGCTGAGCTTTTTGGGGGGTTTTTTGAAGCTCTCAAGATGGGTAGGAATTCTATGAAATGACCTAGGTAAACCGAAGAAGGAACGATGCATTCAACATGGCTGACGTGAGGGGCGGTTTGGAGAGGAAGAAGGAGAACGTGGGATTGCAGCAGTTCTTTTCTTCTTTCCCGATGGTTGCCTACAATAGCAAGGAAAAGGGCTGCACCTCCCTCTATTTCTTTCTTTCCTTTCTTCCTTTCCTTCTCGGTTCAGCTTTTTCTTTCGTTCCTTCTCCTTGCCGAGACCTCCTCCTCTGTTTTACTTTCTCTTTTCTTTTTCTTTCATCAGTTTTTGTTAGCCACCGATGGCCTTGATGGTGATAAACGATGATGCTTGTTTAGTGGAGTTTTGGTGGGAAAGGTCCCATCAAACTCCACCAAACACACACTTTTAACTTATTTTATTATTCTTTTAGTTTATTTTATAGTTTTATTTTAGTTTATTTTAAATTTTCAATGTCTAAGACTATCTAACTCATAATTATATTTACATTATATATATATAACTAATATATTATATATATATATACACGTATATATACATATATCTATTTATTTATTTATTTATTATTATTATTTTTTTTGTTATATCATTTACATATAATATGTATATATACTTATTTCTTAAACCTTAATTATAAAGATATATAAACATACACATATCTATATATATACATATATATATATATGTACATATATATATTTTTATGTCTAGTCTATTTTTAGTGTAGGTATGTGTATGTATGTATGTATGTATATATATATATATATATATACACACACACACACACACACACACATTTAACACTCACTACACACATATATAGGTATTCTTTGTTTATTTTATTTTGACTATTTTAATATTCAAGTATACTACATTTCTTTTAGTATACTTGTGTCCTTATTTCATTTAAAACAAATACACTTTTATATTATGGAATACAAGCACTTATTTGTTCTCATTTAATTTTTGAACTTATATAAGATTTCTAAATTATCTCAAGGATCATTTGTTGCTAAATTCACCAAACTTGCCAATTTCATTTTCATTACTTGAGATAATACTAACTACAAGGTGCATCATAGTACCAAGCTTCTCTGTGTCTCTTATTTATTCACTAACATGGTACAAAATTTGTAGTTTTTACATGTATTCTCTCTTTTTTTTTGTTATATGAGACTTAACATGAGCCTGTTCATAAATAGATGGTTCACCATATCTATTTTCTTGTTTGAGGAATGGTATACAAGAAATAAATATTTAATTATAATAAATAATTAAAGATAATAGAATTTTAATAAAATTAAAATTTGGAAAATAAGTCAATTTAATTTTAGCTAAATTTTGATATCTAAAAAGAAATAAAATAAATTTCCATGGAAGGGATAAATTAGAAAATAAAGAATTAATAAAATAATTATTAGAATTGAAACATGAAATCATTAATGGAATTATAATTAAGAAAAGATTTCAATTTAAGTATAATTATATTAAGACATTTAGTAGGAAAATAAATAAATAAATTGTTGAGACTTATAAAATGGAAAATAGGAATTTATAGAAATATTTATTGTAGTTATATACGGGATTTTAAATAGAAATTGAAATTATTGGTAACATGGAAATTAAAGAAAGAATAGGATATAATTGAAATCATATTTTGGTATTTAGTAGAAAATAAAATAAATCAATTGTTGAGAATGCTAAATTGGAAATAGAAATTAATAGAATATTTATTAGAATTCTAATATAGAATTTTAAATATAATTTAGTATTATTGTGTAGTGTGAAGTATGAGAAATAAAGAGGCATAATTGACACTACCGGAATTTATTACACGGTAGTCGAAGTAAGAAACATGTATAAGAGTTGCATAGAATATGTTTTACTTGCAATTGAAAATTTGCAAAGATCTCATTTTAATCGTTTCTTCCCAATTTTCCCAAACACAAGAAATAGAATATATATTTAATTCCTACAAGTCTAAATATGGTATTTCATGAAATGTTTTACATGAACTTAATTACATAGAATAATTTATATGAACTTAATTACATGAAATTATTTATATGCATTAATTTACATGACATAATTTACATACATTGATTCACATGAATTGAATTACATGAAATGATTTACATGATTTGAATTACATGAAATGGTTTATATGAATTGATTTACATGAAATGATTTAAATGAGATGATTGATATGAATTGATTTATATGGAATGATTTTATGAAATGATGTCTCCTTGATGATCATGCATACTTATGTGCTTATGTGATTTATGTGTATATGACTACGAGACCTAATCAATCCGCAGGTTTACTTGTACATAACTGTGGGACTATAGTCAAACCCACAAGTTTACATAGTGAGCACTTGACCAGTGTGAATTGTGAGTGATCGGCAATGACCATTTATTACAGTGTTTCGTAGGATTGGCTAAGGAGTTCCGGATTCCTAGCCTTCTTATACAGGTCCTTTACGGGATATAGTGCGTGCATGAATCTCTAAAAGATTATTTTTCTACCCTTATGTGATATTTAACAAATGATTGATTAATTGAATTGATTTGATTTACGAGAATAATACATGATTTGATTTAAAAGTGACGAAAGAAGTGATACAAGTTTTACAGTATATGTCTTTCTGATATAAGTGCATATATTCTATTTTAATGATTTCAAATGAATCGCTTTACTGCATTGAACGAAATTTCTGAAATTATTACATTATCTCATGATTTTGAAATTGTTACCATATTGTTTGCTGAAATTGCATATTGAAATTACATCATGTAATGGTTTAAAATAAAATTATTTTGTATATGGTTATTGATTTAAAACTACATAAAATTATTAATGTTTTGTATTGCATAATTATTTCATCGACAACTATTTACTCCTTATAGTAGCATCTAGGGGTCAGAACACGACAGGTACTTCAAAGTACCTCCCATACTCCACTTGGTTACCTAGCTGACTATAATATCCTTTCTATAGTGTACGTAGTGAGCCGTTAGGAAGTAAATGTTTTTATTGCATTTTAATATTTATATTTAATACCTCTTTTTCATGATCAGCAAAATAAATTACTTATTTAATTGCATATAGTACGCACTGTTATATGTGTTTCTTACTGGGCTTTTCCCAAAGCTCACCCCCCTTCTCACCATCCTAGATACTCATCGGTATACGAGAAATCCGTTGCGAAGAAATCACTAGAAGTTTAAAGGGCTCAATGATCAGGTATATATAGAATCTTATATTTATTATATTTAGACATGTATTTGCACAGCAGTTGTGAACAAAGTATGTATATGAAATTGTGGGATATAAATTACTCTAAATGGTTATAAATAGAATTTATAATTATGATGTCATTGAATTTATTCTGATTTTCTTATATCTTATTTATAGATTAAATAATTTAATAGTATAAAGGTTTAATTGAAACGAAAATTGTAAAGTGAACTTACACTGACACTGACACTGACACTGAACGCAAACCAACTGATACCAAATAATTGAATAAGAAAGATAAAAGTAAAAAAGAAAAATTTGGTTCGGAATTTTATAATTTCGGACGTTACATTTTCTTTTTCCCTTAATTTTCCACTCTACCAAGCAATAGAAGGAAAAAAATGTTTTCCATCCATTTTTCCATCTTTTCTACCAAATACACCTAAAAAAAATTAACGTTTTTCATATTTCCATTTTTCCATCCCTTTATTTTTCCATCCTTCCATTTTTTTTTCCACCCTACAAAGCAAAGCCTTAGAGTTTACAGACTTAGACCCTGAAAGTAGAAAACTATTGCAAATATTTTTAGATTATCAAACTTGCATGGCTATGTATTGTTCTCTGTAATTTCAATTGTTCAAAGAGACTTCAAGCAGAACTTCCTTCTATTTGTTCATTTGAAGCAAAGTTGTCTCTCCTTCAGCTACATTTGAATTTAAAAAAAAAGAAATAATTCTTCGTGAATCAGAAGCTTCACCTTAGATATTGAAAGTTGATATTTCCTACGTATACTCATCTTTTTTTCTCAGTGCTTATCTCTTTTAAATATTACAAATTGTAAGAGACAGGGACATCTTGGTTTCAAAGAATTTGCTTTTGCTATGCAGGTTAGAAATTGAAGTTTTCTTTAGATTAGATTTTATATACATATATATATATATATATATATATATATAGGATAATTATTTCAAACATCGTCAGTGGAGTTTTTTTTACTCCACAAAAAGTGTTAAGATCATGACACATTATTTATAAAATATTAAAATAATAAAAATAAATAAAATAGGACACGTGCCATGATCCTAACCCGTTTATGGAATAAAAAAAACTCCATCGACGGTGTATGAAATAATTATCCATATATATATATATGTGTATATTTGTGTGTGTATAAAATCGATTTTGCAAATCTTTATCTGTTGTTACTCTTGTTGTTTAGTTGGCACAAGATGGTTGTCAAATATCACATGATCTCTTGAATGGAGATGGTACGACAATTTAGCTTAGCCTTTTTTCTGAATTGTGTGGTTTGGATGTTTATTTCAGCTTGGAAACTTTTAACAAGTATTTATTTATTATTTAAAAGACAGCTTTTTGGATTTTTTTTGTTGTAATGGGAAATTGCTTTTTTGGTTGTTTTGCCTCGGAATTTACCATCTTATATTGTGAATTGAACTTTAAAACTAATATCAAGAAATGATGATATATTTCAATAGAATTTGAGAATGTCAAACCTCCTGTAACGGAATGTTTGGATGCATTACTCATGGTTTCTCTGAACTCTGTTTGTGGTCATTATATAGACAAAGTTTGTAATACTAAAATAAATGTAACCCATTGAAAAGTATATTTTCAAAAGAAATAATAATAATAAAAAAAGGTGAGCCCGTAAGACATGGCACATCCATTTCTCATTAGGCCGTGGCTCCAAGGACAAAAGAAACACATTTCCAACTTCCAAGCCATACACAAATTCTTTTAGGGAATACTCTTTTGAGGGAATATTCCAAGAATATTTCCTCCACCCTCTTCTTCTTGGTGTGAACAGGTTGAGGTAACTTTGAACCTATTTGGTTTTTTTTATTATTTTAACAGGTTTCTTCAAAATCTTCAAGTTCTAATGAGTTTCATTCAATTAATCACCATATTCACACATTGAAGCGCGGATCTAAAAAGCCCAAGTATTTGCTTGAAGCAAAATAATGTATAAAACAAAAAATTTAAGGAACAAAATATGATTTGCACACCCAGGTGAGTTTCATGCATTTCTCATATTTTTTAGATATTATTATAACAAATCTATAAGAAATTATAGAGAATCGAAAGCTAATCCATTTTCAAATTGAAAATTTCAAAATCATATTGAGATAATGGCGAACACATAACTTGTCAATTCTCACAGTCGGTATCAATTTTTATTGCCTGTTCACAACAATGATTATGGATAACGTATGAATCTTGATATTCGTGTTAGCCTACCTCCAAGAACTTTGCAAGAAAAAAAACCGTCAGATGGCGCAAAGATTTTCCCCTGAGTGCACTCCGATGCTTAAGTTAGATTCAGGAGGCCAATAGAACTTAAGTTGTAAAGATGATGCTTGTGATTTATTTATAAGATCTTTTTTGTGCATAATTACTGTTAAGACTCATAGCTTAAATGATCACATAATGAACCTTGAAAGTCCTCTTTCCTCTTAGGCTCAGTCAACTTTTAAACCCAATATCATTTAGTCAGACTCATATTAAGGTCTAATGACCTTTAGTTTGACCCTCTTCAACAATAAAATACAAAACACAAATAATTAAAACAAAACACGATCCACAACTGCAATAAAATTTTGATAATTAAGTTGAAACAGACCAACAATCTTTCTTGTTTTGTAGCTACTGTTGAAACCCTTAAAAGGATATAAATAAGAGAAGAAATAAAAAGAAAGGAGAAATGATTGACCAATGACATTTATACCAATGTTGGTAAAAAAAACATTTTAAATATTTATTTAAATTCAAAGATCAAAAGCAATATCTAACAAAATATTATAACCGCTCAAATGTTAGAAAAAATCAAAGGGGCTTGACTAACCTAATGTATATTATTATAGTGCAATCCATTCCTTTCATCATAATACCTCAAAATTTGTAAAACATGGTACAATGTCTACTTTATGCAAATTTCATATTTATCCATGTGTTATCAATATTAACTCAAATATGTATATTACTCTGGCTAGGGACTTTTGAGTCAATATGAATTAGGATGAACGAGATATTACCCATAAGTAACTCGGAGTGATGAATCCTTATATTGATATCATACATCTTCATATGCTACCTAAAAGCACCTTGATTAGGAATTTGGCAATCCAAACCCATAAGGACGAAATTAGAGCATGATAAAACATGTGTAAGATGACCTAGTGTCTCATGTCAAAGGATCACTCAGACTATTAACACGTGAGAATATTTTCATAGACATCTAAGTCACACTATTAAATGGATCTCTTATAGCATACCATGTTTTCTCAAATAAGTACTCACATGCTAGCCTCAAATATCTCTATATCTTAGCATATGCTAGTTTTTTAGCACTATCAATATCCTATCTTGATAGTACAGTGACCAAGAACTAATTTTAAGAACAAAACTTGGATGCATATAAATTTTTATAATTTTAACCTTTTACAATTCCCTTGCAAAGCTTATATAGGTCTAGGGGTTTTACCTCATTTCGTGGCTAATAGTCGTCATTATTGTCCGTCTAAATAGTTAAGCGAAACCTTTATATTACTTACAATAAGTGTACATATTTGGTTGTAATACTATGCCTCCTGTCAAATAAGTTGACTTTAATGCATACACCAGCAAATATATATGTTTATAAAATGAATTTTATTTGTATATTTAATATTTTAATAATACTTTCAATTTGGTCTCAACTCTCGGTCTATTCTCCATCAAAGAAAGTACATTTCAATTTTTTTTTGGAAGGCACGATTTATTAATATAAGCATGGGAATATGCAAAGAAAAACCATGGCTGTACAGACTCAGAACTGGCGATGGAATGAAAGCCACCAAAACCAATCAAAAACCCAAAGTGACAAATACACAAGCACCAGGTAGGTGGCAACAAAACAGGGAAACGAATAGAGCAACTCCTTTCGAACACCACCCAAAAACACACAGCGTCAGAACAGCCAACAACTAGTTGAGAGCACAAAATCAGAATTGCACAAACAGACAAAAAGGAAAGAAAAACAAGACGCAGCCAAGAGCCATAATCAGAGCCAGTCAAAGGGGGACGGACCAGGGAGTCCAAACAGACCAAAGACACCAACCAATGCCGAGACAAAGCGCTACTACCCCACAAGGCCAAAAACCACACCTTAGTTGTTGACCAATAAGAGATTGGAAATTCTGTACACACCAAAAGGCTATTCTGGCCAAGGCAGACAGCTCGATCTGAAGAACCGGCAGTAAAACATTTAGGACTAACAACTAACTCCATCAGAGGGTCAGCGGCTCTTGCAAAACGGGGACGCCATGCAACGGGAAACGCGACAAACCAGGGAGACGTCCAATACTCAGGTCCGAAACAGACCGTTAACGGTCGTGACACGAGAAACTCAGTCCAGGGTAACACAATCATGTTTCAGGCAATATATCGAACAACTCAGGTGCAGAATAGGTACCAGCCAATAAACAACCATAATGAACTCTGTAATCCCAGCAACCAGAATGCCACAAACACAACGAAGGGGAGCAGGCCTTTAAAATCCAAACAGCTTATGAAGATGAACAAACAGCTCTTACCACAAACCATTCTGACAGACAAACCAAGAGGCAAGGCTGTGTAGACAACCATTAACAGAAGAGATTCTCGTGAAAGCCATCTAGAGATAGAAACAGAGCAAATGTGATTAAACCTAGACATAAATCAACAAAGGACAATGAACGCAGCTGCCTTCAGCACCAACAGAGATCAAAAACAGAAGAACCCCAATCTGTCCGAAGCTGAAACAATCGTTGGTCTCAGAACCAAATAAAAACTCCATGTGTGCCCTTACCACAGGGACCGTCCTATGAGAACCAACCAACCATCGTACAAGAACGGAGCAAGGAGGAACAAGTATCGCCCGTCAAGTAAAGGCGAGAAACCCAAATCAGGGAAGCAATACACATAACCCCTCAAGCGGACCCTAAAACACCATCAGAGACCACAGCCAAGCGTCAGTCATTGACCACTAAAAGGTCATTGGCTCTGTTGACACCCTGTTTAGCGAGGGAGTCAGCAAGTTCATTGCATTCCCGGAACGCGTGTTGAATATTAAAGCCAATTAGTGAGCATTTTAGATTCACGATTCTAGATAGAACTTTCCTGAGTTTCCAAGGAGCCGAATCAGGGGACAGCACCCATTTAACTGCATGAGTTGAATCGCTCTCAATAATAAGGGGGAAGGAGCTCACCCATTTGGAAGTCGAAAAAATACTGATAGCCTCTAGCATTGCTAACGCTTCCGCCACATTCGAATCTTCCACTCCAATCGACCTGGAGAACAAAATCAGGACCTCACCATCCTTATCCGTCAAGGCACCACCTATACCAGCTGGCCCTGGTTTATCGGTAGCGGAACCGTCGACATTGAATTTGAGAACACCAGACGAAGGAGGTTTCCACACGGATACAGGTCTGATCTTTTTAATTGTAGTAGAATTGACTGAAATCATACATAGGGAAAGTACATTTCAATAAAACCAAGTTCCGTCACTATATAGTTAGAAGAATGAGTTTAGTGTTTTTTTTTTTTGGGAGAATATTTATTTTGTATGTTAAAGGTAACGTCATATTAGCTCTTTAACTTTTCTAACCAAAGGTGAAAGGACACAAAGTGTCTTATTAAAATGATCTCTGAGGAATTTTTAATTTTATCCATGAATTGGGGTGTTCTATGCAAGTTTACTGAAATGCTAAAGTTAGTGTTAAATGTCAATACATCTATCTTTTTCTTTCTGTTTCATATATAATAGAAATTTGTTTTCTAGTTTTTATATTTTTAGATGCTGTGAAAGTAATTAAGCCAAGACGGTGGATTTAAATTTTGCTTACTTTTTTTCTATTTATATTAACAAATTTAACATGAATAAAAAACCATTTTCCTCGATCTTTTTCTAATCATTCAAAAAAATATGAGGCAGTTCACATTTTCTAGTCTTAGTTTTTCTTTTCTCTCATACTTCCATGAATCAAATACTAGTCTAAAAGGTCAATTTCCATCCAATTGGAGGTTATTTTCGTGGTTCTGCTGCCGCATCATCAGCAGTTCACTAACAACAAAAAGTCAAAAAAATTAGCCGGTATTGTCGAAAGAAAAGAAATTTTATATTCTTTGATTTGAATTAAAAATAAAATTTACATAAAAAAGATTCTCTCTAATTACTATATATATATATATATATATTACATTGACAACTTATGATCTCTATACAGTACCAGAGGTTGACATCTTATCAATAAATTATTTTAATAGCTTGATATTTATTTTAATTTGTTTATTGATGAGTATCAACTTTTCGTATATTAACAATATATTATTATATTATATACATGTCCATCTATATTACATAAATGATAGTACTGTAATGTGTTGATTATCTTTTTTTTTTAAAGGAATTGCTTCGATTTTAAACCAAATCTTATAAGATGCCACAATTCATTCTTGACCATTTGATCAAAAAATTGTTGGCAGATTGCGTTTGAATTTAACAAGTATATTCTCAAACTAAAATGTCTTAAAACCAAGCTAAGAGAGCGGACCAAATAAAATTCTTCAACGGATGACAAAGCCTTGTATGATATCACAGCAAAATTGGTCCAAAGCAATTTCACGTGCCACTTGCCTTCTCACTTTTCTCAATCGATTACATTCCTTTTCGATCTTCTTTAGCTTTAGTCTTGATTTCTTCTCCGATTTTCTCATCCGAGTTTTCCTAGCTCGCATCTTTACAGCCTTCTTTTCCATCTGCTTAACGATATCCTGCAATTCCTTTCCCGGAAATTGACAATGAAAGCAAAGGAAGAAAATTTCAGTAAGAAGAGATGAGAATACGACTTGTTAGTGTGTATAAAGCAAAAGCAGTGAGAAAAAGTAGTACCAGAAGCCTCATTTTCGAGCGGCTAGTTGTGTATTTCTAGGAACTTTCTTCGTTCAAGAATATAGAGATGCTAATGTGTTTTGCCTGAAACTTTCGCAAGAGAACGAAGAAGAACTTATATAGAAGTAGCTTGGTCAAGTGACAGTTTAGTTGATTTGCGGATGCATTGAACG
Organism: Heritiera fomes; assembly: GCA_032173925.1. Taxonomy (NCBI): domain Eukaryota; kingdom Viridiplantae; phylum Streptophyta; class Magnoliopsida; order Malvales; family Malvaceae; genus Heritiera; species Heritiera fomes. The sequence continues at coordinate 28,155,003 of JAPDPM010000001.1, forward strand.
TGGCATTTGTTGTCAAATCATAGGCCCAATTGCTTTTCAAAGATTCTGCATTTCTGCTGCTTTTCTGGAATATCAATCTCAACCTTATTACGTGCCTCGTCACTGACGTCTACGAGACCTTTTTTGTTTTTTTTCCTAAAAAAGGTAAAGGGGCATGAAAAATCAAATTTTAGATTTAATTTATTAAAAAAAAGTAAAATTAACAGTTAAATTAAAAATTGATTTTACATAAACTGAGTATTTAACCTTATCTTCTTTCAAGCAAACTGTACCATGTAAAGACTAATTAATAAATTATGAATAGGCCATGTGTAGGAGAGAAAAGCAACATTCAAGTCTCGTCATTATATGTATTCCCGAAACTGCATGACCGCGCATGATTTGTTCTTCATTTCAAGAGTTTTTTTTTTAATTAAATAGATTAAATAAGCATATAAAAGTTTATAATAAAGATGATAAAATTTTAAACAAAAATTATAGGGTTAATATCATGGAAGCTCCTTGAACTGTAGTAAAATGTATAATGCGTTATTTTTATTCTAAAAATCTTCAATATGTTACCTAATCTATGCATTTGTTAAGTAATATGATATTTATCCCTACCTTGATTGTTTGCCAAGAATGATGATATGAACAATGAAACTTGTAATAAAATCATATGTGGACATGTCCCTGATACGAAATGCCATTTGGGATGTCACCAGCATACTAAAATGCAAAAACAAAAACAAAAACAAAAACAAAAATAAAATTTTTTTATTTTTATATTTTTTCCATCACCCTTGCTTTATGTTTGGATTGAGAGTGGGGGAAGGGAAAAAAAGGAAAGCTAAATAATATAAGGGGAGGTTGAAAATATTTCTTTTGTTTGGAAAAAATTTTCAACTAAGAAAAAGAAAGAGAGGGGGAATGAACATTTTTTGCTGTTCTTTAATTTACTTACTTTTTTTTTAAACTCCAATTTAGGGTAAACGGAAAGAAAAAAAAACTTGAAAAAAATTTAAAAAGTAAAATATCAAATTTAATCTTATTATATTGTAAAATTTAAAACAAAAAAGTTATAATTAAAAAAAACATTAAAAATTTAAAATGAATCATTTTTTTCTTTTTATTACTTAACCAAATAAAAGTTATTAGAATTATTTTTCTTTATTAATTTTAATTTACATTCATTTCTTTTCGATTTTTTTACTAATATCTATCAAAATATAGTGTTATTCTCCTCCTCTCGATTCCCCATCTTATGGTTGGAGTTGACTATTATTTGATGGGTCTGGCCAAAAGAGGTAGGATCAGGCATTGGCTTGCCCGACAAGCCTCTAAAAAGGCCAGAAACGTCTTGAATATGTTGAGATCCATGAAGCCAACAAAGTTGACACCATGTTTGACCTCGTTTAGCTAGACAGTTGGATAATGATCGGCTTCAGTTATAAGGTGGGGGAGGGTGGGGGAATTAGGAGAGGAGAAGAATGAGGGAAAGAAAGGAAAAAGGCAAAAAGCAAAAGAAAATAAAAAAAAGGAAATTATAGTTTCAATTTTTAGAAATAAATTATTCTTATAGATAATATATAATTTTTATTTTTAAAAAAATAAATTTTATTTATACAATTTTTTAAATTTTCAAACAATAAATATAATATTTTATAAAAAAATATATCTTAACTTTTGTTTTCTTAAATATTATGACAATGGCATGCCATATGCCATTTTTTAATTGGTTAAGTTTCCACATCATTATTTGGTGCAACGACGCTGCTAGAAAAAAGTTCAAAGACTGTTTAGAAAATGTAGTCTAAAATGAAAAACTACATTTTTCTAACATAAATCTATTTTAACGTGTTTTGTCTCAGGTAATTATGTCATGTCTAGCTCGAGAACTTCTAAATATGCTTCACTTTTTACTCTCTATACCTCAACTTTTGTGCAATAAACAGTAACTCGTGTGAAGAAATTGGAGTATGAAAAGTAAAAAGTGGAGTATATTTAGAAATTCTCGTCTAGCTCCAATGATTTTCATGTTCCCAAAATTTCCTTTGTTTTAAACAACCTTTTTCTTGATCAGTCCACATTTTAATTTTCAATATTAACTTGCCAAGATTTTCTTGGTTTGTGTTCATATTTTGTCTTGGTTTAATGGTTTTGCTCTTTCTGTTTTTAAAGAGAAATTATCAATCAATAAAATAGAAAAATTGATAAATCAAAATATAAAGATATTTTGGAAGTAATACATCGTTTAAAAAAAAGAAAATGGAAAGAAAAAATATAAAAAAATGATAAATTTGATAAATAAGGATTTTTTTTCATTATCTTAAGATTAAAAAAGCATAAGAAATTTGGTAGAAAAAATGTTAAATAATTGATAAATTAAGACAAATAGGTATTTTGGACTTTTTTAATGTATTCTTTCTCATTTTTTAGTGTTTTCGGTTAACCAATCATAAAATAAATTCAGAATAACTATTTTATTTTACCAAAATAACAATAAAATACATATTTTACTTATATTTTTTTTTATTCCAACAAAATATATTTGTCGTTCTCGCTCTGTACTACTTCAGAATCAATTGACTTCAAAGGTACTTCATTCAACTATTCATGAAATTTGTTGTTTTCTTGACTTTTTTTGTAAGGGTCATAGGTTCATTCATAAATAAATAAATAATCAGAAGCTTCCGGCGTTGCAAATGTGGACACGAGAGCATTTTAAACAGGAAAAAATGTTAGACAGTGACATAGCAATAGACAAATCAAAGGAGGTCGGCAGATCGCGCGTTCCAGCAGCTAATTAACTTTAACGAGCGACAATCGCGCGATTATCATTCTAAACGTCTGGTGGCATTATGTTAATAAAATATACGTTTTTTCAAAAACAACAAAAGTTTGGTCCTTGACTAAAGATTACAATTATTGTTGTCAATTTCCATAAAAAAAATCTAATTACAGCAATAAATGAGTCAAATTACTAGTAAATTATTCGAGTTTAATTAGATTATTATTCAAACTTAACTCGTTTATTTTCTAATCGAATTCAAGTTACTCAAATAACAAGTTGAGCTAAGTTCGAGTATCTTAATATTCGGTTGGAGCAGCTCATAAGCATTATTAAGTTTTTTTAATATATAATTTTAATATTTTATTATTAATTTAATATTTTATCTTTATAATACATAATTAAAAATTGATAAATCCAGCTTAAGCGAGTTGAGTTTGAGCTTATCGAGTCGAGCTTATGTGGCTCGCGTATTCTGTCGAATTAAGCTTGAGTTTCAAAAATCAAAGTCAATTGAGCTCGAGTTTAACTTTAAATCTCGAATTTTCGAATCGAGCGAAGCTTAGTACTAAATCATCCCAACTAGGCTCGATTACATCCTAACTACAATCACTTTGCTCCTCTTATGTATTAAAAATCTTTCAGTTAAATCCTTCAAGTTATCCTTGTTTCCACTTAAGCAAAACAATATGTTTTGTCCTTAACTTAGGACTACAATCACTTTTTTTTTTTGTTTATAAGAGGTATAAGAGAGAATGAAAAATTGAATCTTAAACCTAATATCTCCTAAAGAGATGTAATAACTATTAGGTCAAGTTTTGGTTGTTAAGACTACAATTGCTTTGCTCCTCTTATATGTTTTAAATCTATCATTTATATCCTTCAAATTATCGTTTGTTCCCTCAAGCTTTGTCTTTAATTTATCATTGGATTAATATCACGAATACCTCTGAGTTATATTGATTAATGCAATTGTTGTAGACACCAAATTTTGTCCGATCAGATAAGAAATGGATATGATCCAAATTCAAAGCCCATAGAAGAATAAGCTAGATTTATTTTTATTATTTGTTATTATTATTGATATTTATTTTATTATTTATATTATTATTATTATTTATTTTATTTATTATTATTATTAGTTTGTTTTTATTATTATTATTATTATTATTATTATTATTATTAATATTATTTTCTTCTTTCTCTTTTTCGTTCTTTCTCCTTTTTCAACCTCATTTAATGAAATGTAGACCAAATTGGCTGAAACAACCTATCAACCCACTGACCGGCAGCTGGTTTAAGCTGAAACCACCATTGCTAGCCACCGAATTCCACGGAAGATCCATCCAATTCCACCGCCACCTACCCATTCCTGACACCCCTACTGCTAACCGAGAGACAAAAACTCAGAAATGTTTGACTCAAATGCACTGGACTAGATTAAAAAGGGTGTTCTTGAATCTGTTTGAGGACCGAACCTGAAGGATTGATGCAAAAAAAAAACTTTTTAAACTCAAGCAGATTTACAAAAAAATCACCACCATCTATACCAGCCCCCCAACCGAGACATCACCACTGTGAACCCACCAACCACCGTGAAGCCACCAGCCCATAACCCTTTCCTGAACCATTACTTCAGCCTCGTCCATCACCATTTTCAACACCCTATACTAGACTCAAACTACCTAGCCTACCAGAACAGCCACGAACCACCATCCCAACCATCGCCTTCCTCATCCATAAACCACCATAGACCACTACCCAAGAACCCTTCACAACAAACCGAAACACATCCAAGAGAAAAAAAAACAAAACACAGATCTGGAATCCAAAGCCTAAAACTAGCAAGAACACAAAGAACCAAAAAAAAAACATAAAGCCCAAGAGCTTTAAAACCCAGATCTGAAGTCCTAAACTCAGAAAGCAAAAGTATTAAAAAAAAAAGAAAGGAGGGAAAGAGGCTTTCGGTCTAGTGTAGATCTACTTGATTAGGAAGTTTTTTTGGGAGAATCGGAGGTAAGATCTGGCTTGAGGAGGAAAAAAGGAACGTTTTCACGTTCTTAGGTGATTTGCCGGATGCCGGAGTATGGCGGCGCACGACTGCTCATGGTGGTTGGCAGCCCTCTGCATTTGGGAGAAATTTTTTGAAGTTTTTGGTGTTTTTTTTTTTTTTGCAAAAACCGGTTGCAAATGAAGTATAAAAAAATTTTGGGTCTTTTATAAAGGAGCAAAACGGGGAGCTTTTGGCTGGCTGACCCGCGCCCCTTGTCAACCTTGATCCGAGATCCGCGCACCAACCTGAAGAGAGGGAAGATTAGCGCACTCGCCCGCCCGAGGAGAGGGAGATCTGTGAGCTCGCCCACCCGAGGAGAGGGAAGGTCCGCGAGCTCGCTCGCTCGAGGAGAAGTAGGATCCGTGAGCTCGCCCGCCTGAGGAGAAGCAAGATCTGCTTGTTGCTCCCACTCGACAAGACTGAGATCCACGCGATCGCCCACCCGAGGAGAGGGAAGATCAGCGCGCTCGCCCGCTCAAGGAGTTCGCTCGCCCGAAGAGAGGGAGATCCGTGAGCTCGCCCGCCCGAAGAGAGGGAAGATCAGTGTGCTCGCCTGCTCAAGGAGTTCGCCCGCCCGAGGAGAGGGAATATCAGCACGTTCGCCCGTTCAAGGAGCTCGCCCTCCCGAGGAGGGTATATTTCTTTTTTTCGTTTTATTTATTCATTCATTTGTTTTATAGAAATATTTGTTTAGGTATTTTTAATGTATTATCATGACAAAAATAATAAATAAATAAATAAATAGAATAATATAATAAACAAAAATATAATAAAATAAAATAAGTATGAAATTTCGATAATAAGTCTTCGTAGAACTCGCAAGTAGCGATTCTTCGAAAAACTTTAGGTGAAAGGAATTATAACGAATGTTACCAGAGTATTGGGATATTCGATATTATTTCTCAATATTCAATTTCATGCTTATTTTTAAAAATACATGTAATAATAAAATATATATAAAAATAACAAGTCAATAAAAATAAAAATAATTAAATAAACAATGTCCGATGATGAGATGTCATGAAACTCACAAGTAGTGATTTCTTGACTGATCCCTAGGTGAGAAGAGTCTACTAAGTGTTACCAGAGTATTGGGATATTTAGTATGATTTTTCAATAATTTAAATTTTATTAAGAATGACAATAAATATTTTTTTAAATAAAAAAAGGGAAGAAAATTTGATAATAAAATTTAAAATAAATTTAATAAATTTTCGACGATGGGACATCATGAAACTCACAAGTAGTGATTTCTTGACTGATCCCTAAGTGAGAGGAATTAGCTAAATGTTACCAGAGTATTGGGATATTTAGCTAAATTTTTCAATATTAAGAGTTTCATTAAAAAATCAAAATATACAAAGTTTTTTTTATAAATCCACGTGCATCATCCATTTCCTGTTTGCATCATATGCATTCATGGTTATACAAATAAAAATGTGAATCTACTGAGGATGAGATTCTATAGAACTCACAAGTAGTGATTCTTAAGAAATCTCTAGGTGAGGAAAATTATTTCAAATGTTACCAGAGTATTGGAATATTTGATTTAATTTTTCAATACAAAAGGGTTCACATTCACTTTTGAAAAATAAAATTTGATTTTTTTTAAAAAATGATAAAAAATGACTTTGAAGAATAAAATTGATTGTAATAAAAATAAAAATTATTTTTAAATATTAATTCAAGACCATTTATTAAAATCAAAGGATAACACATGATTACTATGGTACCGTTTTTTAAACGGGCGTCGTGGGGGTGCTAATCCTTCTCCACGCGTAACCATACTCCTGAACCCAACTTTGTTTTCGCAAACCCAAATTGTTTTTTTAATAAAACTTAATTAATTTTGAGATTTTGTTAAAAAGACAAATATTTTTAGGTGACCAATCACACCTAGTTAAAAAAGATTGGTGGCGACTCCTTTTGTTTTTAAATGTTTTCAAAATCGTCGAGCACGAAACCGTTACGACAGCTTGGCGACTCCACTGGGGACGCTAAGAGGGTCAAACCATTAATTAACCTTGTGGTATCTTAAATTTTAATTTGATAGTTTTGGTTGACATTTAAGTCTAGTTTTTCTTTTAAAACAAATTCCTTTAAAATTAAAATAATAATCCTTTCATTCATTTTTGATCATTTGATTCATTACATTTTTTATGTATGAAAATATTGTAAATAAAGTAGAATATATGTTCATTCATTTCATATACATCAATGCTTTTGCATAACATGAGCCCTACACCCGGGTTCCATCCTCCTTAGGAGGGGGTAAAGTAGCTATGCTATCGTGAGGTAATCACCTCTGCAATGGCAAGTGAAATACACCCACTCAGATTCGTTCCTTACTAGTCCAGTATGGACGACAGTATGAAATGATTTGGGAACCTTGTAGATATGTGAAACCTTAAACCAACATATAGTATGTTGTGAGGAGACCAACCTAAGTTAGAGCCATTCTTTCGCTTTGATGAGAGTGACCTTTGATAGGGCATAAATAAGCACTCCATCCTTTATCTGCCTTTTATTTCATTGTTTAAATTTTATACACATACTGATTTGTATTTGTTTTCTTGTTCTTTTCGCATAAAACTTCTTGCATCGCATAGTCACATAAGGGGGTGTTTTAACCATGACTCTCTTCAACGAGGAATTTTTCACTGAATCCATAGAAAGGCTAGCTTATTCGTCATCTGTGAACGTTCCATGTGATTCCTACCGAGAGGTACAAATTTGGTCCGAAAAGGTTTAACAAGTCAAAGGGGATTGCTTAACTAGGAATTTCATGTCCTCGCTCCCACAATAAGTGAATTTGAACCTCTAGCAAAATAACCTAATAGATTTAGCCAACTTATCAGATCAAATCAGTGAAGAAGGGAAGAAGGATTTCCATGAAAAGTATGGCCAAATAGAGTCTTTGACTGCTGTAAAAGTTGAAGAACCACTGATCAGAGCTGCTATTCAATTTTAGGACCCCTCCTATAGGTGTTTCTCTTTCAATGGGATGGACTTGACACCCACAGTAGAAGAGTGCTCCGTCCTATTAGGTATCGACTTGAAATGTCCAAATAAAATATATGTTCGAAAGCCAAAGTTCGGATACCGTAAAAAGGTAGCCAAATTTATGGGAGTCAGACCAGAAGACATAGACTCCCATAAAAAAGGAGAAGGGATCCAATGTTTGTATGCCATGGGGTTTTCTTTATGAATTCATCAAGGGACATCTCAGTGACCAGTAAGGGTTGGCAGGTTTTGCTTTAGTGATCTATGGTTTGGTTATCTTCCTGAAGGTGTTAGGGCACATTGAAGTAGCCGTGATAGACTTTTTTGAGCAAATTGAGAATAATGGGAATCCATCACCTGCCATACTGGCGGAAACCTTCAGGTTATTGAATGATTGTAAGAGGAATGAAGAAGGGTTATTTGTGGGATGTGCACAGCTACTGCATGTTTGGGCTAAAAGTCATTTTAAATGTGAGGAAAAGGCTTCAAGAGAACTTTCCTACATCATCGTGCTCCGGTTAAAGAGTTTTGCAACAGTAAGTGGCCAAAATCGAAGAGCAAGGAAGAATGAGTGGATTTTTTACAAAGACTTGGAGAAAAACAAATTGTATGGATGACACCTTGGTTGCCTCATGTACCGGTTTTATATCGATGTGGAGAAGAATCGTGGGTGCAACTTCTAGGACCATGGGAAGTGGTAAGTTATGCACCACTTATGGTACTAAGACAGTTTGGAGCTAAACAGTTCATTCCACTAACACATAGGCTTAGTGATTTAGAATTTTCTTATGGTGAGCCTAAGGCAATGAAAAAGAGCGAACAAGTGGTTCGATCATGGAAACAAGCACGAAGAACCAACCTTGGACCTCTCACTGATAAAGCTACCTTGGAATACTTGGTGTGGAGGACAAAGCAAGTGAGGGAGGTAGTGTTTCTCCCAAGAGAACGCAGCATGCCTCTAGAACCGGAAGTGGAAGTATCTGAGGCTGAGATCGCTAGGCAGCAATTCAAGATAAAGGAGGAAAGGTTGAGACAAGATAATTTGAGGCTTCAGAAAGAGATGGAACAGTTCAAGTATGAGGCAGAAATGCGAGAAGCCAAGCTTAAGAAGGTCCAACAAGAACATAGCGTCACCAGCAAGGATCTCAGAAATCTGCACCAAGAGAACAAGAAGTTGAGATCTGAAATGAGGTTTGGAGGGATTATGCAAACTTCATGTGAAAGGAAAAGGGAATTAGAAGACTTGCACAAAAAGGTAGAACATTAGGCATACAAAGCAAAGAAAATTGAAGAAGAAGTTGTCTATTTGTCTCAAGAACGACAATATTGGGAAGGCATGTACTCAGCAAGTGCAAAGAAGTTAGCCCAATCAGAAAGAGAATGAGGAACTAAAGGAGAAGTTGAAAAAAGGAAAGCAAGTCAAGATAGATAATGAAAAAGCTACATTGCAACAGAAAGTCCAAATGTTGGAGGATCAACTATAGAGGTACAAGGACCACATCAAAGTAATTATAGAAGACTGGGAGCAAAGTGAAAAAAACTGGAGTTATGGATATGACTTGGCACAGGACGCGAGTATGATATGGAGAGTGGGAAGTTTGGGAAGGCAACATTACATAGAACATTTGGCCACTCAAGTTTGCAAAGCTGTGACGAAGGCGAGGGAGATGGTCGACAAAGCTGGTCGACAAAGCCGAAGCTCTAAGACAAGAAATTTGCCCAACAAGAGAGTATGGGCAAAGGTTACCGAATTTTTTAGATGAGGCTAAGGATCAATATCAACAAGTTAGTCGTTTTTATGGATTTAATCGCAATATGATCTGAATGTAGCAAGTGACTCCTTGAATGAATGAAATTTCCCTTTTGTTGAAATTGTTATGGCACAAATACCCTCAATGCATCATTCATTTATTGCATACATTCATTCATTCATAAGACTTAAATAAAATATGCTTTCAAAGTTGCATCATGTAGTGATTAGTTTCTTATTATGGTAATCAAGATTCAAGGATAGCTTCAACGTTCAAGATTTTAGCCCAAATTCCCAAACACTCATACAAAGAACAAGATAGAAAAGGCGCAAGATGAAATTCGGGAGAAAGAAGTGGCTTAATGGAAATGATGACAAGAATGAGCTGAGAGAAAGAAGTGGCTAAAGAAACACCTAACCAAGGGAGTGATCAACCCCATGAGGATGACAATCCCTAATATCCTCCAGGATTTATCCCACTTTATGCCCAATCTTCACAAGGCAGACCCCCACCTCCACCTTATGCCCAATCTTCACAAGGCATACCTCCACCTCTACCTCCACCACAGCCTATGGGCAGTTATGCATACATGTATTCGGGTGCGCCATGCACCTCAACACAACCTCGGATTACAGTGCCAATACCTCCAGTCCAAGGGACAAGACCCGTAGATCCAATTCAAGTCCCAGACTTAGATGATCCAAGGGAACAAGAAAAGCTAAGAGGTAGTGTATTGGAGGTAAAAGGTGATTCGGATTCAAAAAAGCTAAACATCATAGAAGAGAGATTACGGGCTATCGAGGGAAGTGATTTCTACGAGTCTGTAGATGCAATGGGACTATGTCTAGTACCGGATGTGGTCATTCCTCCCAAGTTTAAAACTCCCGAGTTTGAAAAGTACGATGGCACCAAGTGCCCCATTACCCATGTGACAATGTATTGTCGCAAGATGGCTGTTTACAACCACGATGATAAGTTGTTGATACATGTGTTTCAAGACAGCCTCACTGGGCTAGCTGTTAGGTGGTATGTGTAGCTAGATCGTACACGCATCCACAGTTGGAATGACCTAGCTAGAGCGTTTATTGCTCAGTACAAGCATGTCATGGATATGGCCCCAGACAGGTTATCTTTGCAAAACATAGAAAAGAAGGCCAATGAAAGCTTCAAGGAATTCGCTCAACGTTGGAGGGACATTGCATCCCAAGTCCAACCACCACTGACTAAGAAGGAAATCACAGTTATGTTTGTCAACACTTTGAAGGCCCCCTATTATGAATGTATGATAGGGAACGCAACAAAGAACTTCGTAGACATGGTTATCACTGGAGAAATAATCGAAAGTGCAATCAAGTGTGGGAAGTTGGAAGGCAGTGATCCAAAGAAGGGCGGGTTGTCTAAGAAGAAAGAGGTCGAAACCCAGGCGGTAACCCACGCAGCACCTCGATATAAGGGATATGCACTTTACCCACCTCGATTTCAACCACAGCCTCAACCTTACCCAAATTACCAACCCCATTTCCCGACCATAAACAATGTCTCACACCCTCCCTACCAAAGTCTATTCCAACCACCGATGTTTCAACCAAATTTTCGTCCCCCGGTGCCTTACTATACACCAACACCTACAGTCCAGCCTTATCAGCCAGACAGTAACCCAACAGCTAACCAAAGACCACCTCAAAGAAACATTGAAAAGGCTCCTATCGATCCCATCCCTATGTCTTATACAGATTTATTCCCACAACTGGTGAAAGGTTACCTAGAGCCAATGAAACCACCTTTTCCAAGATGGTATGACCCCAACGCTCGATTTGACTACCATGGTGGGAACCCGGGTTATTCAACGGAGAATTGCACAGCTCTGAAGTATAAGGTGCAAGATTTGGTCAAGTCAGGGAGATGGAGCCTAGTATCAATGCTAACCCACTGCCCAGCCATAGTGGAGGATCAGTTAATGCAGCTGAAGTTGGGGGGAAGTATTGCATAAAGAAACATGTAGATGAGATTAAGACTCCCATGAATCTAATATTCAACGTTTTAGTCAAAGCTAAAATGATTCAGCCTCTACCATCGGGCTCGAATATTTGTCAAGATGAATTCAGCCTAAACCAGACTTGTGAGTACCATAGGGGATCTGTTGGCTATTCTGTCCAAATTTTCCTCAATTTCAGCATAAGGTCCAATCAATGATGGAATCATTCTTGATTGAGTTTTATACGGAGGAAGAGGAGGAAATGCTAAACACTGTTGCAAATGAATCTTCGGGATGTGATTACCCATTGGGATAACCAATGACAGTGTTTTACAAAGAGAAGCCAAGTCCCAAACAGGAGGAATCTAGCCTTGTCACTCCTCCAACCATGACAATCAAAATTTCGAGCTCTTTTCCTTATAAGAGCAATAAGGTTGTACCCTGAAAATATGAGTTCAAAGCAGTGATTGAAAGGGCAAGCAACATGAGCTCAGATCAGCCAATTATGCCAGATAATGCAAACATCAGTGGAGTAGAAGGAATTACACGTAGTGGGAGATGTTATACACCGAAAATGCTAGAAAGGGACCAAAAAGGAAAAGCAAAGGAAGGTGAAGAGGATGGTCGGATGGAAAAGGGAAAGGAACAAGCTCTGCTTTCCAAAGATCAATGGGAAAAACTACAAAAGCCAGTGTCAGAAGAGGATGTAAAGGAGTTTTTGAAGCTAATCAAGCACAGCGAATATAGTGTAGTCGAGTAGTTGAATAAAATGCCTGCTCGAATTTCACTATTATCTCTGCTTTTGAACTTGGAATCGCATCGGAATGCCTTAATGAAGGTATTGAATCAGGCTTTTGTGCCTCATAATATTCCAGTCGATAACATGGATTGGTTAGCGGGGAATATCACAGCGGCAAACATTATATCCTTCACTGATGACGAAATTTCGCCAGAAGGGCGAGGGAGTATCAAGGCTCTGAACATCACCACCAGCTGCAAGGGCCACACAATTGCCAAAGTTTTGATTGACAATAGGTCGTCAATCAATGTCCTGCCTATAGCCACACTGGCAAAGATGCCCATTGACATTTCTTGCATACAACCTAGTCACATGGTTGTAAGGGCATTTGATGGTTCTAGAAGGGACGTCATAGGTGATATCGGAATCCCAATTGACATCGGGTCGGTCACTTTCAACATCCAATTTCAAGTGATGGATATTTCCCCGTCATACAATTTCCTACTAAGAAGACCATGGATCCATACGGCGGGTGCTGTTCCTTCATCACTACACCAGAAAGTGAAGTTTGTTGTTGGTGATAAACAAGTGTCTGTTTCCGAAGAAGAAGACCTCTTGATCTCCAAACCCTTATCTGTACCCTATATTGAGGCAGCCGAAGAAGCATTAGAGTGTTCTTTCAGATCCTTTGAAATCGTAAATGCAACATATGTGGGAGAAGGATAAAAAATACCTACCCCGAGATTGTCAACCACTACTAAGATGGTTGTTAAGCAAACACTTCAAAAGGGTTGGCGGGTCAGAAAAGGTTTAGGCAAAAATCTCCAAGGGCCGAGGAAACCTGTGAAGATTGTGGAGAACAAAGACAGGTTTGGTCTCGGATACAAGGCCACTGGTTCAGAGAGAAAGAAGATCCTGGAAGAGAGACAGAAGAGAAGAATAGCCTGCCTTCGAGGATACAAAGAAGAATCAAAGAAGATGGTAATCCCGTACCTCTATGATACATTTCGTTTTGACAGATGCTATCACCCTGATTCATTAGAGACTGAGAAGGGGGGACCTATGTTGCTGATGAAAGGATCCTCTCGCGGGTTCCTAGTTTAAATGGTGCATGAAGAAATGGCAACTTTTGTTATAGAAATGATTGTGTTGTTGGGCACAGAGCTGAAAGACTGAATTGTTGAAAGGATACCTTCTATCTTTTTGTTTTTCCTTTTGTAATGTAGTAAGGTAGATTATCAACATCTCGGTCTAGAGAGCTCTAGAAGATGCTTTTGTAAACTTGAGCTTCATCATCATTTCAATAAATTAACAAGTTCAATGCATTTTGAGTACTCTCGTTTCATCCATCATCATTTCCATAACCATTCTTTCTTTTTATTCACTACCATTAGTATGAACAACCTACCACATCTATCAATTTCTTTTACTTTTTCAGGAAAATGAATAATGGATGTGAAGATAACCTTAACAGCTATCCGGGGTTTGATTTTGAAAACTCTATCCATGTTGGTGAACTCGATAACAATGTAGATTTAGACGATGATGCTTTATCTCCAGATCTATTGAAAATAATTGAGCAAGAGAAAAAACCAATTGAACCCCACAAAGAAGCTATTGATATGGTCAACCTAAGGGATGATGAGAATGTCAAAGAAGTCAAAGTGGGCACAGCACTGCCATTGGTTAAGAGGCAAAGACTAGAGGAATTACTTCGTGAGTACGTGGATGTTTTTGCTTGGTCTTATCAAGACATGCCTGGGTTAAACACTGATGTTGTGGAGCACCATCTACCTTTGAAAACGGAATGTAAGCTGGTACAACAAAAGCTTAGGCGCATGAAGCCCGAAATGTTGTTAAAGGTGAAAGAAGAAGTAAAAAAGCAGTTCGATGCGGGATTCTTAAAGGTGGCTAAGTATCCTGAATGGGTGGCTAACATACTCCCGGTACCAAAAAAGGATGGGAAAGTAAGGATGTGTGTAGAATATCGGGATCTAAACAGAGCTAGTCCCAAGGATAATTTCTCATTACCCTATATTGATACACTGGTGGATAATATAGCCCAACACTACATGTTTTCGTTCATGGATGGTTTTTTAGGCTACAATCAGATTAAAATGGCTGAGGATGACATGGAGAAAACCACTTTTGTGACAGTTTGGAGCACATTTTGCTATAAAGTTATGCCTTCCGGTTTAAAGAATGCCGGAGCCACCTACCAAAGGGCAATGGTAACTCTCTTTCATGACATGACGCATAAAGAGATAGAAGTGTATGTTGATGACATGATTGCTAAGTCCCGAGGAGAAGAGGATCATGTAACTAATCTTCGAAAGCTGTTCGAAAAGCTACGGAAGTTCCAGCTCAAGTTAAACCCTGCCAAATGCACTTTTGGTGTTAAATCGAGAAAGTTATTGGGGTTTGTAGTCAGTGAAAAAGGAATCGAAGTGGATCCGGATAAAATCAGTGCGATATAAAATTTGTCACCCCCACGCACACAGAAGGAAGTAAGAGGTTTTTTGGGAAGATTGAACTATATTTCCCTCTTCATTTGGCAACTTACGCTTAAATGTAATCCCATTTTTAAATTGCTTCGGAAACAAGATCCAGGTAAATGGAATGAGGCACGCTAAGAGGCTTTTGAAAAGGTGAAAAGGTACTTGTCAAATCCATCTATTCTAGTACCACCGGTGGCTAGAAGGCCTTTATTGTTGTACATGACTGTCAATGAACACTCTATGGGATGCGTACTAGGCCAACATGATGATACAGGCAAGAAAGAACAGGCTATCTACTACTTGAGCAAGAAGTTTACTGATTACGAGGCCAAGTACACTACGATAGAAAAAATGTGTTGCGCATTGGCTTGGGTTGCTCGTAGATTGAGGCAATACATGTTGTATCATTCAACTTGGTTGATAGCCAGATTAGATCCCCTTAAATACATCTTTGAGAAACCATAATTGTCAGGAAGACTAGCTAGGTGGCAAGTTATGCTTTCTGAATATGACATTGTGTACGTATCCCAAAAGGCAGTCAAATGTGGGGTAATAGCCGACTTCCTTGCAGACCGTGCTACTGATGAATATGAGCCTATCAAGCTAGATTTTCCAGACGAAGATATAATGTCTGTCTTTCAAGTGGATAAAGAAGAACCTAGCAACAAACCATGGAGAATGTTCTTTGATGGCGCGTCTAATGCCTTAGGACATGGGATAGGGGGCAGTTTTTATATCTCCAGATGGAAGGTATTACCATTCCACAGCCAGATTAAATTTCAATTGCACCAACAACATGGCTAAATATGAAGCTTGTGTAATGGGCTTAAAAGCTGCAATTGAGAGGCGAATCAGAAACCTAGAAGTCTATGGCGATTCAGCACTAGTCATTTATCAATTACGGGGTAAATAGGAAACGAGGGATCAGAAGTTAGTTCAGTAACAGAAGTACATAGCTGACCTTGTACGACAATTTGATGACATTGTCTTCCAACATTTATCTCGAGAAGAAATCAGGTCGCTGATGCTTTAGCAACTCTAGCTGCAATGTTTAAAATGAAGGTAGAAGCAAAGGTCTCACCTATCAAGCTACGTATGAGAGACTCTCTAGTCCACTGTTCTAGTATTGAAGAGGAAGCAGATGGGCAACCTTGGTACTATGACATCATGCAGTACCTTAAGAGTCAGCAATACCCACAGCATGCGTCGGAGAATGATAAAAAGATCCTCAAAAGACTAGCAATGGGTTTCCTTGTTGATGGAGACATTTTGTATAAAAGAAGTCGAGATCAGATGTTGTTGAGATGTGTAAATGTGTCTGAAGCCAAAAAGATTCTTAAAGAGGTACACAATGGAATTTACGGGGCACATACAAATGGTCATTTTATGGCTAGACAAATTACGAGGGCAGGTTATTATTGGACTACACTAGAAAGAGATTGCATAGATTATGCTAGAAAATGTCACAAGTGTCAAATCTATGCTGACAAGATTCAAGTTCCGCCAACATCACTGAACGTCATGGCACTACCGTGGCCTTTTTCTATGTGGGGAATGGATGTGATTGGACCCATCTCTTTCAAGGCATCAAATGGGCACAGATTCATTTTCGTGATGATAGATTACTTTACAAAATGGATTGAAGTTGCCTCTTATGCGAATGTGACTAAGTCTACTGTTTGTAAGTTTCTAAAGAAGGAAATCATATGTCGGTACAGGCTCCCAGAAAGAATCATATCGAACAACGCCCTCAACTTGAACAATGACATGATGAAGGAAGTATGTGCACAGTTCAAGATCAAACACCACAACTCAGCCCCGTATCGCCCAAAGATGAACGGAGCTGTTGAGGCTGCTAACAGGAATATTAAAAGAATTGTGGGAAAGATGACAAGCACATATAAAGACTGGCATGAGAAGTTACCATTTGCTTTGCATGCTTATAGAACATCAGTGCGTACTTCTACTGGGGCAACTCCTTTTTCTTTGGTTTACGGCATGGAAGCAGTGCTACCCATTGAGGTTAAAATCCCCTCTTTAAGAGTCTTAATGGAACTAGACTTAGATGAGGCTGAATGGGTTCAAAGTCACTTTGAGCAGTTGAATCTTATAGAAGAAAAAAGGCTCACAGCACTATGTCATGGTCAGATGTACCAGAAGAGAATGATGCAAGCCCATGATAAAAAGGTTCGACCCAGGCATTTCCGTGAAGGGGAATTGGTGTTGAAAAGGATCCTCCCTAATCACCACGCTAATCGGGGAAAATGGACGCCAAATTGGGAAGGACCATATGTGGTAAAAAGAGCGTTCTCAGGTGGAGCGTTGATCTTGACAGAGATGGACGGGAATGATTTGCCTAATCTAATAAATTCTGATGCCGTGAAGAATACTATGCTTAAAAAAAGAAAAAAGGGGAAAAAGAAAAGACAAAAAAGAAACAAAAAGAAGACAAAAAAGAAGACAAAAAAAAGAAAAAAAGAAAAGGGAATTCAAACTGAAAACCCAAAAAGGGCAGTTGGAATAAAGGGGGATGTTTAAGTTGAAAACCTGAAAAGGCAGCTTAGATACGGAAAAGATCAACACTTGAAGATTGAAATCATGCGAGCATGGCATCGACGAGACGAACTCAGTGTGACAGGAGGCATCAACGAATTAGTTTTTTCCAAATAAAGCATCGGTTTTGTTCGTGAATGGTTATCTAAACATTCATTATTTTGTTATGGTCACCATCCCTTGAAATTCACCACTTGACACTAGTGGCACCTGCCACTCGATTATACTTTTATTTCCACTATCTCTTATTTGCCCAATAATAGATGCTTTTCTTCCCAATTCTGTCGTTCTTTTGATTATTCCATAACTGACCGATAAAGTACAATTATGCATTGCGTTTGTTAACAAGATTGAAATGAAGATGATGATTAAGTGATAATCTACCTGCTAATATTACTAAGAAAGAAAAAGAGGGAGAGAGTAGGAAATGAGAGAAATAAGGAAATAAAACAAAAGAAATTGAAAATTGTGATAAGTACATGTTGTGAACCAGCTCCGATGCGAAATTAGTGACAACCATTTTTGTGAAACACAGGTGAAAGGATAAAAAAAACACAAAAAGGACAATTCTGAGAATTTGATTACCACAATAGGAATTGCATGATTTTGTCAATAACATGCATTTGCATTTCATTCATATTATAAGAATCTAAGCAAAAGGTTAAAAAACTCAAAAAAAAAAAACAAACAAACAACAAAAAAAAAGAAGAAGAAAAAATGGTTTCAACACATCTCAAAAGGAATTTAAAGTTTCATTGCCTCTGCTGCAAGAGGAGCACCTTCCATTAAGAGTTTTAAAGTTTCATGGCCTCTGCTGCAAGAGGAGCACATTTCAGGAAAATTTTAAAGTTTCAAGGCCTCTGCTGCAAGAGAAGCACTTTTCAAGAAAAGAGTTTTAAAGTTCATGGCCTCTGTTGCAAGAGGAGCACATTCCAAGAAAATTTTAAAGTTGCAAGGCCTCTGTCACAAGAGGAGCACCATTTCAGGAAGAATTTTAAAGTTTCATGGCCTCTGCTGCAAGAGGAGCACATTCTAGGAAGAGTTTTAAAGTTTCATGGCCCCTGTTGCAAAAGGAGGACATTCCAAGAAGAATTTTAAAGTTTCAATCTCTCTATCATAGGAGGAGCACTTTATTGTAGATGGAACACTTTTTCAAAAAAAAGAAGAAGAAGAAGATCAGGTCATGAGCCGAACAAAATTGTTGTCCATTATCTTTGCTATATTCCTGATTCTCAGTAATAAGCAAAGAAGGGCAGCTGTAGACACCAAATTTTGTCCGATCAGGTAAGAAATGGATATGATCCAAATTCAAAGCATAAAGAAGAATAAGCTAGATTTATTTTTATTATTCTTATTATTGATATTTATTTTATTATTTATATTATTATTATTTTATTTTATTTTTTATTATTATTATTATTTGTTTGTTTTATTATTATTATTATTATTATTATTATTATTATTATTATTTTCTTCTTTCTCTTTTTCGTTCTTTCCTTTTCTCCTTTTTCAACCTCATTTAATGAAATGTAGACCAAATTGGTCGAAACAACCTATCAACCCACTGACCGGCAGCTGGTTTAAGCTGAAACCACCATTGCCAGCCACCGAATTCCAAGGAAGATCCACCCAAATCCACCGCCACCTACCCATTCCTGACACCCCTACTGCTAACCGAGAGATAAAAACTCAGAAATGTTTGACTCTAATGCACTGGACTAGATTAAAAATGGTGTTTTTGAATCTGTTTGAAGACCGAACCTGAAGGATTGATGCAAAAAAAAACTTTTTAAACTCAAGCAGATTTACAAAAAAATCACCACCATTTATACCAGCCCCCCCAACCGAGACATCACCACCGTGAACCCACCAACCACCGTGAAGCCACCAGCCCATAACCCTCTCCTGAACCACTACTTCGGCCTCGTCCATCACCATTTTCAACACCCTATACAAGACTCAAACTACCCAACCCACTAGAACAGCCACGAACCACCATCCCAACCATCGCCTTTCTCATCCATAAACCACCATAGGCCATTACCCAAGAACCATTCACAACAAACCGAAAAACATCCAAAAAAAACAAAACACAGATCTGGAATCCAAAGCCTAATACTAGCAAGAACACAAAGAACCAAAAAAAAAAACATGAAGCCCGAGAGCTTTAAAACCCAGATCTGAAGTCCTAAACTCAGAAAGCAAAAGTATTAAAAAAAAAGAAAGGAGGGAAAGAGGCTTTCGGTCTAGTGTAGATCTACTGGATTAGGAAGTTTTTTTGGGAGAATCGGAGGTAAGATCCGACTAGAGGAGGAAAAAAGGAACGTTTTCACGTTCTTGGGTGATTCGCCGGATGCCGGAGTACGGCAGTGCACGGCTGCTCATGGTGCTCGGCAGCCTTCTGCATTTGGGAGAAATTTTTTGAAGTTTTTGGTGTTTTTTTTTTTGCAAAAACCGGTTGCAAATGAAGGATAAAAAAATTTTGGGCCTTTTATAAAGGGGCAAAACGTGGAGCTTTTGGCTGGCTGACCCGTGCCCCTTGCCGACCTTGATCCGAGATCTGCGCACCCGCCCGAGGAGAAGGAAGATTAGCGCGCTCGCCCGCTCAAGGAGTTCGCCCACCCGAGGAGAGGGAGATCCTCGAGCTCGCCCACTCGAGGAGAGGTAAGGTCCGCGAGCTCGCCCTCTCGAGGAGAAGCAGGATCCGTGAGCTCGCCCACCTGAGGAGAAGTAGGATCCGCGTGTTGCTCCCACTCGACAAGACCGAGATCCACGCGATCACCCACCCAAGGAGAGGGAAGATCAGCGCGCTTGCCCGCTCAAGGAGTTCGCTAGCCCGAGAAGAGGGAGATCCGCAAGCTCGCCTGCCTGAGGAGAGGGAGATCCGTGAGCTCGCCCGCTCGAGGAGAGGGAAGATCAACGCACTTGCTTGCTCAAAGAGTTCGCCGCCCGAGGAGAGGGAATATCAACGCGTTCGCCCGTTCGAGGAGCTCGCCCGCCCGAGGAGGGTATATTTCCTTTTTTTCGTTTTATTTATTCCTTTATTTGTTTTATAGAAATATTTGTTTAGGTATTTTTAATGTATTATCATGGCAAAAATAATAAATAAATTAATAAATAGAATACTATAATAAACAAAAATATAATAAAATAAAATAAGTATGAAATTTCGATGATAAGTCTTCGTAGAACTCGCAAGTAGCGATTCTTCGAAAAACTTTAGGTGAGAGGAATTATACCGAATGTGTAACATCCCAAAACCACTGTATAACATAACATTTACTTATAATTTACACTTACTTATCGGTTGGGTTATCTGTGATGCTTAACAGTTCTCAACACTTAAATAAAAATTAGTACTCTTATTCCTCTCACATATAGAAATATGAATTATTAAAATTGTTCCCTTAAACATGGTTATACATTCCCTTTTATTTAAAGTAGTACTGTACCATTTTACTGAATATATAAAAGAATATAACATACCTTCGATGTCCAATCTTTGGAAGATAATTCTCTTAGTCCAAAATCAATAATCTGTGGAGTGGAAAATAAGGAGTGAGCTACAACGTGCTCAGTAAGAAAGGTGTATGCTGCTTTATAAACATAAAGAATATATCCACAAAACATTTATTTGTCCTAACAATCAAACCCTTTAGGAAAACAATGGATATATTAATCATTAAACAAGATTCAATAGATCCTTTCAGTAAACAAAAATCAATGAGTTGAGACTAGCATCAAACAAATCATGCTCTCACAAGTCATCCGCTTTTGGGGTGCACCTGTAGGCCATCACCCCTCACGGCTATCTTAGCTAGATCTATGGCCATAATTTATAGGTGGTCCTCGGGTCCACTTGCCAAGTGACCTCGAGACCGTTGATGACTTGGCAGGTCCATCAGCCTTGTGACGCCCTGAGGTGCACCCGTTGGTCCATTGACCTTGAGCGGATGCATCGGTATACACCATAAATCCTCTTGATCCGCTAGGAAGGGCTAATACGGGGGTAGTAGTCAATCTCCTCTTAAGCTCAAGAAAACTATGCTCACACATTATTCCACTCAAACTTCACATCCTTACATGTGAGTCGTGTCAATGGAGCAGCAAGTCTAGAAAATCCCTCCACAAATCTGTGATAATATCCGACAAGACTTAAGAAACTTCGTATCTCGGTAACCGTGTTAGGCCTTTCCCACTGAACAATGGCGTCTATCTTGGATGGATCAACTGATACCCCGTCCTTCGACACTACATGTCCGAGAAATATAATATGGTCAAGCCAGAACTCGCATTTACTAAGCTTAGCATATAATTTCCTTTCTCTAAGGGTCTGTAAAACGATCTGCAAATGCTGCTCGTGCTCCTCTGGAGTCTTAGAATAAATCAGGATGTCATCTATAAAAACTACGAAAAACTTACCCAAAAATGGATGAAACACCTCATTCATCAAACTCATAAAAGCTGCAGGGGCATTTGTCAACCCGAAAGGCATCACTAAAAACTCATAGTGACCATAACCAGTCCAAAATGCTGTCTTATGCACATCCGACTCCTTAATCTTCAATTGGTGATAGCCTGATCGTAGGTCTATCTTGGAAAATACCTGTGCACCCCTAAGCTGATCAAACAAGTCATCAATCCGAGGTAATGAATACTTATTCTTAATGGTAGCCCGATTCAACATTTGATAATCTATACACAATCGGAGACTACCATCCTTCTTTCGAACAAATAGTACTGGAGCTCCCAACGGTGACACACTGGGACGTATAAATCCCTTATCTAATAACTCTTGGAGCTGTTTCTTGAGCTCATCTAACTCTATCAGTGCCATCCAAAATGGGGGTCTAGAAATCGGCTCCGTACCAGGTACCAACTCGATCATGAACTCTGTCTCTCGATTTGGTGGTAACCCTGGTAAATCTTTTGGAAATACATCCGAGAAGTCCCTAATCACAGGAATCTCTTGGATCTCTGGATGTTTCCTCTCTACATCCTCCACACTAGCAATATATCCTTCATAAACATTCATACACAATTACAATTTCAGTACACATGTCATCTCACAACATAAATTCACATACTTTTTATTAATTTACAATAACTTTACAATATACTTTTCGGGATGAGAGAAGGTAATAAACTTAGTATTAAAATCCAAACTAACATGGTTTATAGCTAACCAATCCATACCTAAAATGATATCAAAATCATAAATGTTTAACAAAATTAGGTTAGCTGTCATAACCTTCTCTCCTATAGTTAATTTACAATTCCTATATACAACATCCGTCCTTTGGAAATCATTAAAAGGAGCTTTCACTTGTAAAGTATACTCTAACAACTCCAGTTCTATTGGGGTCCTGTTAACATATGTAGGCGATAAGAACGAATAGGTAGAACCTGGATCAATTAAGGCAATTACAAGAATATCAAAGAGATAAACCTTACCTTTAATCACATCATTAGAGGCGTCGGCAGTCTCCTGATCCAATATGTACACCCGACCCTAAGTCACAACCTTCTTACCCTTCTCTGCGGCTAACGCCTGCCTAGGCTGTGAGGGTGTCGCTTTCTCTGGCTCACTCTGAGCTGCCAGGGATGCTATCAGAGGTAATGCAGGAGGTCTAGTAGAAGCAGTTAACTCTATGAGCATCGGGCAATTCTTGATAAAGTGCCCCGTCTGTCCACATCTAAAACATGCCTCAGACATTAAAGGACAAGGGCGTGACCCATGCGACCTTCCATAATGTCTACATAAAGGCGCAACACTTCTTTGAGTAGTGGTGGGGCCACTGGCAAGAGTAGAAACTACTGGTCTATCAAATCTGCCCTCTGAAATCTGTATGCCCGTAGGTCTAGTCCTCTTAGACTACTTTCTACTTGATCTGTCCTCCATAACCTCTTAGTCTCTCCCTTTGCTTTACCCTTACTCTTGCTACTGAAATGGAGCTGGAACTGCTCATAATCCCTTTCACATAGTTGAGCCCGTTTAACTATCTCATCATAAGTCTGTATATCAAATGGGGTTAGCTTCATTCTGAAGGATGGTCTCAATCCAGCCCTAAAGCTCGAAATCTTATACCTGGTATTCGCACTAGTTTGTGGATCAAAACGGTCAATGTAGTAAATTTGGCCTCATACTCATCCACTTACATGCTGCTCTGAACTAAATCCATAAATTCTTGCTGTAATTTTTCCTGAGTAGTGTCAAGAATATACTGCCTCCGAAAAGCATCCACAAAAATATCCCATGACAGATCCTGATGCTGAGCAAATAACACAGTCTGAGTGGCCTTCCACCAATGTCTTGCATCATCTGCCAACTGGAATACTGCTAGGCTTAGCTTCTCCGTCTCTGAACATCTCATAATCTGAAGTAATCTATCGACCTCAATAATCCACTGTTCTACCGCCAATGGATCCCTAGTACCTTTAAACTTAGGTAGATCCAACTTCTTAAATGATTTCACCAATGCCACATCACAATATGACTCCACATTTCTAAGCGACTAAATCAATGGCTGTGGTGGAGCTACCTGTGGCTGTGGTGCCGGTGGTGGAATAGGCTAAGGCTCAGGTACAACTGGTACCGACTATGGCAGTACTGGCGCCTCTTCTGGGGCTGTGGGAGCTGTGGCTCTCTCCCTCTCTGCCCTATTTGCGGCTCTATCCGCCTGATACATAGTCATAAAATCGGCTATTAGCCTTTCCACCCGGCTCACACGAGTATCAATACTCTCAGGCTGTATAGGACGTGGAGGTCTTGGGACAGGTTTCGGTGTCTGCGGTTTCGAAATTTGTGCCGTCCTACCTCGGCCTATACCTCTCACTGAGCGTATCCTCCTCCTTCCACTCATATCTGTACCACAAAAATCGTTTATCACTTATCATTAATATATCAATTATATATTCAGATTATACAATACTACAGGGAATGTATACTATTTACTTTAAGCGTCACTAAACATCCGACCAACCTTACTCTGATACCATTAAATCTGTAACATCCCAAAACCACTGTATAACATAACATTTACTTATAATTTACACTTACTTATCGGTTGGGCTGTTTGTGATGCTTAACAGTTCTCAACACTTAAATAAAAATTAGTAATCTTATTCCTCTCACATATAGAAATATGAATTATTAAAATTGTTCCCTTAAACATGGTTATACATTCCCTTTTATTTAAAGTAGTACTATACCATTTTACTGAATATATAAAAGAATATAACATACCTTCAATGTCAAATCTCTAGAAGGTAATTCTCTTAGTCCAAAATCAATAATCTGTGGAGTGGAAAATAAGGAGTGAGCGACAACGTGCTCAGTAAGGAAGGTGTATGCTGCTTTATAAACATAAAAAATATATCCACAAAACATTTATTTGTCCTAACGATCAAACCCATTAGGAAAACAATGGATATAGTAATCATTAAACAGGATTCAATAGATCCTTTCAGTAAACAGAAATCAATGAGTTGAGACTAGGCATCAAACAAATCATGCTCTCACAAGTCATCTGCTTTTGGGGTGCACCCGTAGGCCATCGCCCCTCACGGCTATCTCAGCTAGATCTATGGCCATAATTTATAGGTGGTCCTCGGGTCCACTTGCCAAGTGACCTCGAGACCGCTGATGACTTGACGGGTCCATCAGCCTTGTGACGCCCTGAGGTGCACCCGTTGGTCTATTGACCTGAGCCACCGCCCCAGGAGGGTCACGCAATTATATGAATAATACTGCATGAACTCAGGGCCTAAAGTCTCAAAAAGCACTTTTTATATCTCATGAAAACCCTTATGGAATTATCTCAATCCATATTATCATTTTCTCAAAATGATTTGATTTCCATAAAGGTTTAGGCTTTCTGTTTACGAAACACCTTGAAAATAGTCCGAAATTTCAACCTTTAAAACTTGGTCGCCTATGGTCAGCTCACCCAAGGCAACTCGCCCATAGCGGTGAACTAGTGTTCGCCCGCCCACTTTTGCTATTAAAAACAAGTAAAATTGGCTCGCCCACATTGACTCACCCATAACCAATTCGCCCTCTCTGGCATTGCCATGGTCAGTTCGCCCAAATGCAACACTTCCTTGGTCACACGCCCATTGAGATCAACTCGCCCATTACATTAAAAACATATTTTATATTTTCAAGGATATAAAAATTAATTCATTTTTCGTTGAGAAAATTTGGAAAAATGAACCCGTTCGCCATGGTCAGCTCCCTAGTACAGCTCGCCCATGACACTCTTAACAAAGGGGTCGCCCGCCCCAATATATTAAAAAAAAGGGTCACTCGCCCAAGATATTATAAAAGGGTTCGCCCTCCATTGGCTCACCCAGGTTTTGATAAATCATGGGTCGCTCTCCCCAATCACAACATAAAAGGGTTCGTTCGCCCGCCCTTTACCAGTTCGTCCAACAAATAACATGGGGGCCGGCTTTGTAGCTCGCCCGAGATCAAAATAGTTTATCAAATAATGCATGTCATAAAACAAAACATTTATCAATATTTTCATAATATTTACTCCAAAGGACATGCATTTTACTTCACACACATCTCCTTACCTCGTCTGATGAAGCCTTGCTTCCCGCTCGCCTTGTCAATCTCACTTCCCGGCTGCAAAGTAAAATATTAATTCCATTAATATTTTCTTTTCGAATATTTTCTAAAACTATTAATATTTCTTACACTTTGGCGAGATTCTTGTGACTATTCTACAGCTCGCCATTCGCCCAACTGAACTCGCCATTCGCTTATGGGCTTACACGTGGGAGCTCGCCCAAAATGAAGCTCGCCCGACCATTCAACTCGCCATTCGTGTCTTTTTATTCAATGTTGGGCTCACCCATTAATTGAACTAACACTTGGCGATTTCTTTATTTCATACTCACCTCTTTGGGATCACAAACATTCCTCATGGGCGATCATTGGTCCTCGCCCATCCCAACTATAATTCTGATTATCCAAAGAGTTTGGCGAACATATATGCGCCAACTAATGCAACTCTTGAGCTTGCCTCAACCTTTGGGCGAGTACTCAACTGTTTGGCAAGTAGTTAAGTAAGTCTGTTCGCCGTTCGCCCATTGTATTTCCTTATTCATTCTTGATTATTTTCCATCTAATTTCTTATTGTTAGCTTTAAATTGACAAGTATTTTGAAAATGACAAAACTCAAGTAAGCTTAAAAATGATTTTTATACAAGTAAATTTGCTTTGAATGAACTTATGATAGAAATTATTTTAACAAAGTCTTGGATTGTGATTTCAATTGAAAAAGTCAGTAAATACTCTTAGAAAAAGTGTTAAATGGTCTTAAACTGACTTAGAATCACAAAAGCCATAAAATTGCAGCCAAAGAAGTGCAAGAAAGCCTACTGGACAAAAGGGATCGATCCCTACTGTAGAGGGATCGATCCCAAAAAGGTAGAATGCTTCAGAAGCCACCCGGGAGAAGTTTGAAAAGCTTTCTGGAGAAAAGGAATCGATCCCTTTGCTCGAAATTTGACTCCAACAGCTAGTTTCTAAGGGTTTCAACGGGAAGGAATGCATTAAATGCTTCACCAACTGTTCCAGTAGTTGGGTGGACTACAAATAGAGACATTTATGAAGTTTGGAGGTAGAACAAGCACTCAAAAATCTTCAAGCTTCAAGAAAGAAAATCAAATCTGAAAATCTTCATTGTGTAACTCCATTTGTGAGATTCTCTGTTGTTCTTCACCCATTCACTGAAAATTCTGATATTCAAAGGGGTGAGCTATCCTTGTAAGGTCTGATATTGTAGAGAGTGGGTAGTAATACAAGGGTAGAGGCTTAGAAGGAGATTTCTAAAGTCTCAAGAAAAATTGTAAGAGGTCTTGCCACACCTTCAAGTGGTTTGTAAGGATTCTCAAGGAAGAGCTGAATCAAAACCTTGACAAGGGGTTCAAAGAGAGAGGACGTAGGTAAGAGATTGGCCGAACCTCTATGAACTTGTGTTTGCTTCTCTTTCCCTTACTCTTTTTTACCGCACTTTTTCCATTGTTGTTTATTTAGTTTTAATTGTGCATTAAGAATTAGGAAAATTAGAAATAAGTAGAAAAACCGATTCAGCCCCTCTCAGTAAAGCCAACAATTGGTATCAGAGCTTGGACTCGAGATTGAGTTAGATTAACATCTATCGAGTAAAACGATCACTAATGGCTCAAACTAGTATGTCTACACCTTTGGTAGGAGAGGGACACTCTACGGTTAGGCCTCCACTCTTTAATGGTGAAAACTATGCTTATTGAAAGACTAGAATGATGCTATTTATTCAAGCCAATGATTATGAAGTATGAAAGATTATAGTTAAAGGTTCCCTTGTCCCTATTAAGAAAGTAGATGGGACGGATGTGCCAAAGAAAGAAGATGAGTGGGATACTAATGATATAAGAAGGCAGAACTTAATGCTAAGGCAATGCATACATTGTTTTGTGCAGTATGACCAAATGAATATAATAGAGTTTCCCAATGTGAGAATGCTAAACAAGTTTGGGATAAACTAGCCATCACACATGAAGGAACCACACAAGTCAAGGAAACAAAAGTAGGTATGCTCACTCAAGACTATAAATTATTTAGAATGAAGAATGATGAATCAATTAGTGACATGTTTACTAGGTTTACTGACATCATAAATGGTCTTAAAGCCTTAGGCAAGACATATTCTAATGTAGAAATGGTGAAAAAGATACTCAATAGCTTACCTAAATCATGGGAGGCTAAAGTCACAGCTATTGAGGAATCCAAGGATCCTCATACATTCTCATTAGGTGAACTTATGGGATCTCTACTCACCTATGAGATGAAAATCAAGAGAAATCAAGATCCTCTTAAGAAAGTTGGAGTAGCTTTAAAATCTACCACTATTGAGGAATCAAAAGATCATGATGAGAGTGGTGATGATGAGGATTTAGAAATGGCCATGTTTGCTAAGAAGTTTAATAAATTCATGAGGATGAGAACTAGTGGTAACTCTAGGAGACCCCTTAGGAGAGACTTTAATAGAGGTGAAACTAGTAGGAAAGAAAAAGACCAAATTACACTTTTGATGAATTACAAGATGCATTTGATGAGTTAGCAAATGAATTTGAATGCATGAACGTGAAATATAAGAAAATGATTTCTAAGTTGAAAAAGGAAAATGAAATTCTTATGAATGTTAAATTAGAATGTGAGAAGAAATTAGAGAATGCAAATCTAGAAATAGAAGAATTAAATAGAAAGAACATTAATTTGCAAAACTCCTTTTCTAGGTTTTACATGGGCCAACAAAAACTTGATCGTATGCTAGAGACCCAAAGAGCATTCTTTGATAGAGAAGGGTTAGGTTATAATGCATCTAACAAAGAGACTCATCTAAAAAATTTTCTAGTTAAAGATAGAAAATTTGTTTTGTGCACATTATGTAATAAACTAGGACACTCTTCACAAGCATGCACCTCTAGGAAGACCATGATTAGAGGAAAAATGGCTGTCAAGATTTGGGTGCCTAAACATATTTTAAATTCAAGTGATGAGTCTTTAAAGATGAAATGAATCCCTAAAGGATAAAAAATTATTAGTACTAACTCTCAAGGACCCAAGAAAATTTGGGTACCTAAGATGAAAGCGTGATGTGTTTGTGTGTAGGAGGAAGAGTATTGCTACAAGGCTAAGTCCAAGGAGCATTGGTACCTTGATAGTGGATGCTCAAGGCACATGACGGGTGACAAGAGCCAATTCAAGCTCTTAAAGCATAAAAGTGGTGGAGAAGTCACATTTGGAGACAACTCCAAAGGACAAATTGAAGGAATTGGCTCCATTGGTAACTTTTCCTCAACTATTGAGAATGTTTTGTATGTTAGAGGCTTAAAACATAATTTGCTTAGTATTAGTAAATTGTGTGATAAGGGATTTAAAGTTGTGTTTGATGACTTGTGTTGCAATGTTGTTAATGCTAAAACTAATCAAATTATTTTTATTGGACATAGACAAGGAAATATTTATGTTGTTAATTTGAATGAGCTTAATAGCAAAAATGTATGTTTTATGGCAACTAGAGAAAATGAACCTTGGTTATGGCATAGAAGAATAGGCCATGCTAGCATGCATGTGTTGTCTAAGTTAGCCAAAAGAGACTTAGTAGTTGGCTTACCTAAACTACAATTTGAAAATGATAAAGTGTGTGAAGCATGTGTAAGAGGAAAACATAAAAGAATATCATTTAAACCTAAGAAAGGTATTACAACATCTAGATCACTTCAACTCCTCCACTTAGATCTATTTGGACCTACTAGAACCACTAGCTTAGGAGGAAAACACTATGATTTTGTTATAGTTGATGATTACACTAGGTTTACTTGGGTGTTCTTTTTAAGTGTGAAAAATGAAGCCTTAAAAAAATTCATTGTTTTCTCAAAACTTGTTCAAAATGAAAAAGGTTACTCTATTTCTAGTATTAGGAGTGACCATGGAAAAGAATTTGAAAATATTGGTTTTGATACATTTTGCAATGAAAATGGCATTAGCCATAATTTTCAACTCCTAGAACTCCTCAACAAAATGGGGTAGTTGAAAGGAGAAATAGAACATTAGAAGAAATGGCTAGAACCATGCTTTGTGAAAACAACTTACCTAAATATTTTTGGGCTAAAGCAATAAATACTTCTTGCTATGTCATAAATAGAGCTATGGTAAGGCCTATTTTAAAGAAAACTCCCTATGAGCTTTATAAAGGAAAAAAGCCTAACATAAGTTATTTTCACCCATTTGGATGTAAATGTTTTGTTTTGAACAATGGTAAAGATAACCTAGGAAAATTTGATGCTAAAAGTGATGAAGGTATTTTTCTTGGCTATTTTTTAAATTCTAAGGCTTATAGAGTTTTTAATAAAAGAACACTTGTAGTAGAAGAGTCAATACATGTAATCTTTGATGAATCAAATATCACTAGTGGAACCAATCTTGATGATGAAGTAGAGATCTTTGATGAACCTATAGTTGATCCATCTCAAGATAAGGATGTTAGGGAACAATTAGAAGATCTTAATATTAACAAAAATGAGGAGTCCATGGAACAAGAAATAATTGAGAAAGAATCTAGGTATCCTAGAGAACTTGGATATGTGAAGGATAATGATATTGTTGGAGATCCAAACATTGGAGTTAGAACTAGGTCAACCTATAGAATATATGTCAACATGTAGCTTTTGTGTCACAATTTGAGCCAAAGAATGTGGATGAGGCTTTGAAAGATGAAAATTGGATTAGGGCCATACAAGAAGAGTTAAATCAATTTGAGAGAAGCAAAGTGTGGACACTAATGGAAAGGCCTAAAGATTGTCCCATCATTGGAACCAAATGGATATTCAAAAATAAGATGGATGAGAATAGCATTATTGTTAGAAACAAGGCTAGGTTAGTGGCTCAAGGATATAGGCAAGAAGAAGGAATAGATTATGATGAAACATATGCTCCGGTAGCTAGATTAGAAGCCATTAGGATGCTACTTGCCTTTGCATGTTACAAGCATTTCAAATTATATCAAATGGATGTAAAAAGTGCCTTTTTAAATGGTTTCATAAATGAAGAGGTTTATGTTGAACAACCTCCTGGTTTTGAAAATCCAAAGTTTCCTAACTATGTTTTCAAACTATCAAAGGCTTTATATGGATTAAAACAAGCTCCTAGAGCTTGGTATGAAAGACTTTCAAAGTTTTTAATTGAAAAAGGTTTTGCAAGAGGCAAAGTAGACACCACCTTGTTTATCCAATTTAAGGGTGATGACTTATTAGTAGTTCAAATTTATATGGATGATATCATTTTTGGATCTACAAATGAGTCATTGTGTAAAGATTTCTCAAAATTAATGCAAGATGAATTTGAAATGAGTATGATGGGAGAGTTAACCTTCTTTCTAGGACTTCAAGTTAAACAATGCAAAGAAGGTATTTTCATAAATCAAGCTAAGTACACTAAAGATTTGCTCAAAAGATTTGGAATGGATGAGTCTAAACCTTACTCTACACCAATGAGCACAAATATCAAGCTTGATAAGGATGAAAGAGGAAAGTGTGTAGACACTAAACTATATAGGTCTATGATTGGTTCATTGCTATATTTAACTGCTAGTAGACCCGATATAATGTTTAGTGTATGCTTGTGTGCTAGATTTTAGTCATCTCCTAAAGAATCACACCTACAAGCAATAAAAAGAATCCTTAGATATCTTAAAGACACCTCTTCCTGAGGACTTTAGTATCCTAAAGGTTCTACACTTGCTCTCCATGCCTATTCCGATGCTGACTTTGGTGGATGCAAAGTAGATAGGAAAAGCACATCGGGAACATGTCAATTCTTAGGAACTAGGCTTATTTCATGGTTCTCTAAGAAACAAAATAGCGTAGCTCAATCCACAACCGAGGCTAAATATATAGCTTCCGGAAGTTGCTGTGCTCAAGTTTTGTGGATTAAACAACAAATGAAAGACTATGGAATAGAAATGAACCAAGTTCCCATCAGGTGTGACAACACTAGTGCTATCAACCTTTCAAAAAATCCCATCCAAAACTCTAGAACCAAGCACATTGAGATTAGACATCATTTTATACGAGATCATGTGCAAAAAGGGGACATTATTCTAGAGTATGTAGATACATTGCACCAATTAGCTGATATTTTCACCAAACCCTTGGACAAGGAGAGATTTTGCATTTTTAGAGGTGAATTAGGTATTATGAATGCTCCTTGAATTGATTTGATGTTGAATAAATGGCTTAAGTTGGTTTGTGCTAATTGCAAGACAGAAATTTGAAGAATATAATTACCACTTGTAATTCATGACCTTAACTTACCATGTTACTATTCATGTTCTTAGCTTTTTGAGATTGAATTGTTGAATTTTGTGTGTTTTGATCATGTTAAACTCTTTTCATTAGCCAAAACCCATTTCCAATGGTTAAGACACTATCACAGCCATGGTCACTTATTGTTTCTGCACACTCATGCAATTTTCTGCACTTTTCTGCACTTTTCCACTCACATCTCATGCATCCCAAGTGGCAACAACCAGATTTTGATTTTAAAATAGTAAAAATGCATAACTTCCATTATTTTCAAATCATTTTTATGCATTACAAATGAGGCAAGTGACTGAGGAGACATTTCTTCCAAAATAGGATTGATTTCAAAGTTTATCAGGCCAAAAATCTGGGTTTCTGCTATGAGGGATCGATCCCTTTCACCATGGGATCGATCCCATAACCTCAACAATTGGTGAAGAAATCCTGGGAAACATTCTACCTGGAAGGGATCGATCCATTCCTAGAGGGGATCAATCCCCTCGGGACAGAATGCCATTCGCGGGCTATTTTAAACATCACGCCCCTTAGTCTTTCATTCCTATTCATCTTCCTCTTCCTTCACGACGCCCTCTCCCATTTTCTCTCACCCATATCCTCTTGCTCTCACTCAATTCTTCATCAAATCGCTCCATTCCTTCCCCAATCTTCCTCATTTCTTCATCTCTTTCATTTCCCCCACTCATTTTCTACCTAAACTTCATTTTTTCTTCTCTTCTTTCTTCTTCCACACCATGGTTACTATTCACCCAACATTGCAATTGTAAGTTTTTCTCCCATTTTTCATTAAATTTTTCTTGCATTTCTAGTTTGTTTTATCATATCTTGTCTACCCATTTGCATATTTTACATCAATTTCCTTTCCATCTAGGTTTCCAATTTATTGGCACTTGTCTCTTTTCTAGGATTTATACTTAGTCTATTTGTAGTTGTTCATCCATATTTCACTGTCATACTTGTTCCATGCATCTTGGGTTGTGGCTCTCTGTTGTTGGCTAGCTCTTATCTTTCCCATATCCTCATCCCTCGTTCACCAAAATCATGCCCACTACCTGTTCGGTAAAAATCCTCAACGAACTTTCCTGCATTTTTCCACTCCATATGGCTCTTAAAGTTAAGCACATTGCTCAAAAACGCAAAACAAGTGCTTCCTCCTCTTCCTCCTCCATACCGACCACCTTTAACCGCCGCTTTCGCCATGCCAATGAGAAAACAAGATCTCTAGCGAACTTTGCCAATATGCCTATTAAGCATTGGCGTCCAATTGATTTCGATTTCCTCGAATCAATTAATTTTCCTTACTTGGCCAAATTCACTAAATTTAATTGGATTAACTTTCTCAAAATCAACACTTCGGTTCCTCCAAACATCATTCGTGCTTTCTTTTCCAATGCCGAAACTATCACGGATCCAAATAATAAATGTCGTGTTGTAGGAATTCGATCCTATGTCATGGGCAAACACATTGAAATCACCACACAATCCCTCTTTGTTGTCTTTAGAGTTCCCGATGACGGTACTATATATGATAATGTTGACGTCCCCTTAGAGTTTTTCGTTACCAATAATTGTGCAAGTGACCTCCCTGTCTTCACCCGACTCCTACATATCATAATCTCCTGGAATCTCCGACCCCTTGGCACAAGATATTCTCACCTTCGGAAACTTGATCGTTTTTGGCTCCATCATATTCATTCACCTGATGGTCTTCAGCCACACCTCCTTCACTTTATCCTTCAAGACTGGGTGAAGATTGTCACTGCCAAGGTGCACACCATTGTCTTCCCTCAGCCTCTCGCCTACTACTTAATCTCTAAAGGCGTTGACTGTTCATGTGAGGTTGGTGTACTTCCGGATCCCAATACCACGATCAATCTCGCCACTCTCCATAACCTTGGGTGGTATCAACGTCAACGGGGAGATACAATCGAATGGGTCAAAGGTCATGGACAGGCGGAACCTCCTGAACATGCTCCGGAAGAAGTCGGAGAAGAAGAAGGAGACGGAGACGGAGACGACGTACCTGCAGCGCCTACATCTTCTGCACCCTCCGGCTCTACCTCAACCTTTCTTGACCAAATCATGCTAATGCTTCAACAAATGCATACCTCTCAGCAAAATTTCCAGCTGGACGTCACTCAGCGACTTGATCAGATCGAGGAAACTCAAGCTATTATGTATGATGAAATCCAAGATGTTCGTATACAGCACGAGGATTTCATGGATCAGTACTACAAGACGTTCCCTAGGCGCTGATTATGCTTTTTGTGTGACTTATGCGTTTCACTTCTTATGATTTCGATCCTTCTACTTTGTCTGCTGTTTGTGCTATCTACGTCTTATGTTAATGACTATGACTTGTTCTGACATTACTTTTGCAAGTGTGTTTGTGCTATCTAAGTTTTATGTTAATAACTATGCCTTGCTTTGACATTACTTTTGCTTTCATGACGTTGGCCTACTCTTTGTTTTTCTTTATCTCATTGGTCATGCTCCTGCTTATTCTGCTTATTATTGGTTTCCCATTGTTGCTTTAAATTGACTTCTACCGCTGACCATTTCTCCATGTTATTTGTTTCGTTCTGTTTTTATTCTTTTGCTATGACAAAAAGGGGGAGAATTAATGTGGTAAAATGATATTAAATTGAGGGGGAGCAATGTTTTTCAAAAATTATATTAAATTGAGGGGGGAGCAACGTGTTTCAAAAATTAAGTAACCTCAATTTTCAAACATATAAGCAAATTTACCTTAAGTTTTATCATATCAAAAAGGGAGAGATTGTTAGCTTTAAATTGACAAGTATTTTGAAAATGACAAAACTCAAGTAAGCTTAAAAATGATTTTTATACAAGTAAATTTGCTTTGAATGAACTCAATGATAGAAATTATTTTAACAAAGCCTTGGATTGTGATTTTAATTGAAAAAGTCAATAAATACTCTTAGAAAAAGTGTTAAATGGTCTTAAACTGACTTAGAATCACAAAAAGCCATAAAATTACAGCCAAAGAAGTGCAGGAAAGCCTACTGGACAAAAGGGATCGATCCCTACTGTAGAGGGATCGATCCCAAAAAGGCAAAATGCCTCAGAAGCCACCCGGGAGAAGTTTGAAAATCTTTCAAGAGAAAAGGGATCGATCCCTTTGCTCAAAATCTGAATCCAACGGCTAGTTTTTGAGGGTTTCAACGGGAAGAAATGCATTAAATGCTTCACCAACTATTCCAGTCGTTGGGTGGACTATAAATAGAGACATTTATGAAGTTTGGAGGTAGAACAAGCACTCAAAAATCTTCAAGCTTCAAGAAAGAAAATCAAATCTGAAAATCTTCATTGTGTAACTCCATTTGTGAGATTCTCTGTTGTTCTTCACCCATTCATTGAAAATTCTGATATTCAAAGGGGTGAGCTATCCTTGTAAGGTCTGATATTGTAGAGAGTGGGTAGTAATACAAGGGTAGAGGCTTAGAAGGAGATTTTTAAAGTCTCAAGAAAAATTGTAAGAGGTCTTGCCACACCTTCAAGTGGTTTGTAAGGATTCTCAAGGAAGAGTTGAATCAAAACCTTGATAAGGGGTTCAAGGAGAAAGGACGTAGGCAAGAGATTGGCTGAACTTCTATAAACTTGTGTTCGCTTTTCTTTCCCTTACTCTTTTTTACTGCTCTTTTTCCATTGTTGTTTATTTAGTTTTAATTGTGCATTAAGAATTAGGAAAATTAGAAATAAGTAGAAAAATCGATTCACCCCCCCTCTCGGTAGAGCCAACACTTATATCTTCAACAATATTTAACTAAAACCAGGCTATATGTTCATTACGTTGTGAAACATAGAAATCTAGCATTAAATATCAAGAGAACCATAAAAATATGGAACTCACCTTAACTTAGTTGCACTTCCAGAACAGAGTACTTTTCTGCCTCACTTAGCTTTACTTCTCTTGTTCCTTAGCTCTTCAACACTGCAGAAGAGGTTTGGCTAACTAAGGATGAAGTTTCATGGCTCATGTATGAGAGAAACGTAAGAACTAATTGTGAACTTGCAATGAAAACAGAATGGGCGAGAAAGATTCTGAAGAGGATGAAGTTTGCTTCAGTCAATTTTCCTCATGCACTTCCTCTTATATAGCCTGTTGATCCAACCAAAACTCACCATCTATTCCTTATCCCTTTCTTCATCATTACCTTGTTTTATAGCCCATTAAATGATGAAGAAAAAATGACAATTCCATTAAATGGCAGGATGAAGTTTTTCCACAGTTCATTAAGGAAAGTCTCTTGCTGCAGTTTGACTAAATTTGCTTTCCTTTTTCTCTTCTTTTCTCCTTCTTCCCACGCCACTTCCAGCCACTAATATTAACTTTTTGTCTCATTTGTTCATTTGTTTTCTTCCTTTGTTCAACACTTCATTTAATGCTTTCTATGCATTTCTTAAATACTCAATCCTAACTCATATACACCATATTGTAAATCATAACTTAAAATGAAAAGTGGAAATTCACATTCAATGATTCTTTAATTTCACTAAAAGAATTTATTTCCACTATCAATCGTGAACAAATATGGTATATAGTATAACAAAATTCGGGTCTTACAGAATGTTACCAAAGTATTAGGATATTCGATATTATTTCTCAATATTCAATTTCATGCGTATTTTTAAAAATACATGTAATAATAAAATATATAAAAATAACAAGTCAATAAAAATAAAAATAATTAAATAAACAATGTCCGATGATGGGATGTCATGAAACTCACAAGTAGTGATTTCTTGACTGATCCTTAGGTGAGAAGAGTCTACTAAATGTTACCAGAGTATTGGGATATTTAGTATGATTTTTCAATAATTTAAATTTTATTAAGAATGAAAATAAATATTTTTTAAATAAAAAAAAGGGAAGAAAAATTGATAATAAAATCTAAAATAAATTTAATAAATTTCCGACGATGGGATGTCATGAAACTCACAAGTAATGATTTTTTGACTGATCCCTAGGTGAGAGGAATTAGCTAAATGTTACCAAAGTATTGGGATATTTAGTTAAATTTTTCAATATTAGGAGTTTCATTAAAAAATCAAAATATACAAAGTTTTTTTATAAATCCATGTGCATCATCCATTTCCTGTTTGCATCATATGCATTCATGGTTATACAAATAAAAATGTGAATCTACTAAGGATGAGATTCTATAGAACTCACAAGTAGTGATTCTTAAGAAATCTCTAGGTAAGGAAAATTATTTCAAATGTTACCAGAGTATTGGGATATTTGATTTAATTTTTCAATACAAAAGGATTCACATTCACTTTTGAAAAATAAAATTTGATTTTTTTTAAAAATAATAAAAAATAACTTTGAAGAATAAAATTGATTGTAATAAAAATAAAAATTATTTTTAAATATTAATTCAAGACCATTTTATTAAAATCAAAGGATAACACATGATTACTATGGTACCGTTTTTTAAACGGATGTCGTGGGAGTGCTAATCCTTTCCCACGCGTAACCGTACTTCCGAACCCAACTTTGTTTTCGCAAACCCAAATTATATTTTTAATAAAACTTAATTAATTTTGAGATTTTGTTAAAAAGATAAATATTTTTAGGTAACCAATCATATCTAGTTAAAAAAATTGATGACGACTTTTTTTATTTTTAAATATTTTCAAAATCGTCGAACGTAAAATCGTTACGACAATTGTTAAAGTTTATGTGTCAGTCTAGGTCCAAGAAGTGCAACTGAAAGACAAATTCAAATCACAGGGGCACACTTAGCCAGTTGGAATGCGAGCCACGTGAGTGAAGGTTTTGGAACTCAATCACTTACCTATGTTAGAATGGAAATTCCAGCCTAAAAGTCGCACAATTGGTCAACTTAAGCTTGTAGCATGCGGTACAATGTGGTACCTGCACTAAAAAATTCTTCAATGTGACACTTTTCTATCAATTTGTTAATTAATGTGGCAATGTGGTAATGCCAATGTGAACATTGAATCAATAAAAAAAATGCCACATGGCATTGTAAAAAAAAATTATTCACATAAAATATTATTTTCTAAAAAAAATATAATTGAAATTTTTTTTGCAAAAAATAAAATAATAAAAAATGTAAAAGTAAATTATTATTATTTTTCTATAAAATAAAAAACAAAATTATAATTTAAAAATTATTTTTTTGTAAAAATAGAAAACAAAAAATAATATAATTTTTTTAAAAGTATAAAAAATAAAAAATTATAATTTAAAAAATACATATTATAATTTTAAATATATAATGTTATTTTTATTTTTCATTATATTGTAAAAAATAGTAAAAAAACCAAAATTATAAATTTAAAAAATTAATAAAATAATTAAAAAATTAAAATTATATATTTTCTTTTTTTTTTTGCCCTTTCCTCCCCTCTGTCTTGATTCTCTCATCCCTTTCCCATTCATAACTAGATCTATCCAAGCAGGGCGGAGCCTTTTGGGGCCCAGTGGGGGCTCACCAAATGAAAAAAATTAATTTAAGTAAATTTATATAAATAATATTTTTATTTTATAAAATTTTATTCGTTTTTTTGTTTGATGAATTGATTTTATTATAAAAATGTTTGAGACAAAAAACAAGTATCATAGTAAATAAGGCATTTTTCACAATGAATATGTTAAATACTTGTTATGATTGATTAATGATTAAATGAAAGATTAATTGTATACCTTAAAAAATATGAGTTTCAAAATATCATTTACGGAACTATTGTACGTTGTTTTTAAAATATAAAATTATGTTAATGACAATTAAAAACTTTTTAACAAGAGTTTGTATATGATGCACTAACAGTGTATAGTTTCTATGACAATGTATATAGGCAAATTAAAAAAAAATTATTTATATTTGCATATAAGGGCCTATTAATAAGATGTCAACTTCTGGTACATTGACAGTGTATAGAAACTATACACTTTTAATGCATCATATATAAATCTTTTTAACAATTATGATTAAATACTTTAAACAAAGTCCCTACTGAATAAATTTTTTAGCTCCGTCACTATATCCAAGTCTGGTTGGATCTAGCCGGATGAGGTTGGATCCTATGTTTGCATGGTCGATCGGCCTTAGAGACTAGCGGCGAAGCTTATACCAAATCTAACCTCATTTGGCCAGATCCAATCAAACATGGCTGGATCTTGGCCATAAATGATGGAACAAGGGAAGGAATTGAGAGAGAGAGAGAGAGAGAGAGAGAAAAGAAGAAGAAGAAGAAGAAGAAGGGGGAGAAAAAAGAAAAAAAAATTAATTTTTATTTTTATTTTTCAATTTACCATGTGGCATGCCACGTGTTACTTTAATCGAAATGTTGTTATTTGATTCATTAAATGTTCACATCAGCACAGCCAACATAATAGAATTAGTATTATTGTACCAAAAAAAAATAGAATTAGTATTATATACCACATTAAAGATTTTCTTTTTTTTTAGTAGACATTAAAGATTTTCTTAATAAAGGTATAATATTGCATTAATCATTATTGTTTAGGGGTTATTTGTAATATTAACCATTTGTCATTTAACATTTTTTTTAAGTCGCAAAAGAAGATATGACTTTGTTAATATTAAATTTTAAAAGTGATGATATGGATTAAATTAGATTTAATATGAAATAATTAAAATGAAAGAATAAATTCAATGTAATATATGATCTGAGGGATTTAATTAAATTTTTATTTAATTTTAGACCTAACAATTCTAGATATGACACAACACGATTATATGATACAAAAATGATACAAATATAAGACAAGAGGTAATACGGGCTAAAATTAAGTAAAAATTATATATGAATATAGTAAAAGTTAAAAATAAGATTTTGTGCTTTTGTGTCAAATCGAATTATAATACAAAATTTTCGTGTTTTATATTATACAAACATGATTTTTCTTAACAAAAAAAAAATTAGAAACATGAATTGTCAAGTCTATTTAATTTTGGGAATGAAAGTAAATTCTCCTTATTAGTTATTAGATTTGAATGAGTTTGTATTCATTTATCTAAGTAAATGAATTACAATTAGCTTCTTTATATACTGATCTGAGTAACTGAAGTTTGTTGCAACCAGCTAAGCTAAACTAACAACTAAGCAATAAATACATTGCATTCTGTCTTATCGTGTTGTTAGTTAGGAGATGAACAACTAACTATATATTTTTACCAAATCGCTAAAAAAAAGGTGTTTTAGGCTACAATAATCGATTATAAAGTGGCGTAGCCTATGGGGAATCCTTCTTACTAACGTAATAGAATTCCCAGAGTTTCCAGGGTTTTTATTGGCACATTTTCTTCTGTTCTTGTTCTCCCAAGCTCAAGCTCAAGTTCTAGCAACAGCATCGGTACAGTATTTCTTTGTCAGGACAAGGCTGTACTCTCTTCTCCTTGTTGGACCTGTTAGGTTGCTGTTGCATGTACT
Source organism: Heritiera fomes (assembly GCA_032173925.1). NCBI lineage: Eukaryota > Viridiplantae > Streptophyta > Magnoliopsida > Malvales > Malvaceae > Heritiera > Heritiera fomes. The sequence goes on from JAPDPM010000001.1 coordinate 28,195,670, forward strand.
CTTTTTCGTCTCCTTCATCCCTTATCCTCGCCTGGTATGCTAGCTAGCTTGTCTACACCCAACATCTAAGATGCATCTGCTACTTTAATCATGTAATACCATCTCCGTTAATTAACACCGTTTTGCATTGGCTAACTAGGGTTGTAATCGAGTTGATTTGAGTGGATTTAGTATTAGGTTTGAACTTGATTCGATTCAAAAATTTGAGACTCAAAACTTGGCTTGAACTCAATCAAACTTAGCCTTCAAAACTCGGGCTCGACTCAATAAGATATTTGAACGAGAGCTGCTCGAGCACAAATCAATAAGCTCAAACTTGATTCGTTAGACTCGATTTATCATTTTTCAAATATATATTATCATTTTTCCAATACATGGATGAGGAGATTGGGTTTAAAGAGAAAAGCTATAGTTTGGAATTGCTTGAACTTCCAAAAGAGCAAAAATCCACCGGTGTTAAGTGGGTTTATAAAACAAAGTTAAAGAAAGATGGTGGAGTTGACAAGTATAAAGCTTGACTCGTAGCAAAAGGGTATAAGCAAGAACATGGTGTTGATTACAAAGAGGTGTTTGCTCCAATTGCAACGCTTGACATTATTCATTTGGTGTTATCCATAGCTACCCAAAACTCACGGCCTATCTATCAGTTGGATATCAAATATGTGTTCTACATAGGGAATTAGAAGAAAAGGTATATGTTGATCAAACTCTTGGATATGTGAAACAAGGTTATAAGAATCAGGTATACAAGTAAAATAAAGCACTATAAGGATTGAAACAAGCACCAAGAGCTTGGTTTTTTTTTTTTTTGAGAGGTCAAGATTTTCATTTAAAGGAAAAGTCGGAGTTACACTAGAAAGTATCTTGCACTACAGAACTCCAAAATATTTGCAAAAGAGACATATTAAACTTACACATTTTCAAACAGCTACCGATGGATACAGAGATACAATCATATAGATGCTTACTTTGCTAAAGAAGGCTTTCTTAAATGCCCATATGAGCACACACTATATGTTAACTATGGAAATGATAAGAAGATACTAGTTGTGTGTTTGTATGTTGATGATCTTATCTATATTAGTAATGATGAAGCCTGCTTACTAATTTTAAGAAATCCATGATGAAAGAATACGATATGACAGATTCAGAGCTGATGCGTTGATGCATTATTTTCTTGGTATTGAAGTAGTGCAATTAGCTACTGGAGTTTTCATTTCACAATAAAAATATGCTCTAGAAATTCTAGACAAGTTTAAAATGAAGGACTGTAATTCAATTTCAACTCCAACTGATCTTGGTTTCAAACTCACAAAGAATGTAGCAGGAAGAAAGGTGGATGCTGCACTCTACAAGCTAATTTTTAAGAGCCTTATGTATTTAACATCAACAAGACCAGATATTATGCATGTTGTCAGTTTAATCAGCAAATACATGGAGAATCCAACTGAAGTTCATATCTTATTTTCAAAGAGAATTTTTCGATATGTGAAAGGCACTATAGATTTTGGAATTTTGTATAAAAATGGTGAAAATTCAAGTTTGATTTGGTTTTTAGATAGTGATTATGCTGGAGATCTTGATGATAGAAAGATTACTTCTGGATCAGTTTTCATGTTGAATTTTGGAGCTGTCACATGGACATAAAAAAAAAGCAACATATAGTGACTTTGTTAACTACTAAAGCTGAGTTTGTTGCCATAGCATAAGTTCATGTCAGGTTGTCTGGCTAAGATGGTTACCGGAGGTTTTATACAATCAACAAGGTTCAACTCAGATTTACTATGATAATATCCTTGCAATAAAGCTATCAAAAAATCCAATTCTACGTGGAAGGAGCAAGCATATTGATGTGAGATTTCACTTCCTGCATGATTTATGCAAAGATGGAGTTATTGATTTGGTGTTTTGTAAAAGTGAAGATCAAATTGCAAGTATTCTGACCAAGCCTCTCAAGCTTGTTGTTTTTGTGAAGCTTGGAAGTACGCTTGCAGTTTGTTCTTCAAAGGATATTATCTAAGGAAGGGCATTGTAGAGGCTATGAAAGATCTTATTTAAATTGATTTCTACATATATCAGTGTATCGGAGGGTGTTAAAGTCTAGTCTATGGAGGTCATTTGATCAAGTCCCTAGTAGTTTGAGTTTTTTTTTTGTATAAACCACATGTATCTTTATCCATTTTAACAGTCTAAGACTAATCCTGTTCAGGATTTAGTAACAATTAAAGCTCTTCATCTCTCCTCAAAGATGTATTTAGTTGTTATCGTGTGCTAATATTTAGGAAGTTGTTTTTGATTTGAAGTTGGTTTGTTATTGCAAGTCAGTAAACATGGTTTCATGGTCCTAGTTTTATGCCACAATTCTTTTGTTTTCAGCAATCTGTGGTGCCTATTTATATGCTAATTTAATATGAATAAAAGATGTAATATTTTTTAACAATATATATATATATACACACACATTACTAATAATTGGAATTGGGCTTGAGATTGTTCTTATGGTATATCACAATTTCTTTTAATTACTCGATCAAAAAATTATTAATCATATGTGTATGTACATATATGTGTGTGTATATATATATATATATATATATGTAAACTTTATCTAATTCAATATTTTAAAAAAATGAAGTTAAATAGGCCCATTGGACCATATTATGTTAAAAATAAAAAGTGCTTATGCATACTCCCAAGTAACGTTAGCTTCTAATTTTCTATCTAATAACTTTAATAACGCGTTTGGTTAACCTGAAAGTTTATTCTTTTTCGAGACGATTCTAAATGTTTCCTAATCTTTCGACCTTGGTTTGCGATTTTGGTCAGAAAAGTTTTCATAGAATCGCTCCATTCTACGAGGTGGAAGTGGAATCCATTTTTCGGCTTGCGCGAAAGTAGTAAATGATAATTTTGTTCCAAACTTCTCCTTGCATATTTCATGAAATTTCAAGCTGAGACCACCATCTTCATTGTTTCTTCTCTTCTTCTTGTTTGTTTCTTCCTTCAACCTTTTACATCTTTGCTCAAATCTGTGAATTTGGACATTTTCAAACATTTCGTTTCAAAAAATTCAATAATGGCAACATTCTGTGAAAATCTGTGACAATTTCATTTGGGTGTTGGAACAACAATCATCCATTTGACAAGCCACTAGCACCACAAACAAGGAAGAAACACTGACCTGTATTTTGTGAACCAAAATCATGCGCCCCAGCCCTATTAGAACTGCTTCCAGTGATCATTTGTGGCTCCAATGGATGCTGTGAGGGTTGTCCACCAGATCCCTCATCATCTTGGTTTGCCATTATCCAGATCTGTATACAAGAGCAAGGAAATTTTATGAATGGAAGTGAGGAACGGGAGAGCAAGGAAGCTACTGCCCTTGTTCACAGTCTAAGCAAAATGTCACCTATGTTAATGGGCCACACTGATAACAATGTATATGTGCCAAGGGCAGGGACCTCCTATATCAACAATATCATGTGTAATAATCCATCCCATTATGAATTAACACATGTAAATAATATAATAAATAATAATATAGGTCACACTCATAAAATATACTACCAATTAATATTGTATGACATATATTATTCTTAACTAGTCCACAATATGAAGAGATAATTTAACATTCTCCCACTTGGACAGTTAAGTTAATCAACGAAATATCATACAATATCAACAAGTATTCATGATCTTACCTAAAACATATTATACCGATAGGATATAAATATGCATTCTCACAAATACTTCAACAAAATTAAGCCTCTATAAGTTTCAAGATACATTATACCGACAGGGTACAAATGTGTAAACTCATAAAGACTTCAATCCAAATGATAGTATAGTAGTGTGAAATGGAAATGATAGAAAAAACAGAATTAACTATCCATCTCCATAAGGTCCATGCATCTAAAACTAAAATGATGCATTACTTCAATAAAGCTTATGAGATCACAACACAGAATATCTCATTCACCAAATGCCATGAATAACAAAATGTGCACAAAATGAACATACATATGTATATGACTAAATATGGCATAAAAGAGTCCAATCACAAGGCAGTTGCAATTGATTATTTCATATAAGGCTCCCACTAACTCAATACAACAAAAGGCTCCATCAAGCCCATATTGGTGACATGTTGTCTAAACACCTTAGCAGCTAAACCTTTAGTTAGTGGATCAGCCAGCATGAGCCATGTAGGAATGTGCTCTATATCGATAATGGACTCCATAACTTTCTCTCTAACAAACAAATATTTAATATCTATATGTTTGGAGCGTGAGGAACTCCTAGTGTTATGAGAGAAAGCAACTGCTGCAGAATTATCACAAAACATCTTTAGTGGCCTCGGAATGGAAACAACAGGATCCAGCCCTAAGATGAAATTCTGTAGCCAAATAACTTGGCATGTAGCCTCATAGTATGCCACATATTCTGCCTCCATTGTTGAGGACGCTGTAAGTGTTTGTTTCGCACTTTTCCAAGAAACAGCTCCTCCAGCCATCATGAAAATATAACCAGAAGTTGATTTTCTGTCATCCGGGCAGCCTGCAAAATCAACATCAGAATATCCGACAATGTTCAAATCATCAGATCGCTGATATGTCAAAAGATGATCTTTGGTGCCTTGAAGATATCTCAACACCTTCTTTGCTGCCTTCCAATGTTCCATCCCAGGATCGCTCATGAATCTTCCAAGTACACTAACAGCAAAGGCTATATCAGGACGTGTACAAACTTGAGCGTACATCAAACTACCCACCATCGAGGCATACGGTACACTTTGCATATGAGCTCTATCATCATCATTCTGAGGACTTTGGGATTTTGAAAGAACGTCACCTTTCACTATAGGCGCCTTAGCTGGAGTACAAGTACTCATATTGAACCTACTCAAGACACGTTCAATATAGGCCTTTTGAGACAATCCAAGTATGCCTCTTGTTCTGTCACGTAGGATCTCAATTCCCAAAACAAAATGTGCCTCACCTAGATCCTTCATATCAAAGTGACAGGACAACATGTATTTTGTCTCAATTAATAAGTCAGTATCATTTGCTGCTAATAAGATATCATCAACATAGAGCACTAAAATCACAAAGCTACTCCCACTGACCTTAATGTATATACATTGATCAACAACATTTTCTTTGAAGCCAAGTGACGTCAAAATCCCATCAAACTTCAAATACCACTATTTGGAAGCTTGCTTAAGTCCATAAATGGATTTCCTAAGCTTGCAGACCATGTTTTCCATCCCTGGAAGTACAAAACCTTTAGGTTGCTCCATATAGACATCTTCATACAAATCACCATTAAGAAAAGCAGTCTTCACATCCATTTGATGTAGCTCTAAGTCAAAATGAGCTACCAATGCCATGATGATCCTGAAGGAATCCTTAGTAGAAACTGGAGAGAAAGTTTCTGTATAATCAATACCTTCTTTTTGCCTAAAGCCCTTGGCCACCAATCGAGCTTTAGACCTTTCTATTTGACCATTAGAATCTAACTTTGTCTTGTAAACCCATTTGCAGCCAATGGATTTACAACCATATGGCAATTCAACTAGATCCCATGTGCCATTATGATACATAGATGCCATCTCCTCCTGCATAGCAAGCATCCAACTTGAAGAGTTCATGTCATTGATTGCTTGCTGATAAGAAGTAGGATCAGAAGACAAGTGAACATCACACTCATGTTCTTGCAAATAAACAACATAATCATCAGAAATTGCAGGTCTTCTAATCCTCTGTGATTTCCTCAATTGGATATCACCAACATTACTATCAGGGACTATCTCTTCATGTTCTGGAGCAGGTTCAGAAATAGGCATTTCAAGATCAGTTGTTGGCTCATTTGCTTGTGGCATTCCAACTATCGGATAAGGCATGTAGGGAATAGGCATGACAACAGGTTCTTCTCTAAGAGTAACTTCCCGTGGTTGAGAACTCCCACTATCAAAATCATCTTCAAAATAGAAAGCATGGTCAGACTCTATGATTCTAGTAGTTTGGGAAGGACAATAAAACCTAGAACCTCTTGAGCCGACACAATAGCCAACGAAATTTCCACTAACAGTCTTCTTGTCAAGCTTCTTCAACTGCGGGTTGTAGGGTCTTATTTCTGCTTTACAACCCCAAACGTGGAAATGACGAAGGCTTGGCTTCTTGCCTGACCACATCTCGTAAGGAGTCTTAGGAACCGACTTACTTGGAACTTGATTCAGAATGTATGCTGCAGTTTTTAATGCTTCACCCCACAAGAAATTCGGTAGAGTGGAGTGACTCAACATGCAGCGCACCATGTCCAAAAGTGTGTGATTTCTTCTCTCTGCAACACCATTCTGTTCAGGTATTCCAGGCATCGTATACTGAGCATCAATCCCACATTCCTGTAAGAATCTAGCAAAAGGCCCAGGATTCTGCCCAGTCTCATCATATCGACCATAGTACTCACCACCTCTGTCTGATTTTATAGCTTTAATCAGCTTGCCCTTTTGAAGCTCCACAGCGGACTTGTAAACTTTAAAAGCTTCAAGGGAATCAGACTTCTCACGAATAAGTTCTATATGACCAAAACGAGAATAGTCATCAATAAAGGTGATAAAGTACCTGTATCCACCTAATGCAGTAGGTGTCAAAGGTCCACAAATGTCTGTGTGAATCAGTTCCAAGACATCCTCACTTCTACTTTTCTTTTCTTTCCTAGCTTTATCAGGAAGTTTCCCCTTGAGACAATCAACACAAGTACCAAAATCAGAGAAATCAAGATCTTGCAGAATACCATCTTTAATGAGTCTCTGCATTCTCTGCTTTGAGATATGTCCCAAACGCTTATGCCACAACATAGAAGAGTTTTTATTCACCCTGTCCTGATTTGAACCAACAACCATAGCATTCACATCATGCATATTAGAGGAAGAAGAAGAAGAAATCAAAGATTGGACATCATCGGAATGGAGATCTAATTTATATAAGCCGTCAAACAGAGTTCCAGACCCAATATACTTGTTATAACAAAATAAGTAGACCTTTCCATCACCAAATTGGAAAGAAAATCCAGCCCTATCCAAAATAGATACAGAGATTAAGTTTCTCCTAATACTAGGAATATACACTGTATCTGGTAATTCCAAAATTTGGCCAGATGACATCAACAGTTTAGCTACTCCGATCTGTTCGGCTTGGACTCTAACTCCATTCCCCATATTCACCACAATCTCTCCTTCACTTGGACTCCGGTGGCTTGTCAATGCCTTTCTTCACCTTCCACTCAGCAAACTTATTACAGTCAGCCATCTTATGCCCATATTTGTGACAAAAGTTGCATTTTCCTTTGAACCCATCGGAATTCTGAGATTTAGACCCAGAAGAGTTGGTGGAGGCTGACTTTGAAGAAAAGGTGGTTCCCTTCTTTTTAAAGAAGGACTTGAATTTCTTACTAGGACCTGTTTTCTTCTTACCAGTCACACTAGCTTGTGTTGCCATAAGAGCTGAATGAGAAGATTTTCCAGCTTTGATTATCTCCTCCTCTTGAATCACAATGGCAGTCATGGTATTTAGGTCCCAAACTTCCTTCTGAGTATTATAGCTGGATTTCATATTATCGAACTGAGAAGGAAGCGATTCAAGTATCTGCCACACTAAGAATTCATCTCCAATTTCAACTTTCTTCTCCTTCAATTTGTTGTAGTAGTTTATCATCTTTAGGATATGCTCCCTAACACCACTAACACCATCATATTTCGTTGTGGTGAACAATCTCATATAGTTTGATTTCTCAGCCTTATCAAACTTTGCAAATTGTTTCTTAATGGCTTGTATGAAGACTTTTGCATTGTCAACTTCAGGAATACTCTGTCTAATCTGCTTATCAATTGTATACATCATGATCATCAGACAATTTCGGTTAGAGTGTTTCCAAAAGTTGTAGTAGTTTCTTTCCTCAATAGAGCTGGTCGGAGTGGGTATAGATGGTGGATCAACTCTAAGTGCCAAATCTAGGTTCATCACACCCAGGAACATCGAGAGTGACTCAAACCAATCATCGAAATTTGACCCTGTAAGGGTCTTGATTGAGGATAGTTGCAATGACATCCCAAGATTATAGGAGGCTGCTTGAATAATATAAACAGAATTAGCATATAATACAGAAATATGCAACAAAATATATTCAAGCTATCAAGGATGTCAGATGGCATATTACAAAAGGATAAACAAAATTGATAGAATATAAAATCAAAAAATGACTTGCCATCGACAGGATAGCAAAGCCACGTTACATCCTATCAAGATCCTTTCCATCCCAAGCATCTCCAAAATCAACAAGCAATCCGACAGGGAGAGAATTATTAATTCCAGAAATCTTGGTATATTTATTTTGCAACTATCATTTAATTTACCTTATAATAATCCAATTATTTACTACAGAAAAAATCACCAGAAAATTATCATGACTAGTTCTACGACAGATAGAAACTAATCACTCTAATTATTGATTTAATATAAATAAAAGATTATTAAACAACAAGGTAAACGATATTAAATTATGACATATTCAAAATATAAGTGAATCAAATTAAACATGTAATTAATTGCCAAAATTAATTAATTAAAATTAATTTAATTAACTAAAATAATTCACTTACTATGTTCATAATTAAAATTTAATTCTAAATTAATAAATTAAGGGCTTATAATTAAACAAATATGGTGGCCCAAAATTAATTATCAAGCCCATAATTAAATTTAATTGGTTGGCCCATGAACCAAATAAATGAATAAACCCAAATATATTTGGCCCACTCAACAAATAAAATTTGGCTCATTTTTAGTTACTAAACAGAAGCCCATAAAGCAAAAAACGAGTAGCCCAAAAAACTAAAACAAGTGGCCCAGAACCGGCGGGCCCAGCAGGTAAGAAAATAATTTTTTTTTTAATTTCTGGTCGGGCGCGTGAAGTCCACGCGCCCACACCATTCTACTCTCACGTCAGGCTTATTTCTTCCAGATCTCAGAACCAGTCGGGTTTTCGACCCGATCCGACGGTCTCTCTCACTACAGACCCTTATTTTGCTTCATTTTTATACCATTATCCATAAAACATCATCCTCTACTGATGTTTGGTATTATTTTGGCTCAAAACATATCAAATCTAATGGGTTTTATGTAAAATCGAAAAAACTCAAAAATTAAATAAATCAACATACATAGTTTTTTCCTTCAAAATGGTCAGTGGCTTCGAGATGGAGGTGCTCTGATACCATTGTTGGAACAATAATCATCCATTTGACAAGCCACTAGCACCACAAACAAGGAAGAAACACTGACCTGTATTTTGTGAACCAAAACCATGCGTCCCAGCCCTATTAGAACTGCTTCCAGTGATCATTTGTGGCTCCAATGGATGCTGTGAGGGTTGTCCACCGGATCCCTCATCATCTTGGTTTGCCATTATCCAGATCTGTATACAAGAGCAAGAAAATTTTATGAATGGAAGTGAGGAACGGGAGAGCAAGGAAGCTACTGCCCTTGTTCACAGTCTAAGCAAAATGTCACCTATGTTAATGGGCCACACTGATAACAATGTATATGTGCCAAGGGCAGGGACCTCCTATATCAACAATATCATGTGTAATAATCCATCCCATTATGAATTAACACATGTAAATAATATAATAAATAATAATATAGGTCACACTCATAAAATATACTACCAATTAATATTGTATGACATAGATTATTCTTAACTAGTCCACAATATGAAGAGATAATTTAACATTGGGTGCTTAACAAAATTTAGGATTAGAGTTTTGGGTATCAACATTTTATGGAGATATATAAAGCTTAAGAAAGCAGTAGTGTTTCGTGGTGATGTTGTTTTTCTTTTTTTCAAAGCTTAATGTAATGCTATGCTTTGCTTGTTTGTCTAAGTCTTCATTTTCTACTGTGTCATGTCTAGCTCCAATGATTTTCATGTTCCAAAAATTTCCATTGTTTTAAACAACCTTTGACTAACTTTCTTAGTCTGCCCACATTTTAGTTTTCACAATTAACTTGCCAAGATTTTCTTCCAATGTGTTCGTCTTTTGTGCTTTCTTTTTCTGTTCTCAAGTTTTGATTTAATGGTTTTGTTCTTCTTATTTTAAAATGGAAACTATCCATCAGCAAAATAAAAAAAAATAGATATTTTGGATAATAGTACATGAATTAAAAAATAAGAAAATAAATAGAAAAAATGAAGAAAACATGATAAAGTTGATAAATAAGGATTTTTTCATATCTTAAGATTAAAAAAGCCTAAGAAAATTGGTAGAAAAAAACAAAAAAAATTGATAAATTAAGACAAAATAAGTACTTTGAATATTTTTAACTATTCCTTTTTTATTTTTTTATTTTTGGTGTTTTCTCGTTAATCAATTATAAAACATTATTTTACCAATAAAACAATAAAATATATATTTTACTTATATTTTTTTATTCCAACAAAATATATTTGTCGTGCTTCATCGGTACTGTTTCACAAATCAAACGTGTCATGGAATTAATTAATTTTTGACTTAAATGGCACTACATTCAACCTAAATGACGCTATATTCAAATATATTTTACTTATATTTGTTTTAACCACATATATATAATTAAATAAATAAATAATGAGAAACCTCTGTTGCCACAAATGTGGACACGAAAGCTTTTTAAATAGAAAAAATGTTAAAGATGGTTATAATGATGGACAAATCAAAGAAGGTTAGCAGATCGCGCGTTCCGGCAGCTATTTAACTTTAACGAGCGACAATCGCGCGATTATTATTCTAGACTTCTAACTAGAATCTACGTTTGGTCGTTATCATAGGACTACAATCACTTTTCTCCTCTTATATATTAAAAATTTATCATTTAAATCCTTCAAGTTATCTCTTTTTACGGTAAGCAAAATATACGATTAATCCCTTAACTTAGGACTACAATCACTTTTTTTTTAAAATATTTTGATATTTGAAAATCACTTTAAGCACGATTAATCTGAAATCGAACTATTATTAGATTTTAATCGAGTTGCGTTATTATCACGAATGGTCCTTGAATTATAATGATTAGTGCAATTTATCACGGTTTTAATGCAATTTGTCACGGTTTATGCACCTATTCAAGTCTAGGAAACGTAACCGAAAAACAGATTCGAGCCACTATTTGCACATTCAACTAGACAGGATACAAGCGACATGAGTGAAGGTTTTGGAACTCAATCTCTTAAACATGTTAGGATGGAATTTCAAGTCTAAAAATCGCACGATTGCTCAACTTAAGCTCGCAAAATTTGACACAACGTAGTACCTGTAGTAAAAAAACAAAAAAATCTTTAATGTTGTCTTTATCTATCAAGCCTTTAATTAATGTGGTAATGTTGACGTGAACATTGAATGAATAAAATGCCACATGGCATAATATAAAAAATTTTCTTTTCATAAAACATTTTTTTGAAAAATAAAAAAATTAAAAAAAATGAAAATTTTTTTGCAAAAATAAATTAATAAAAATGTAAAAGTAAAATATTTTTGTTTTTCTTTAAATTATAAAAAACAAATTTATAATTTAAAATAAACAAAATTATAATTTAAAGAGATTTTTTTGTAAAAATAAAAAACTAAAAATAATATAATTATTGTTTAAATTATTACAATAAAGAAACGAATTATAATTTAAAATTACATTTTATAATTTAAAGATATATAATATTTTTTTTTCATTAAATTGTTAAAAAAGGGAAAAGCCAAAATTATAATTTATAAAAAATATTTTTTGAAAAAGTTAATAATTTAAAAAATTAATATTATATTTTTTTTCCTTTTTTCTTTCTTTCCTCTCCTTCATCCCGATTCTCTCACACACCACACACATTTAGCCTCATCACCTAGTCGGGTAATGATCGGATTCAGTTATAAAGTGGGGGAGGCTGGGGAATTAGGGGAGGAGAAGAATAAGGGAAAGAAAGGAAAAAATAAAATGCAAAAGAAAAGAAAAAGAAAAAAGAAATTATAGTTTCAGATTTTAAAAATATTTTATTTTTATAAAAAAAATATATTTTTAATTTTTAATTTTTAAAAACTAAATTTTATTTATACAATTTTTGTAATTTTTCAAACAAGAAAGTAATATTTTATAATAAAAGACCATATTTTCCTAACCGTAGTTTATTCTAGTGTAGTCTTTTCTTAGGTAACACCTATAAACAACAATTTTTTGTACATAGTTTGATACATAATATTAGACTACGACTGTGATTGTGATATAATCTATGATATTAGACTACGGTTTAGGGATAGCTATAAGCCTTTCATCTATTAATTAGATTATATTTTCTGATTTAAAACTGTCTTTTTTTTGTTATATATAAATAATTAACAAATAATTTAATATGAAAATATTAATTTATTATTCACTCGTTTAATTTCATCACATAAATTATAACAAGCAAAAGTATCATAATATTCAAAACAATAAACAAAAACCAGATTTTATCAATCATATGTCATTAAAAAACTCATATAACAATAATATTTATTGTTAAAATATCACACTTTTATAACAATAACTATTTTGGACATAGACATATAATATGCAAAATTAATGTAGACATTTTCCCTTAAACGTCATCACTAGCAAGCAACAACCAAAGAGCCTTACTTTAGTTCAAACATCAATTTGATCAATATTTAGATAAAAGAACAATAACATTACTTCAACAACAATTAAATTCCAAATAATCAATTAGAGCATAAGACTTTTTAGGGAAACATGTAACAAGAGATCCAAAATATGAATAATGAATAGAACTTGATCAATTTAATTAACGAAATTGTATACTTGTTGGGGACGACAGGTAAGGATGATCAGAAGAGCTTGTTGTCAGATTTAATGGAGGAAGATCATAATTTAATTCATCTATAGGAGGTGCGATATTAATAATATTTGTATTATATGTTATGATATTGTTTATGCTTTTACTTCTTTTTATTTGGAACATGATTGTTATGGGTTTTTAACTATTTGATTTTTCTTGGGTAGAAAAAAAAAACTATTTGATTTTTCTAAAAAGTGACTTGCATTTACGATTATAGTCAAACATCAATCTAAACTTGCACTACTAGAAAAAAGATCAAAGAATACATTTAAAAAATTTAGTTTATGAGAAAAGATTACATGTTTCTAACTGTAGCCTATTCTAACGTAATCTTTTCCCAAGTATCATAGATTATGGTCTTTTCAAACATAGTTTAATATATGATATTAGACTACAATTAATGGAAACCGTAGTACTTTCTTCTACTACGTTTCTTAATTTAAAGCCATGGTTTTCTTATAAGGATGGACTACATTTCAAATTTATAACTATAATCCTTTTTGTTGGCTCAATTATCTCCGAGAAGGGAGATGAATTAGTTTTTCTTTAACCTTAAGTTTATTTTTTGTTCTCTATTCTCTAAATTCTCTACACTATTTTATCCTATCTTAGCATGCAATTCTAGTTCAATACAATAAGTACAAGTAAAATGTGAAACCTCAAATTTCAAGTACTGTTTAATTCTAATTAAATAATTGAGGTTTAAGAAATATTTATAATTAATTTATAATTGATTATATTTTAGGTTTTATGGTTATTTAGTAAGTGCGCCCCACTAATTCACGGAGGTCTGGATGAATGTGAAACTTCATGGATTCGATATTCGGAGCTAGAAACTATTATGGTAAGAGTTTCATCCTTAATTTCAATTATTTTTTCATATTTTGAAAATGTGCAACAAATCATAAAATGACGGTTTAGTCTATAGGCCGTCAGAATTTTCGAAAAAAACAGTTAAATTAAAAGGAATTAGGACCTATGAATTTTACCAAATAATTAATCTTAAAATTTAGTTTTAGAATATCTAGATGGATGGTGAAAACTAGAAGTGAAGACAGAAATTTATGTGATTTTACGGTTATGGGTAATTTGGTAATTTCACCCAAATGGGTATCCAAACTTCAATAAAAGCTTCACCAAACTTTATGGCAAGCTAAATAGAGTTGATGCATGATTAAATAAAATATTTTGGAGGTTAGATGGACTGTTTTCAACAAAGTCAAACTTTATGGGCAATTTTGGAATAATTCTTTAAGTATAAGGGCAAAATTACCATTTTGCCCATAAAATGACAAATAAAAAGAAAATTCCAGCTTCTTCTTGGCGGGAAATCGACAGAAGCTCAGCAGCCCATAAACCTCCATTGACACCACTTTCCAAAGAGAGAAAGTGAGAAAAACACCTTAAAATCAATTTCTTCCTTCAACAAAATTAATCTACTCAACTTGCTCTTTAATTTGGTGCCTAAATCACTTGCCAAATCAACAAAAATCAGAGTATAGGAATCTTTATATCATTTGGCCAAGGTATGGAATAATAGAAATTTTGAGTTTTCATGATATGTTAGTTGCTTGCCACATGGTTAAGGTGTTTACATGTTGATTTCCATTTAAATCATGCAAGAATCTTGTAAGGGGACACATGTGGGTTTCGGCTAACATCTTTAGTGCATGAGGATGATGTGTCATGAAGGGAGTTAGTAGAGAAAATAATGTAAGAAGCATGAAAGATAAGGAATTAGGCTTAATTATGCCTTAATTGAAGAAATTCAATTTTTGGCCATTGAAAAAGGTTCGGCCATGGCTAGGAGAATTTGATTTTTATGCCATTCAATATGAAAATCATGTAGAAATAGTGTAGAAAATTGATAAAACTAACTTAGGATTAAAAGGATAATTTAATTTTGAAAAATAAAAATTTTAGAAAGGAAGAAGCAATCGGCCTTGATGAAGGGGAGGATGAATTCATGGCCATTTCAATGCAAATTAGGCCTTAAAATAATGTAAAAATTATTCTGAGAATTTTGGCGCAATTGGAGTTATGTAGCAAAAGGTAGAATTTTACACAGGTAGAAATTAGACTGCATTTAGTAAATTATACTGACAATTCATTAGCATTTAAATTATCAAATATTCTTCTAATTATAAAATAGTGAATTTATGAATTTTAAACAATTACTTGCAGCCTTTAAGCTCGAGAATACTACTGGTGCCAGGAGATCGAATACCGAGAAAATAAAAGTTAATGGATGTTTGTATGAAGTGTAAGGATATAGCGCTGCATGTTTTAATGTGAATTTTAAATTGTGGAAATTAAATAAATATTTTGGATTTAATTTTGGAACTATGAACTATGGTTGAAAGTCGGATTTTATGCAGGAAGGGTTAGGATTTTATAAACCGTTATGCTACCAAAAATATTTTATACTAACCTAAAACCCCTAATTTATGAAATCCATGAATTTTTGGCTTTAATATGAAATTTTTGGTAATATTGATAAAATCAAATTTAAGGATCCAAATTATATATAATTGAAAATGGTTTAATAAATATCAAATCACAAATTCAATAAATTTTTGTGGTATTTTATCTATTAAATCTATTTATAAATGTTTGAATATGTTTGTATATTTTATGGATTTTAAATAAGTAATTTTTGGAAGATTAAATATTGATTTAAGCTTTATGATATTTTATATGTTTGAATTTATTGATTTAATGGAATTAATTTTATGAATATATTTATGATATATTTCCATACCTTGTTCTTTATAAACTGTTGGCTCTAATAGGCAATACTGAGAGGGGGGGTGAATCGGTTCTTAGCTAACCTTATGCCCGTTTTTCAGTTTCTCTAAATTCTCTAGCCTATTTGAGTGTTTTCTAAGTTCTCTTAGCTAGGCAATTATACAATATAACTTCAATACAATAAACACAAATATAATTGCAAGAAAGTAAAGAGAGAAAGGATAGAGAAATGTACACAAGTGATTTATAGAGGTTCGGTAACCTTGCCTACGTCTTCTACCTTGAGACACTCTCAAGGATTTTCCCAAATTCACTATCCTTGAATTTGTTACACTCCCTCTTTTCAAGGCTCAAGAGAAACCTCTCTCTTTTTCTAGGCTCAAGAGAAACCTCTTCTCTCTCTTTTTCTAGGCTAAAGAGAAACCTCCATCTTTTTCTTAGGCTAAAGAGAAACCTCCCTTTTTTTCTTAGGCTAAAGAGAAACCTCCCCTTTTACAAGGATTGAATGTGTTTACAACTTGTGTAATCAAAGAAGGGCCTCTAGATAGGCAAGGGATTACAATGTTTAAGCACAAGGATAAAGCCTATACAAGATTTGTGCTATTCTATACAAAGAATATGAGAATGATGAAAGATGAAGACTTTGTAGCTCTTGATTTGTTGTTGAGGCTTGAGGATTTGAGGAAAATGAGGATTGGAGTTGATTGAGTAGTTCCTCTTGCTTCCTTTAGCTTCTAAGCCTCTATTTATAGTCCCTTGGATGTATTCTAGCCGTTGGGTGGAGCCAAATCTCGGATATTACCGTTGTCTCACAAAAACTAGCCGTTATAGGCTATTTTCGTGCAAAGGGATCGATCCTGCTACAGTGGGGATCGATCCCTTTTGTCCAGATTCTTGATTCTGGGTTTCAGGGACCTTGGGAAGACTTTCTGCCAAAAAGGGATCGATCCTGCTACAGTGGGGATCGATCCTTTTCTTCCAGAGGGCATTTTTCCTGCACTTTTGGGTTAGAAATGATATGACCTTTGATCCTAATTCAACCCAAAACATTTATAAGCTTTAAGGGAGTTTTTCTTGACTTTCTCAAATGAAAATATTGTCCAAGAAATCATCAAGTGATTTTCTAAAATGTTTATAAAGAATTAAGACCAATAAGAATATGCATCATTAAATCATGGTCTTAATGTTTGATATGAACACTTGAAATGTATTGAGAAAATCATGTGTGATGGGCAAATTTACAATGTGAATTAAAACATTAAAGCTTACTTAAGTTTTTGTCATTTCAAAATATATATTGCAATTTAAAGCTAACAATCTCCCCCTTGTTGATATGACAAAACTTAATGTAAATTTGCTTTGAAAATTCTTTGATAAAATACTCCTCCTCAAATAAAACAGGATTTTATAAAGCTCCCCCTTAATATAAGCATGGGTTTTGAAAATGAATTTTCCCTCATTATCTATCCCCCTTAATATCTCTCCCTATAGCTATCTCTCCCTTTATCTATCTCTCCCCCTTTTTGTCATAGCAAAAAGAAGGAAAAATAATAAAAAATATGCTCCCCCTAAAATCATGGCTATGTGAGAACAAATAAAAATGCTCCATCTAACAAGAAACATGTTAGTACATGGGACTTATAGCACAAATAAATAAGTCAATATTCTCAAAGAGTATGAAATATTTATGCAATGAATATGACTTATGATCCTATACCAATTGTTTATAAATAATTTTGATACCAATAGTTGATAAGTAATTTTGCAAGAAGGTTCCAATTGGTAAGAAGTTAAGCAAGCACCTAAGTATATCAATTATTCTCTAAGGTTCAACTAAGGTGCATGGTAATACATCATGATTATGAGCTAAAATTAGATGACATATCATATGCATGAGCTCATAAATCATGTTCAAGCAAGAATGTGCATAGAATAAAGACATATATCAATTAATTACAAATTCTAGCACAAAAGAGTTTCATGCAAAAATATCCTAAATGAATTCTTCTCTATTTGTCATTTCAATCTAAGGAGTATGAGAAGAGTTGTCAATTTAAAGCTCATACCAATTGGCAATTTAGTTTTGGCCTACCAATTGTTGAAAATATGATTGCCAATGATACTAATTGTTATTTCAATCTAAATGCCAATTGTTACTAATGGTTGACTTAAGCATTTTGCATGAATCCAATATCTATGTGTAGTGTGTTCATGTCAATAAAATAGTCATTCTAAATATGCAAGAACACAACATACATCATCAAATATGCATATGGATCAATTAATCATTAGCACACAATCATAAAATATTAATCCATATTCATATTCACAAATTGATACCATATGGAAGATTCAAAACATCAAGGAATTCAAGCAAACACATTTTCTTCCATGGTTTCAAGCACACAAATCCTATGCTCATTTTCTAATTCAAGTCCTTAATCAATTATGAGCAAAGAAAGATTCAACATTACCATTTTAATCAATTAATAGCCATATCCCTAGTTGTTATCATCATTTAAAGTTCTAGAGGGTATATGCTACTTTAACTAAAATGGCTTCACCTAAGTGAATCAATATTATCAAGCTAAAATATATTTTATTATCAAAATCCATAAGCCATGAGTGAGGTTAAGCACATAATATCATGAAAACAACTATTCTCATCTCATAGGCATGATTATTGATTCAACTTAAGCAAGCATGTAAGTTCAACATCAAAACAATCAAGAATAAATGCATGGATATCAATCAAGGTACTTTTGTTCAAGTTTGCATTTATCTTTGAATGTTGGTGTTGTCATTAAAGCCCTAGTTCTTTAAGTACAAGGATGATAAAGTTTTATGCATTTTAACATTTAGGATCCATTTACCATCACAAATTATAGGCCAATGACCATTACCAATTGTTGAATTTACATTTGAAATCAATCCACTAGATGTATAATGATCATGAAACCTAGTGTGGAATTGATAAGTCAAGCCAAGAGACATAATCCTATAAGCATGCTTGACTAAGATGAACAAAAGATATGAAAAACACTCATTATGCACAAGTTCATCAAATTCTCAAATATATCCATAAATCATTGAAATAAATCTCAAAATTATGTTTAAGCATTCATTGAAAGTATATTTCAAGATTATTTCAAGATTTATGCAATTCATGACTATTTTCAATGAGAAAAACGATTTTGCACTTGTGAGCTCAAGAAAAATGATATTGATTGTTGAAAGTGATACCATTTGTTGGAAATGATATTAATTGATGAAGTTGAGGCATGATATCAATGAAAAATGAATTTCCATACATTATAGATCATCAAAAAGAAGTTAAAACAATGAATTTTAAGTTGAGAAGAGAGAAAGTATCACAACAATGAAAAGTTCTTCTCAATTTTGGTTGAAAACATGCAGGAGAGCCTTTTCTGGCTTGGGGGGATCGATCCTGCTACAGTGGGGATCGATCCCTCATAGTTTCCTGCAGATTCTGCAGTAGTTTTGACAGAAAATTCAACTTGTGAGGTACCAAAACTCCGTTTTTGAGTAATTTAAGTCCAAGTAAAGGTCTAAACATTTGTGAAACATGATTTTGGACTTGTATGAATGAAAAACAAGAATGAAAAACCATTTTACAAAAGATTTTGCAATTTTGGAAGGATTTTCACCAATAAAAGCATTTTTGGCCTTAAAGGGCGTCATTTTGAGAGTTATGCATATTTTGGCCAAACCAATGCATTGATTTACATAAATATGTCAAAACAAACTTGTTCACATAGGTTTTAAGCACAAATATCATTAAAGCATACATCTTGTGAACAACATTCCATGATTGTCAACATACAAGTTCTTCATTATTGCTCATGACATGGCATTTTGCATATATGACATATTTGACAACTTTTGAGCAACTAAATATATTATCTAGACATATCAAACTTGCTCAAGATGCAGAAAACCAAAAATCATTTCAAAATCATTAAACATGCTTTTCATTCAATGCATCAAGAACTATTCATTAAGCATTCAAAAATCATTTATCATGCCTTTTGTTCAATCATTCAACTCACAAAGCATCAAAGATCATCAACAAACCATATCCTCAAGGCATAAACAATTTACATGTAACACAAATTTTAAGGAGTGAGAATTTAAGCTCACAATACTCCTTTGCTTGAGAGTGCTTGCCATGATGTGTTGGATCCACCATTAGCCATTCTTTGAGAGATTGTTGTCACTTTGCTAAAGATGGATTTCCAAGCTCTTCCTTTTTCTCATTGGCATAAGCAACTCCATGAGGATGTGTTGAGCATTCAAACTTCATTGTATCTTGTATCTCCATGCTCTAACACTCCTACAACACACAAATTCAAGCATGCTTTGGTACCCAAACTTTCTTGGGTCCATGAGGGTTAGTGTTCACAATTTTTGATCCTTTTGGGATCCATTTCAAGCTCAAATCATTATTTATTGCATGCTTTGGCACCCACATTTTTCTAACCACTATTCCTCTAAATATGGTTTTTTTATTTGTGCATGCTTGTGAGGTGTGGCCTATCCTATTACATAGTGAGCATGTGAGAGATATATCATGCATAGTATTTTTGCTCACTAAGAAGTTCCTAAGATGGGTTTCTTTATGTATTTCATTATATCCTAGCCCATCTTTGTCAAAGAAGGCTCTTTGGGTCTCTAACATATGATCTAGCTTTTGTTGACCCATATAAAACCTAGTAAATGAGTTATGCAAATTTGTATTCTTTTCATTCAACTCATTTATTTCTAAGTTAGCCTCTTCTAATTTTTTTTCAAATTCTAGCTTAGTATTAGTCAAGGCTTCATTTTCTACTTTTAATTTAGCAATGATTTTCTTATATTTAGAATTCATGCATTGAAATTCATTTGCTAAATCATCAAAGGCATTTTGTAGTTCACTAAAGGTATAATCATTATCTTCACTAGAACTACTACTAGCCTCATCATCACTAATGGCCATAAAGCATGAGTAAGCTACCTCTTCATCTACATTTTCCTCATCGGAGCTATCACTATCACTCCATGTAGCCACAAATGCTTTCTTCTTAGGTTTCATATCCTTTTCCTTCCAAGTATGGGGCAATCTAGCTTAGTGTGACCCAGTTCATTGCATTCATAACACACTAAGTGGCCTTTTTCTCTTCTACTTGACTCTCCCCTATGATGTTTCCTATTTTGCTCTCTCTCTTTCATTCTCATAAATCTATTAAATCTTTTGGCAAACATTGCCATTTCCTTTTCTTCCTCATTTCCACTCTCATCACTATTATCTTCAATGACCTCATGAGTAGAAGACTTAAGTGCTACCCCTACTTTCTTTGAAGGCTCTTCATTTCTTTTTAATTTCATTTCATATGTAAGTAGGGAGCCCATAAGTTCATCTAGAGACAAGGTGTTAGGGTCCTTAGATTCTTCTATAGCAGTCACCTTTGCCTCCCAAGATTTTGGCAAGCTATTCAAGATTTTCTTGACCATTTCTACATTGGAATAGCTCTTGCCTAATGCCTTAAGTCCATTAATTATATCATTAAACCTATTGAACATTTCGCTAATGGACTCATTTTCTTTCATTCTAAAAAGCTCATAATCATGTGTGAGCATACCTACTTTGGTTTCTTTCACTTGATTGGTCCCTTCATGTGTGATGGCCAATTTGTCCCATATTTGCTTAGCATTTTCACATAGGGACACTCTATTATATTCATTGGGACCTAATGCACAAAAGAGAGTGTGCATGGCCTTGGCATTCAATTGTGCCACTCTCGTGTCATTTGTGTCCCACTCATTCTCACTCTTAGGGACATCCTTTCCATCTACTTTCTTCATAGGAATTCTAGGACCATTCGTAATAATTCTCCACACTTCATAATCATTGGATTGTACAAATAACATCATCCTAGTTTTCCAATATGAATAATTTTCACCATTGAAGAGTGGAGGTCTAACTAATGATTGTTCCTCTTCTCCTAGGGGTGTGCCTACATTCAAGTGAGCCATTTATGATCGTTTTGCTCGATAGAGGTTAGTCTAATTCAATCTCGAGCCCAAGCTCTGATACCAATTGTTGGCTCTAATAGGCAATACCGAGAGGGAGGGTGAATCGGTTCTTAGCTAACCTTATGCCCGTTTTTCAGTTTCTCTAAATTCTCTAGCCTATTTGAGTGTTTTCTAAGTTCTCTTAGCTAGGCAATTATACAATATAAATTCAATACAATAAACACAAATATAGTTGCAAGAAAGTAAAGAGAGAAAGGATAGAGAAATGTACACAAGTGATTTATAGAGGTTCGGCAACCTTGCCTACGTCCTCTACCTTGAGACGCTCCCAAGGATTTTCCCAAATTCACTATCCTTGAATTTGTTACACTCCCTTTTTTCAAGGCTCAAGAGAAACCTCTCTCTTTTTCTAGGCTCAAGAGAAACCTCTTCTCTCTCTTTTTCTAGGCTAAAGAGAAACCTCCCTCTTTTTCTTAGGCTAAAGAGAAACCTCCCCTTTTACAAGGATTGAATGTGTTTACAACTTGTGTAATCAAAGAAGGGCCTTTGGATAGGCAAGGGATTACAATGTTTAAGCACAAGGATAAAGCCTATACAAGATTTGTGCTATTCTATACAAAGAATATGAGAATGATGGAAGATGAAGACTTTGTAGCTCTTGATTTGTTGTTGAGGCTTGAGGATTTGAGGAAAATGAGGATTGGAGTTGATTGAGTAGTTCCTCTTGCTTCCTTTAGCTTCTAAGCCTCTATTTATAGTCCCTTGGATGTATTCTAGCCGTTGGGTGGAGCCAAATCTCGGATATTACCGTTGTCTCACAAAAACTAGCCGTTATAGGCTATTTTCGTGCAAAGGGATCGATCCTGCTACAGTGGGGATCGATCCCTTTTGTCCAGATTCTTGATTCTGGGCTTCAGGGACCTTGGGAAGACTTTTTGCCAAAAAGGGATCGATCCTGCTACAGTGGGGATCGATCCTTTTCTTCCAGAGGGCATTTTTCCTGCACTTTTGGGTTAGAAATGATATGACCTTTGATCCTAATTCAACCCAAAACATTTATAAGCTTTAAGGGAGTTTTTCTTGACTTTCTCAAATGAAAATATTGTCCAAGAAATCATCAAGTGATTTTCTAAAATGTTTATAAAGAATTAAGACCAATAAGAATATGCATCATTAAATCATGGTCTTAATGTTTGATATGAACACTTGAAATGTATTGAGAAAATCATGTGTGATGAGCAAATTTACAATGTGAATTAAAACATTAAAGCTTACTTAAGTTTTTGTCATTTCAAAATATATATTGCAATTTAAAGCTAACATAAACTATTCTGGAAATTATTTATTTAAATGTTTTAAAAACTGTTGGCCCCTTTGCTACCTTCGGGTACATGCATTTCCATTCTGTTCTGATTACTATTAACTTTAGCCCAGTCTTCTAGCTCCAACAGGGGACACCTGGCCAGTGCTCCCACTGCGGCCTCCTGACTATGGCCATACATTTATTATAGTGCATATGTCTAGTGGGTGTAGCCTAGTCTTCATTAAATTTATACTGGGGTGGTAAATCCCTAGCTAATTTAGATCCAGGCACTCCTAGTTTGATTTATATATCTGGAATTGATTTATTCGTATTATATGCTTTCCGATTGAATAATATACCTTGTGAAATTATTATTTGATTTAGATGTTGAAAAATTGATATGATTCTGATTTAAAATGTTTTCGGAGAATTTATTTAATTTATGATGCTTTATGTTATGAGTTATAATATATTGATTTATATTGAATTTGTGATTCAATTAAATCAAATAAATTCCCTATAATGGCTTTAGATACCGGAACATGTCAGGTATGCCAAAGTACCTCCCATACTTTACCCGGTTACCCAACTCACTATAGTATCCTTCCAAGTAGATTGTGCCATATTTTATTCATATTTTAAATTCATGTTTTCCTATAAATATTCGACTCATAGAAAAATTGCATGTAGATTACATTATATCAGCTTTCGTATAAATGTCTCTTACTGAGCACGTTTGACTCACCCTTCTATTTTTCTCTCCCAGGTTATCTGCAATGAGTTCGGGTCCGCTAATTTAGGAGGACCTGATTCCGGTATTCCTTAGGCGACTCTTTCAGTTCGTCGAGGTATACGTGGTATATTTTATATGTTCAGATTTTTGTACAGTACTACTTTTATGTACCTTAGACTTGGGATGTAATTATGAATATTTGGTTGATGTAAATAAATTTTTAAATCTTGGGATTACATATGAATAAATTTTTATTTGGAGTTAAATTGATACTGCAGATGAGCCCAACCTATGCATGTGATTTATATATGTGAAATTGGTAAATTAAACAGTATTTCAAACCGTGACATAAAATGCAGTAAAGTAAAGAGTGTAGAGTTAGAGAATTGTACATAATGATTTATAGAGGTTCAATAACCTTGCTTATATCCTCTACCTTGAGACATTCTCAAGTATTTTTCTCAAATTCACTAACTTGAATTTGTTACATTCTTTTTGCAGGCTCAAGAGTAACCTTTAACACTCCTTTTTCTAGGCTTGAGAAGAAAACCTTGTGTTAGCTTTAAATTAACAAATGTTTTGAAATGACAAAAACTTAAATAAATGTTTTTAATGTAAATTTGCTCAAAATTGACTCAATGATGAAAAATCTTTTAAACAAAGTTTTGGACTGTGATTTCAATTGAAAAAGTCAGAAAATACTTTTATAAAAGTGATAGAATATTTTGAACTGACTTGAAATCACAATAAGCCATCAAATTATCTCAAAATTGTCATAAAACAAGTGCAAGAAAGCTTAAGGGATCAAATTGGCAGAATGCATTGAAAGGCATTTTGGAAAATAGGGATCGATCCCCTATGGAAAAGGATTGATCTTTTTTTATGAAAACAGTGCCCAACGGCTAGTTTTTGAGGGTTTCAATGGGAAGTTTTGCATTAAATACTTCAACAACCATCCCAAGCAGTTAGTGGACTATAAATAGAGGCATATATGAAGATTGGAGGCAGAACAAGCACTCAGAAACTCTCAAAGCTTCAAGAAAGAAGTCAAAGCTGAAAAATTCATTGTTTGTATCCCATTTGTGTTATTTCATCCTGTTCATCACTCACTTACTTAAATTTATGATATTCAAAGGGGTGTGTTATCCTTGCAAGGTTTCCTTGTGAGTGAAAGGATAGCTTTACAAGGGGATAGGCTTAGAAGTTTATTTCCAAGCATTCAAGAGGAATTGTAAGAGGTCTAACCACACCTTGAAGTGGCTTGTAAGCATTCACCACAAGAGTAGAATCAATCCCTTGACAAGAGGATCAAGGAGAGAGGACGCAGACAAGAATTGGCCAAACCAATATAAAATTCTATGTTTGCTCTCTTTCCTTTACCTTATTTACTGCATTTTATTTAATTTTGCAATATTTGTTTTACTTGTTTATTAAGCTCATAAAAACTCGAAATATTATAGTAAAACCAATTCACCCATTCTTAGTGAGCCAACAATTGGGATCAGAGCTTGGGCTTGAGAATCGATTAAGAGTAATTTCCTTCGAGTATAAACGATCTAGATGGCTCAAAATAGTATAGCTACACCCTTGGTAGGAAAGGGACACTCTACAGTTAGGCCACCATTCTTCAATGGTGAAAATTATGCTTATTAGAAGACTAGGATAATGTTATACATTCAAGCAAATGACTATAAAGTGTAGAGAATTATAGTTAAAGGTCCCTTAGTTGAGGATGAATGGCCAAAGAAAGAGGATGAATGAGATACAAACGATTTTAGAATGACACAATTAAACGCTAAGGCAATGCACACACTTTTGTGCATTAGGACCTAATGAGTATAATAGAATGTCACAATGTGAGAATACTAAACAAATTTAGGATAAGCTAGCTGTTACTCATGAAGGTACCACACAAGTTAAAGAGACTAAAGTAGGAATGCTCACTCAAGATTATGAGCTTTTTAAAATGAAGAGTGATTAATCAATTAGTGATATGTTTACTAGATTTACTGATATCATAAATGGTCTCAAGTTTTTAGGAAAAACATATTCAAATGTTGAAATGGTGAAGAAGATTCGAAATAGCTTACCTAAATCATGGGAAGCAAAAGTTACAGCTATTGAGAAATCTAAAGATCCCCATACACTTTGTGATAACCGTAAATTTTTTCATTTATTGGAAATTATTAATATTGAAAATTTAATGAAATAAATAAATATAATTGTGAGATCAAAATATTAGTGAATATTTTGTGAATTGAGGAAGTGACGGATTGTGGAAATTCGAATGAAGGAAGATTAAATATGGAATAAGAATAAGAAGTGAATTTAAGGAAATAATGAAGGAGGAAATTTAATTTGGACAAATGGAATTCCAAATTAAATAAGAAAATGAGGAAGAAATATGAAATAGATTTATACAATTATATATTATATAAATGTATTTTTATACAAATACATTTGTATTTATATACTGTATGGTATATAATACATATTAATATACATTGGTATGTATATATGTATATATATACTATTTTATAAATTTAAATAATACATATGTATTCAAGTATAACATTTTACGTATATATATATATATATATATATATATATATATATAAATATATATACATATATGAGAAATGTAAATATTATTTCAAATTAAAGGTTGTATATTTATGTATTGTATTTCCTACATTTATATCAACATATATATATAAATGTTATTTAAATTAAATTATATAAGTATATATCTATTAGATATTATTTTGATATAAATCTGTCTTGATATAATATATATAGTACAATACTATATATAATATAATAATATGATATGTATAACATGTAATATATAGTATACAATATATTATATGTATAATAGATATATAATAAAAATAAAACAAAAATAAAAAGAAAACAAAAGGAAAGGGATCGGGAAGAATCTCGATTCTTCCTCCCTAATGGGCAGCCGGCCCCGTTGCCGGAGAAAGAAAAAGAGACGAGGGAGGAAGACGGCACCGACGGAGAGAGGAGAGGAAGCCGGTGACCGGAAGAGGAAAGACCGAAACAGAAATGGAAGGAAACAGAGGCGAGATCGACGGAAGCCGAGAAGGAAAAAGGAAGGGGAAAGTGGCGATTCCGGCCGATTCGGTCATCGCCACTGCGACCAAACCACCGGAGGAGGAAGAGGAAAGGGAGGAGGCCACCGGTGAGGCAGAGAACGGCAGAGGAGGAAGAATAGAGGAGGAGAAGAAACCAGACCAAAACCGAGTAGATCTGCCGCCATGCTACCGATCTGGCCTGAACGAAGGCCAGATCCAGCTTCACCGCCACCTTGGCTAGCTATGGAGCCACCGAACCGCCGGAGAAGAACCAGCGGCGAGGAGAGACTGATCGGTCTGAATCGGTCCGGCCAAGAAAAAGGAAAAGAAAAAAGAAAGGAAAGAAAGAAAGAGAAAAGAAAAGAGAAAAAAAGAAAGAAAAAGGAAATTTTCGGAATTCAAAAATTCTGAAAATTACGAGAAATCTTGGGAATTCGAAAACTCGAAAATTACGAAAATTTGGTAAGAATTCCGAAAATTAGTTTCGATTGATTTATTTTAATAAATTATGAAAAATTCTAAAATGTAGAATTTGAATTCCAGAAAATGTCCCTCGATGATTGAGACGATGGATCGGGAGAGGTGAACACGGGCGCGACCTTTGAGAGGCAGTTGCCGACCCGAGACAGGTAAGAGAGACATGTGCAGCCTGTAGGGATATTCGGCACATATGTTTTAAATATGCATTTAAATTTTTATAAATGATATTGATGATGATTGGTTGAAAAATTGTGACGATTTATCGGTTGAAAATATAAACTGTATTTTCCGTGCAGGAGGTTAGACAATTGGCAGCCGTTATACTGCCAAAAAATCTTAGAAAATTACCGAAAATCATAATAAATGATTTTATATCACGAGGAACGATTTTCAACCACGAAAATCGAGAAATCGATTAGTTTTCATAAAACATGAATATACTGATATTTAATTTTAAAATATTCATGTTTTCGAGAATGGTGAAAATGAAATCACCGAAAATCCCACGACATGTGATATTTCATGTGAAACGAGATGGAAAATGAAAAGGACTGAAGTGAATATTTTATAAATATTTCTTAAATATTCACTCGATTTCATATAAAACCTTTATGGTTTTTGTTAGCTTTAAATTGCAATATATATTTTGAAATGACAAAAACTTAAGTAAGCTTTAATGTTTTAATTCATAGTGTAAATTTGCCTTATCACACATGATTTTCTCAATCCATTTTAAGTGTTCATATCAAACATTAAGACCATGGTTTAATGATATATTCTTATTGGTCTTAATACTTTATAAAATGGTTTTCAATATTAAGTAATTTTCTCAAGAATTATTGAACATAAGTTTATAAAATTACTTATAAGTTTTTGGACAATATTTTCATTTGAGAAAGTCAAGAAAAACTCCCTTAAAGCTTATAAATGTTTTGGGTTGAATTAAAATCAAAAGCCATATCATTTCTAACCCAAAAGTGTAGGAAAAACTCATTCTAGAAGCATAGGATCGATCCCCTAAGGGAAGGGATCGATCCCCTAAGGGAAGGGATCGATCCCCTAAGGGAAGGGATCGATCCCTTTATGGCAGAATGCCCTGGAGGCCTAGAATGAAGCATGGGATTGATTCCTTTTGCAAACGGATCGATCCCTATACACCAGAAAGTCCCCAACGGCTAGTTTCTGTGAGATACAATGGCTAGTTTCTGTTTTGGCTCCAACCAACATCCACAAACCATCCAAGGGACTATAAATAGAGGCTTAAAAGCTAAAGGAAGGAAGAGGAACTACTCAATCAACTCCAATACTCATTTTCCTCAAATCCTCAAGCTTCAACAACAAATCAAGAGCTACAAAGTCTACATCTTCCATCATTCACATATCTCTTGTATTGCTTAGCACAAATCTTGTATATGCTTTCACTTGTGCCTAATTTCTGTAATCATTTGCCTATTTAGAAGCCTTCTTTGATTGCACCACTTGTAAACCAACTCATTCCTTGTAAAAGAGAGAGGTTTCTCTTTAGCCTTAGAAAAAGAGAGAGGTTTCTCTTTAGCCTAGAAAAAGAGGGAGAAGAGGTTTCTCTTGAGCCTAGAAAAAGAGAGAGTTTTCTCTTGAGCCAGCAAAAAGAGGGAGTGTAACACAAATTCAAGTATAGTGAATTTGGGAAAAATCCTTGGGAGCGTCTCAAGGTAGAGGACGTAGGCAAGTTGCCGAACCTCTATAAATCGCTTGTGTAAATCTCTCTTTCCCTACTCTCTTTACTTGCAATTATATTGTGCTTATTGAATTGAATTTATATTGCATGCTTGAGTAGTCTAGAGAAATTAGAAAATATCAATCTAAGCTAGAGAATTTAGAGGAACCGAAAAACAAACCTAAGGTTAGTAAAAACTGATTCACCCCCCCTCTCTCCGCATAGCCTATAGAGCAAACAATTGGTATCAGAGCTTGGACTTGAGATTGATTTAGACTAACCTCTATTGAGCAAAACGATCTTAAATGGCTCACTAGAATATAGGCACACCCAGGAGAAGAGGGACAATCATTAGTTAGACCTCCACTCTTTAATGGTGAGAATTATTCATATCAGAAAACTAGAATGATGTTATTTGTACAATCAAATTATTATGAAGTGTGGAGAATTATAGTGAATGGTCCTAGAATTCCCATGAAGAAAGTAGATGGAAAAGATGTCCCTAAGAGTGAGGATGAGTTGGACACAAATGACATGCGATTGGCACAAATGAATGCCAAGGCTATGCACACCCTCTTTTGTGCTTTAGGTCCCAATGAGTATAATAGAGTCTCTTTATGTGAGAATGCTAAACAAATATGGGATAAACTAGCCATCACACATGAAGGGACAAATCAAGTTAGAGAGACCAAAGTAAGAATGCTCACACATGATTATGAGTTATTTAGGATGAAAGAAAATGAGTCCATTAGTGAAATGTTCACTAGGTTTAATGATATAATTAATGGAATTAAAGCTCTAGGCAAGACTTATTCCAATGTTGAAATGGTAAAAAAAATTTTAAATAGCTTACCTAAGTCTTGGGAGGCAAAGGTAACTGCAATAGAAGAGTCTAAGGATCCAAATACCTTGTCTTTAGATGAACTTATGGGCTCCCTACTTACATATGAAATGAAAATGAAAAGAAATGAAGTACCTTCAAAGAAAGTAGGAGTAGCACTTAAATCTTCCACTCATGAGGTCATTGAAGATAATAGTGATGAAAGTGGAAATGAGGAAGAAAAGAAAATGGCAATGTTTACCAAAAGATTTAATATGTTCATGAGAATGAAAGAGAGTGAGAATGATAAGAGACATCAAAGAAGAGGAGTAATGAGAGGAGAATCAAGTATGAAAGAAAAAGACCCCTTAGTGTGTTATGAGTGCAATGAACCGGGTCATACTAAGTTACATTGCCCCTTACTTAGGAAAGAAAAGGATAGGAAACCTAAGAAGAAAGCATTTGCGGCTGCATGGAGCGATAGTGATAGCTCCGATGAGGAAAATATAGATGAAAAGGTAGCCTACTCATGCTTTATGGCCATTAGTGATGATGAGGCTAGTAGTAGCTCTAGTGAAAATAATGATTTTACATTTGATGAGCTACAAAATGCCTTTAATGATTTAGTAAATGAATTTCAATGCATGAACTCCAAATATAAGAAAATCATTGCTAAATTGAAAATAGAAAATGAAGCCTCGACAAATGCTAAGCTAAAATTTGAAAAGAAATTAGAAGAGGCTAACTTAGAGATAAATGAGTTGAGTAAAAAGAACTTAAATTTTGCATAACTCATTTACTAGGTTTTATATGGGTCAACAAAAGCTAGATCATATGTTAGAGACCTAAAGGGCTTTCTTTGACAAAGATGGGTTAGGCTATAATACAAAACAAAAAGAAACTCATCTTAAGAATTTCCTAGTGAGCAAAAATTCTATGCATGACTTATCTCTTACATGCTCACTATGCAATAGGATAGGCCATTCTTCACAAGCATGCACAAATAGAAAAACCACATTTAGAGGAAGAGTGGTTAGAAAAATGTTGGTGCCAAAGCATGCAATAAATAATGATGATTTAAGTTTGAAATGGATCCCCAAAGGATCAAAAATTGTTTGCACTAACTCTCATGGACCCAAGAAAATTTGGGTACCAAAGTTTGTTTGAATTTGTTTATTATAAGAGTGTTAGAGCATGGGAATATAATGGAACAATGGAGTTTAAATGCTCAACACATCCTCATGGAGTTTGATTGTGCTAATGAGAAAAAGGAAGAGCTTGGAAATCCATCCTTAGCAAGGTAACAACAATCTCTCAAAGAATGGCTAATGGTGGATCCCAACACATCAAGGCAAAGCATTCTCTAGCAAAAGAGTATTGTAAGCTTAATTCCTTACTCCTTAAACTTTTTGTGCTTTGATAAGAAAATGTGTTAATGATTCTTAGTGCATTGTGAGTTGAATGAATAAAGAAAAGGCATGTTAAATGATTGTTAATTGGTTAATGGATAGTTCTTGAGGCATTGAATTATTAGATAAAAAGCATGTTTAGTAATTTTGAAATGATTATTGGATTTCTACATCTTGAGCAAGTTTTCTATGTGTTGATAATGTATTTACTTGCCTCAAATTACCAAATATGTCATTTATGCAAAATGTCATGTCATGAGCAATAATGAAGAACTTGTATGTTGGAAATCATGGCATGTTGTTCACAAGATGTATGCCTTGATTATATATGTGCTTAAAATCTATGTGAACAAGTTTGTTTTGACATATTTGTGGTATCCAATGCTTTGGTTTTGTCAAAATATGCTTAACTCTCAAAATGACCTCCCTTGAGGCCAAAAATGCATTTTATTGTGAAAATTCTTCCAAAATTGCAAAATCTTTTGTAAAATGGTTTTTCATTCATGTTTTTCATTCATACAAGTCCAAAATCATGTTTTACAAATGTTTAAACCCTTACTTGGATTTAAAATACTCAAAAACGAAGATTTGGTACCTCACAAGTTGGATTTTCTGTCAAAAATCTACAGAACCAGGATGAGGGATAGATCCTTCTACATGCAGGATCGATCCTTTTGGAAAAACATGCAGAAAACTAGTTTCTGGAGTTTAGGGATCGATCCCTTTGATCATAGGATCAATCCCTCTAGGCAATTTATGCCATTTTCTGGATCTTTAAGCTTTAGTTGAGAAGTTTTCTTAATTTTCTTAATATCTTCTTTCTTCTCAGCTTAAAATTCAGTGTTTTAATTTCTTTTTGATGATCTTTAAACAATGAAAATTCATTTTTCATTAATATCATGCCTCAACTCCATCAATTTATATTATTTCCGACAATTGGTATCACTTTTAACAATCAATATCATTTTTATTAAACTCACAAGTGCAAAATCATTCTTCCTGTTGAAAACATTCATGAATTGCATAAATCTTGAAATAATCTTGAAATATATTTTCAATGAATGCTTAAACATAATTTTTGAGATTTATTTTAATGATTTGTGTATATATTTGAGAATTCGATGAACTTGTGCATAATGAATATTCTTCATTCCTTTTGTTCATCTTAGTCAAGCATGCTTATAGGATTAAATCCCTTAGCTTGACTCATCTATTCCACACTAGGTTTCATGATAATTATGCATCTAGTGGATTGATTTCAAATGTAAATTCAACAATTGGTAATGGTCATTGGCCTATAATTTATTATGGTAAATGGATCTTAAATGTTTAAATGCATGAAACTTTATCATCCATGTACTTAAATTTTTCTTATGGCCAAATTATTAAAGAACTTAGGCCTTAATGACAACACCAACAATTGACATACATGCATTCTATCTTGATTGTTTTGATGTTGAACATGCATGTTTACTTAAGTTGAATCAATAATCATGCCTATGAGATGAGAATAGTTGTTTTCATGATATTATGTGCTTAACCTCACTCATAGTTTATGAATTTTAATGATAAAATATATTTTAGCTTGATAATATTGATTCACTTAGGTGAAGCCATTTTAGTTAGAATAGCATATACCCTCTAGAACGTTAAATGATGATAACAACTAGGGATATGGCTCATAATTGATTAAAATGGTAATTTTGAATCTTTCCTTGCTCATAATTAGTTAAGGACTTGAATTGGAAAATGAGCATAGGATTTTTGTGCTTGAAACCATGGAAGAAAATGTGTTTGCTTGAATTCCTTGATTTTTTTTGAATCTTCCATTTGGTATAATCTTGTGAATATGAATATGGATTAATACTTTATGATAGTGTGCTAATGATTAATTAATCCTTATGCATATTTGATGATATGTGTTGTGTTATTGCATATTTAGAATGACTATTTTCTTGACATGAACACACAACACATAAATATTGGATTCATGCAAAATGACTAAGTCAACCATTAGTAACAATTGGTATTTAGATTGAAATAACAATTAGTATCACTGGCAACCATATTTTCAATAATTGGTAAGCTAAAACTAAATTGCCAATTGGTATGCGCTTTAAATTGACAATTCTTCTCATACTCCTTAGATTGAAATGACAAATAGGGAAGAATTCATATAAGACACTTTTGCATGAAACACTTTTGTGCTAGAATTTGTAATTAATTGATATATGTCTTAATTCTATGCACACTCATGCTTGAACGTGATTTATGAGCTTATGCATATGATATGTCATCTAATTTCAGCTCATAATCATGTTGTATTGACATGCACCTTAGTTGGACCTTAGAGAATGATTGATATACTTAGGTGCTTGCTTAATTTCTTACCAATTGGAAACTTGTTGCGGAATTATTTATAAACAATTGGTATAGGATCATAAGTCATATTCTTTGCATGAATATTTCATACTCTGTGAATATTGACTTATTTATTTGTGCTATGAGTCCCATGTACTAACCTATTTCTTGTTGGATGAAGCATATTTATCTCTTCTCACACAGCCATGATTTTAGGGGGAGCATATTTTTTTATTTTTCCTTCTTTTTGCTATGACAAAAAGGGGGAGAGATAGATATTAAAAGGGAGAGATATTAAGTGGGAGAGATAATGGGGGAGAAATAGTTTGAAAATTCATTTTCAAAACCCATGCTTATATTAAGGGGGAGCTTTATAAAATCCTGCTTTATTAGAGGAGGAGTATTTTTTTCAAAGAATTTTCAAAGAAAATTTACATTAAGTTTTGTCATATCAAAAAAGGGGAGATTGTTAGCTTTAAATTGCAATATATATTTTGAAATGACAAAAACTTAAGTAAGCTTTAATGTTTTAATTCATAGTGTAAATTTACCTTATCACACATGATTTTCTCAATCCATTTTAAGTGTTCATATCAAACATTAAGACCATGGTTTAATCATATATTCTTATTGGTCTTAATACTTGATAAAAAAATGGTTTTCAATATTAAGTAATTTTCTCAAGAATTATTGAACATAAGTTTAGAAATTACTTATAAGTTTTTGGACAATATATTCATTTGAGAAAGTCAAGAAAAACTCCCTTAAAGCTTATAAATGTTTTGGGTTGAATTAAAATCAAAAGCCATATCATTTCTAACCCAAAACTGCAGGAAAAACTCATTCTGGAAGCATGGGATCGATCCCTTAAGGGAAGGGATTGATCCCTTTATGGCAGAATGCCCCGGACGCCTAGAATGAAGCATGGGATCGATCCCTTTTGCA
Source organism: Heritiera fomes (assembly GCA_032173925.1). Lineage (NCBI taxonomy): Eukaryota > Viridiplantae > Streptophyta > Magnoliopsida > Malvales > Malvaceae > Heritiera > Heritiera fomes. The sequence continues at coordinate 28,230,211 of JAPDPM010000001.1, forward strand.
AACGGATCGATCCCTTTACACCAGAAAGTCCTCAATGGCTAGTTTCTGTGAGATACAATGGCTAGTTTCTGTGAGATACAACGGCTAGTTTCTGTTTTGGCTCCAACCAACGTCCACAAACCATCCAAGGGACTATAAATAGAGGCTTAGAAGCTAAAGGAAGGAAGAGGAACTACTCAATCAACTCCAATACTCATTTTCCTCAAATCCTCAAGCCTCAACAACAAATCAAGAGTTACAAAGTCTACATCTTCCATCATTCACATATCTCTTGTATTGCTTAGCACAAATCTTGTATAGGCTTTCACTTGTGCCTAATTTCTGTAATCATTTGCCTATTTAGAGGCCTTCTTTGATTGCACCACTTGTAAACCAACTCATTCCTTGTAAAAGAGAGAGGTTTCTCTTTAGCCTTAGAAAAAGAGAGAGGTTTCTCTTTAGCCTAGAAAAAGAGGGAGAAGAGGTTTCTCTTGAGCCTAGAAAAAGAGAGAGGTTTCTCTTGAGCCGGCAAAAAGAGGGAGTGTAACACAAATTCAAGTATAGTGAATTTAGGGAAAATCCTTGGGAGCGTCTCAAGGTAGAGGACGTAGGCAAGTTGCCGAACCTCTATAAATCGCTTGTGTAAATCTCTCTTTCCCTACTCTCTTTACTTGCAATTATATTGTGCTTATTGAATTGAATTTATATTGCATGCTTGAGTAGTCTAAAGAAATTAGAAAATATCAATCTAAGCTAGAGAATTTAGAGAAACCGAAAAACAAACCTAAGGTTAGTAAAAACCGATTCACCCCCCTCTCGGTATAGCCTATAGAGCCAACAGTTTTAATTATGAAAATAATTAATTATATAAATTTCATAAAGGTTAAGTAATGATGAAAACTATTATTTTAAGACTAGAAGGTCTCTACACATGTTTATAGAGGAAAACATGGTGACGGGATTATTGAATTTGGAAAATAAATATTTTATTTTTCCATAAATTATGAAAATATTGGAATTGAATTTCGATAATTTTGAAAGCCATGTTTTGGAAAGAAAGTACGGAAAAACGTGTGTACATTTTTACGGTGAAAAAGAAACAATCATGAGATTTATTTTACAGTGTGATTATTTTATAAATTGTTTTCACCGTATGAAAAATGTGATTTATACTGTTCTATAATATTCAAAACATTTTCGAGAGTGATTACCCCAATATGAATATTTTATAAATTGTTATTAATAAGATGAAAATATTTTCCTTATGAATATTTATAGATTGATTGAACTTATATTAAGTGAAATTGATTTCATAAATGGGGTTTATATCACGTGTTTACTGTTTTGAGACTGTTAGGCCCCATATCATGCTCACGTGTCACGTGTTAGTGCTGATAGATACTGATCCTATTATCAGCGTCCCAGTGGACACTTGATCAGTGCACACTGTGGACCCCATAAACTATAGCCATAGATCTCATGTGTTTCCCCTATTTGGGATGATATTATAGCCTGATATATTTAGGGTGTTGCCTAGTCTCTATGATACTGTACTGATGATTGTACTTTTCACTAAACTTTTTGCTGGTACTAAATTATTTACAGCTACTGAGCTTTTGATAAATTACGTGTTGAACTAAATATTATACGGTGTTTTACAAGTGTGGAAATAAGTATTTGTGAAAGGAATATTAATTCCTTATTTATTTACTTAAGTGTTTTATCAGGTGAATATTTAATGTCTACTGGGATTTGAATATCATAAGAAAACGATTATTACTCTCTATAGTTGCTTCTAGGTTCCGAGACAAGATAGGTATTTCAAAATACCTGCCTTACTCCATCCGGATCCCTAGCCGACTGTAGTATCCTTCCTACATGTGAGCCTAGAGCCCATCTAGGAAAATTTTAAAGAAAGTGAAAAATTTTTTCAGCATATAGATAGATGAATATCAAGTGTTGCATATAACTCTCTTACTGAGCTGTGGTTTTTCTCACTCCTTAATTTTAACATTTCAGATTTTTGGTGACTATGAGAGTTGACATTTGAGGATTTCGAGCTGCACATTTGGAGACATTGTGACAGCTTGATTTATAATATCAGGTATAATCATTTATGTTCTATATTTAGACTTACTTTTAGTACTACTTTCTTGAGAATTAAGATAGGGGATGTAATTGATATTACTAATTTTATAGTTAATAGTTAAATGAATATGAAAAGTAGAGTATCACAGACAGCCCAACCGTATAAAATGTATAGAAAAATGTGAAAAATGTGATCACGGGATGTGACAGATTCAATGGTATCAGAGTGTGGTTAACCTGATGTCTGTTGATACTTTGGAGAGGAAATGTGTTGAAAGATGTAAACATCATCTGTAGTACTGTGTAGTCTAAATACATAAAGAAAAAAATGATTGCAAATTGAGTAAAATAAATTAAAGGAAGTGAGAATTTATGAATTAATGATGGTAAGGAGAAATAATCGGCTCAGAATTTACCAGAAAATGGTGATCTTATAATCTAAATAAAGGTCTATTCGATAAGGAACCGAAAGGACTCGGTGAGGGCCCCACCAGTACTTTCTGTCCGGATCGAACTAAGACCTGAAAGTGATGATATAAAGGAGGGGAATGAAATATCATCATTAAATAGACCTTAAGATCACTTGATGAAGGTATTTTGAAGAGAGCTAAAATTTTTGACCAAAAATGACCAAAATACCCTTGCCTCCAAAATTTTACTGGCAGTCAAAATAAACCAACAGAAGTTGGAATTGACTAATTTGACAGAGAAATTGATGATATAAAGCTGCATTTCATGCAAAATGATCTAATTATAGATCTTATTGGATTTCTCTGTCGAAATCAAATAAGATCTCAAACTGCTGATATTAGTATGAGAAAGGATATCATCAGCAAATAGATAATAAGATCCTTGGTTTAAATGTATACTGAGGAGAAAGAAATAAATATTGAAATGACAAAAACACCCATATGTTGGGTGATGTTCTGAATAGTGATAAAACCAAGTTGATTTTGAATCCATTGATGGTAATGGAGTTATTAATGGCATAGAGAATGTAATATGAATATAGCAATCCCTATTCTAACTCCACTTACACTGAGATTGCAGATGCGAATTGTGAGTGACCTAGTGAACGGGCTAGGCCTCATAACAAAACCTTGAGGGGGCCAGTCGACTGGCCAAAGAGGACAGTACAGATATGTAAAGGCGGACGACGAATGGGCCGGGGCCTTGCATGATGCGATCCTATAAGTTTATAGTGGAATGTCACAAGATGATTGGCCCGGTTATTGACTATAAGGGCTTAAATTAAGAGTGTATTAAATTGGATGTTTATTACGAGATCGTTGGATATTATGAAAAGTGTGATGACTACAGAAAATGACTAAGAAAGTGAATAGTACAAATTGATGAAATCCATAGCAGTACGGTTAATTATGGTTCTATACATTTATACTGTTTCTGGGGTATTAAACGAATATTTATTTATAGAACCGGAGCATTTTGAGGTATGCTTTGCAAATTGATGTACTGTATAGAGTACTGCAAATTGGAGAATATGCATAAGAGTAGTAAAGTGATAAAAAAAAGAAGAAGATGACAGCTAACTTGAGTTCTTCAGGACCCTTGAGACAAACCGTGATGAGCAACCCAATGATGGGCGACCCGCAGTGGATAATATAATGTGAGGTGTAGGCGAACTATGTGATCGCCAACTCACTCGTAAGGGTAAACCTGGGGTGAAAGGATTGCCTAAGGGATGCTCGCCGACGACCGATATGAACGGGCGAGGCTCTTACAATTATCTCAGTGGTAAAACGAGTGTAAGGAACTAGGTACGTAAGGGTGCCAAGGTTCGAACCTCATGGATAATATGCTCAAGGGAATTCAGCTTGAATTGATTAAATGAAATTGATTTTAAGAAAATTACAGTGATAATAAATCAGGTAGCTGTAAATGTGTTAATGACTATTGTACTTGATACAGCTTACTAGAATGAGATTCGTAATGCCGTAAAGTATGAGTAAACAATGAAATCAAGGTAGAGTATGTATCAAAATGACTCGAATGGTAAATGTCTCTGCCTTGAGAATACACAATGAAAATGACAGGACATGAGGATGAATGTCCAAATGATAAAAGATGTGTGATTAAAGAATGTATCAGATGTAATTCTTGATAAAACTTTCAAAGTTATATAGATTTGAGAAATCGAGTTAACACTGACTCGATTGATGATATGAAATTTAAATCCAAGCTTATATCGGAAAACATAAAAGAATCCGAAAGCTTTACAACGACTTTGAAAAATGTGTGAATAATGCAATTCACTTGTAAAGAAGTGATTGATGGAAATACAGATAATGTCATTCGAGGTTAATGAAGTATCTGTATAAGTGTAAATGAGAGAAGCACAGATGATATTGAAATGTAGATGAATTGAAATGAAATAGTAAATGTTTACTATCTAATAAAGTTCTTATGAAGGACAAGTATTCATTTACATGAAAAATGAACGCTTTATTGATCTAATCAGAGATACATGAGGAGTTTATAAGACTAGCCTCAGTATAAAGCGTCATTAGAGAAAAGTCGGAGATTAATGTTCATAAGATGATGATTAGGACTTGGAGTGAATCTTACGAGTTCCTATTAAGGTTACAAGGTTAATGAATTGCCTTGTAAGGTATATAAGCCTAAGGAATGAGGCATTAATATAAAAAAAATAAAGTGATGAGGTATTGAAATAGTTAAAAATACACATGAAACATGAGCAGCATTATGGTATATAATCCTTTAAAGTCTCAAAGACTGTGATCTATATCTTAAGATTGGCAAATAAGAGACTTGGCTAGACAGTATCTCTTTCTAAGATATATGATCTCGAAATGATAGAATGACAGTGAAGCTGTCTATGATAGAGAGATAGTGATTGAGATACGAGATTAATAAGTGTAGCCAAATATTACTGTCAGTCTATAAAAGAGTGATGGGACTAGCTGCTCTATAAATGGGACATAATTAAAGAAGTTAAAGTCAGTAAATGGATAAGTGTGAAGAAAAGATGGTATGCAAAAGGTTAAATGATTTTAACAGTAAAGTACCATACCATTTGAGAAAACTGACTAAATTGATATGAAAGTGAAATAAAAAGGTAAACTACATGATGAGTAGGGAACATAGAGTATTTCCCGAAATTAAATCTAAAAGTGATTTCATTTGGGTATCACATTTGATAAGTGAAATTAATGGTACTCAAAGGAGTAAGATGAATGACATGTATTAGTATAATGCCAACTATGCAAATGGAACAAAAATGATATATACACACATTCACACTTTGAAATGGTAGGATTGTATAGATAATGTGGGGATTAAATAGATAATTGGAGGATTTAATCATCGAATGACCATACTACATGAGAAGAAATATATAGAGAAATGATTGTCTCAAGATTTATTAATATAAGAGATGATCAACAGTAAAGTCTGCAATAAGATGCAGCCTTGATGAAATAAATGTGAAAATGAATATTGTGGACAATAAAGAGTCCAAAAGAGATATGATGATATGGAAGTGATTAAAGACTGATGATCTAAATAGAATCACTTTCCATTATCAGACTCTTAGATTCTCTAATGCCATAGTCCAAGTATGAGTGTGAAATGGTGTAAATGTATATGTACAGTTCCAGTGAGCATTACATGTGATGGGAGTCTCCGAGTTGCTATATGCTTAATGAGAAATAGCAAAAGGCTTTGAGATCCCAAGTGTACTGATAGTATCGCTCCGTACTTATGTAAATATCTTAGCGTAATATTGAAACGCTTGAAGATACATGGAGAGAGCAGATGCATGAGATATGAAAGCTATTGGCACAATTACATATAACTGATTGACATGTGTAACTGATAGTTTTTAAACTATATCGACTTGACACTAAGTGAGAAAAATAGATGATGAACAGTATAAATCAGTTGTTGTACGAAAAGAGAAATGAAAATGATAACTTCCAACTAATAAGCAATCTTACGGGAGTATAGATATGTGATGAAAGACCGCATGTAGTGGTCTAAAAGTAATCTTGATGTTTAAATTGTACTGGCAGTGTTACTTGAAAGTTGATTTAAAGAACAAAAATCGAAAGTATACGGAATGTACCACCTTGTGACTTAAGTTAAATTCGAAAAACAGAATTTCTTAAGGTAGGGAGAATGTGATAACCGTAAATTTTTTCATTTATTGACAATTATTAATATTAGAAATTTAATGAAATAAATAAATATAATTGTGAGATCGGAATATTAGTGAATATTCCGTGAATTGAGGAAGTGACGGATTGTGGAAATTCAAATGAAGGAAGATTAAATTTGGAATAAGAATAAGAAGTGAATTTAAGAAAATAATGAAAAAGGAAATTTAATTTGGATAAATGGAAATCCAAATTAAATAAAAAAATGAGGAAGAAATATGAAATATATTTATATAATTATATATTATATAAATGTATTTTTATACAAATACATATGTATTTATATACTATATGATATATAATACATATTAATATACATTGGTATGTATATATGTATATATACTATTTTATAAATTTAATACATATGTATTCAAGTATAAAATTTTATGTATATATATAAATATATATACATATAAGAGAAATGTAAATATTATTTCAAATTAAAGGTTGTATATTTATATATTGTATTTCCTACATTTATATCAAGATATATATAAATGTTATTTAAATTAAATTATATAAGTATATATATATTAGATATTATTTTGTTGTTAATACACAATATAAATATGTCTTGATATAATATATATAGTACAATACTATATATAATATAATAATATGATATGTATAATATGTAATATATAGTATATAATATATTATATGTATAATAGATATATAATAAAAATAAAACAAAAATAAAAAGAAAACAAAAGGAAAGGGATCGAGAAGAATGTCGATTCTTCCTCCCCGATGGGCAGCCGACCTCGTCGCCGGAGAAAGAAAGAGAGACGAGGGAGGAGGACGGCACCGGCGAAGAGAGGAAAGGAAACCGGTGATCGGAAGAGGAAAGACCGAAATAGAAACGAAAGGAAACAGAGGCGAGATCGACGGAAGTCGAAAAGGCAAAAAGAAGGGGAAAGTGGCGGTGCCGGCCAATTCGGCCACCGCCACTGAAACCGAACCACCAGAGGAGGAAGAGGAAAAGAAGGAGGCCACCGGTGAGGCGGAGGAGGAAGAAGGGAGGAGGAGAAGAAATCGAACTAAAACCAAGTAGATCCGCCGCTGTGCCCCCAATCTAGGCTGAACGGAGGCCAGATCTAGCTTCACCGCCACCTCGGCCAGCTATGGAGCCGCCAAACCACCGGAGAATCGGTTGCTGGAGAAGAACCGACGGTGAGGAGAGACTGACCGGTCTAAACCAGTCCGGCCAAGAAAAAGGAAAAGAAAAAAGAAAGAAAGAGCAAAGAAAAAGAGAAAAAGAGAAAAAAAGAAAGAAAAAGGAAATTTTCGGAATTCAAAAATTTCGAAAATTATGGGAAGTCCTGGGAATTCGAAAACTCGAAAATTACAAAAATTTGGTAAGAATTCTGGAAATTAGTTTCGAGTGATTTATTTTAATAAATTATGAAAAATTCTAAAATGTAGAATTTGAATTCCAGAAAATGTCCCTCGATGACCGAGACGATGGATCAGGAGAGGTGAACACAGGCGCGACCTCTGAGAGGCAGTCGCTGACCTGAGACAGGTAAAAGAGACATGTGCAGCCTTTAGAGATATTCGGCACACATGTTTTAAATATGCATTTAAATTTTTATAAATGCTATTGATGATGATTGGTTGGAAAATTGTGACGATTTACTGGTTGAAAATATAAACTATATTTTCCGTGCAGGAGGTTAGCCAATTGGCAGCCGTTATACTGCCGAAAAATCTTAGAAAATTACCGAAAATCATAATAAATGATTTTATATCACGAGAAACGATTTCCAACCACGAAAATCGAGAAATCGATTAGTTTTCATAAAACATAAATATACTGATATTTAATTTTAAAATATTCATGTTTTCGAGAATGGTGAAAATGAAATCACCGAAAATCCCCCGATATGTGATATTTCACGTGAAACGAGATGAAAAATGAAAAGGACTGAATTAAGTATTTTATAAATATTTCTTAAATATTCACTAGATTTCATATAAAACCTTTATGGCTTTAATTATGAAAATAATTAATTATATAAATTCCATAAAGGTTAAGTAATGATGAAAACTATTATTTTGAGACTAGGAGGTCTCTACACGTGTTTATAGAGGAAAACATGGTGACGAGATTATTGATTTTGGAAAATAAATATTTTATTTTGCCATAAATTATGAAAATATTTGAATTGAATTTCGATAATTTTGAAAGCCATGTTTTGGAAAGAAAGTACAAAAAAACGTGTGTACATGTTTTGTGGTGAAAAAGAAATAGTCATGAGATTTATTTTACAGTGTGATTATTTTATAAACTGTTTTCATCGTATGGAAAATGTGATTTATACTATTTTATAATATTCAGAACATTTTCGGGAGTAATTACCCCAGTATGAATATTTTATAAATTGCTATTCATAAGATGAAAATATTTTCCTTATGAATATTTATGGATTGATTGAACTTGTATTCAGTGAAATTGATTTCATAAATGGGGTTTATATCACGTGTTTACTGTTTTGAGACTGTTAGGCCCCATATCATGCTCACGTGTCACGTGTTAATGCTGATAGATACTGATCCTATTATCAGTGTCCCAGTGGACACCTGATCAGTGCACACTGTGGACCCCATAGAGTATGGCCATAGATCTCATGTGTTTCCCCTATTTGGGATGATATTATTGCATGATATATTTAGGGTGTTGCCTAGTCTCTATGATACTGTATTGATGATTATACTTTTCACTGAACTTTTTGCTGGTACTAAATTATTTACAGCTACTGAGCTTTTGATATATTACGTGTTGAACTAAATATTATACGGTGTTTTACAAGTGTGGAAATGAGTATTTGTGAAAGGAATATTAATTCCTTATTTATTTACTTAAGTGTTTTATCACGTGAATATTTAATGTTTACTGGGATTTGAATATCAAAAGAAAACAATTATTACTCTCTACAGTTGCTTCTAGGTTCTGAGACAAGACAAGTATTTCAAAATACCTGCCTTACTCCATCCGGATCCCTAGCCAACTATAGTATCCTTCCTACATGTGAGCCTAGAGCCCATCTAGGAAAATTTTAAAGAAAGTGAAAAAGTTTTTTAGCATATAGATAACTGAATATCGAGTGCTGCATATAACTCTCTTATTGAGCCGTGGTTTTGCTCACTCCCCAATTTAACATTTCAGATTTTCGGTGACTGTAAGAGTTGACATTTGAGGATTTCGAGCTGCACATTTGAAGATATTGCGACAGCTTGATTTATAACATGAGGTATGATCATTTATTTTCTGTATTTAGACTTACTTTCAGTACTACTTTCTTAAGAATTAGGATAGGGGATGTAATTGATATTACTAATTTTGTAGTTAATAGTTAAATGAATATGAAAAGTAAAGTATTACAGATAGCCCAACCGTATGAAATGTATAGAAAAATGTGAAAATGTGGTCACGGGATGTGACACACTTTCTCTAGATGAACTCATGGGATCTTTACTCACTTATGAGATGAAAATCAAAAGGAATCAAGAACCTCACAAGAAAGTTGGAGTTGCATTAAAATTCACCACAAATGAGGAATCCAAAGATGATCATGATGAAAATGGTGATGATGAGGATTTAGAGATGGCTATATTTGCAAAAATGTTTAATAAATTCATGAGGATGAGAGCTAGTGGAAACTTTAGGAGACCCCCTAGGAGAGACTTTAATAAAGGAAAGACAAGTAGGAAAGAAAAGGATGAAATCATTTGTTATGAATGTAAAAAAACCTAGTCACATTAAATTTGATTGTCCTTTTTATAAAAAACAAAATGAGAAGAAACCAAAGAAGAAGGCAATGGCTACATGGAGTTATAGTGACTGCTCCAATGAAGAAAATGTAGAAGATGAAGTAGCCAACCTTTGCTTTATGGCCATTGAAGATGAAAAGGTAAAATCTAACTCATTTGACACTAATGAATATACATGTGATGAATTGCAAGAGGCATTTGATGAATTAGCAAATGAGTTTGAGTGCATAAATATGAAATATAAGAAAATGATTTCAAAATTGAAAAAGGAAAATGAGATGCTCATAAAGGTTAAGTTAGAATGTGAGAAGAAACTAGAAAACGCAAATCTAGAAATAGAAGAGTTAAGTAAAAAGAACATTAATTTGCAAAATTCATTTTTTAGATTTTATATGGGTCAACAAAAACTTGATCATATGCTAAAGACCCAAAGAGCATTCTTTGATAAAAAAGGAATAGGCTACAATGCATCAAACAAAGAAACTCATCTTAAAAATTTTCTTGTTAAAGATGAAAATTTTATATTATGCACTTCATGTAATAAACTAGGACACTCTTCGCAAGCATGTACATCTAGGAAGACCATTATTAGAGAAAAATAGCTATTAAGATTTGGGTGCCAAAGCATGTTTTAAATTCAAGTGATGAGACATTAAGAATGAAATGGATTCCTAAAGGATCAAAAATTATTAGTACTAACTTTCAAGGACTCAAGAAAATTTGGGTACCTAGGATAAAAGTTTGATGTATTTGTACGTAAGAGGAAGAGCATTGCTACAAGGCTAAGTCCAACGAGCATTGCTACAAGGCTAAAAGTGGATGCTTAAGACACATGACCAGTGACAAGAACCAATTCAAGTTCTTAAAGCCTAAAAGTGGTGGAGAAGTCACGTTTGGAGACAACTTCAAAGGACAAATTGAAGGAATTGGCTCCATTAATAACTCCTCCTCAACTATTGAAAATGTTTTGTATGTTGGAGGTTTAAAACATAATTTACTTAGTATTAGTCAATTGTGTAATAAAGGTTTTAAAGTTGTGTTTGATGCTTTGTGTTGTAATGTTGTTAATGCTAAAACTAATCGAATTCTTTTTATTGGATATAGACAAGGAAACATTTACATTGTTAATTTAGATGAGCTAAATAGAAAAAATGTATGTTTTATGGCCACTAGAGAAGATGAACCTTGGTTATGGCATAGAAGACTAGGTCATGCTAACATGCATGTTTTATCTAAATTAGTCAAAGGAGACTTAGTGGTAGGCCTACCTAAACTTCAATTTGAAAATGCTAAAGTTTGTGCGGCTTGTGTTAGAGGAAAACACAAGAGAATATCATTTAAATCTAAAAAGTGTGTTACAACCTCTAGGTCACTTCAACTCCTCCACTTAGATATTTTTGGACCAACTAGAACCACTAGTTTAGGAGGAAAACACTATGGTTTTGTCATAGTTGATGACTACACTAGGTTCACTTATGTGTTCTTTTTAAGTGTGAAAAATGAAGCCTTAGAGAAATTCATCATTTTTTCAAAACTCATTCAAAATGAAAAAGGTTACTCTATTACTAGCATTAGGAGTGATCATGGAAAAGAATTTGAAAATTCTGGTTTTGATACTTATTGTAATGAAAATGGTATTAGCCATAATTTTTCAGCTCCTAAAACTCTTCAACAAAATGGGGTAATTGAAAGGAGAAATAGAACCTTAGAAGAAATGGCTAGAATCACGCTTTTTGAAAACAACTTACCAAAATATTTTTAGGCTGAAGTTATCAACACTGCATGTTATGTTATAAATAGAGCTAAGGTTAGGCCCATTTTAAAGAAAAATCCAAATGAACTTTATAAAGGAAAAAGGTCTAACATAAGCTATTTTCATCCATTTGATTGCAAATATTTTGTTTTAAACAATGAAAAAGATAGCTTAAGAAAATTTGATGCGAAGAGTGATGAAGGTATTTTTCTTAGTTATTCTTTAAATTCTAAGGCATATAGAGTCTTCAACAAAAGAACACTAGTTGTAGAAGAATCAATTCATGTGATTTTTGATGAGTCAAGTTCTTCTAATAAAACCAATCTTGATGATGAACTAGAAATATTCGATAAACCACAAATTGATCCAGCTCAAGACAAAGATGTTAGGGAACAATTAGAAGATCTTGATATAAATAAGAATAAGGAGTCATTGGAAGAAGAAATAATTGAGAAAAAAATCAAGATGTCCTAGAGAACTTAATTATGTGAAGGATAATAACATTGTTGGAGATCCAAATATAGGTGTTAGAACTAGGTCAACATATAAAAACATATGTCAACATGTAGCTTTTGTGTCACAATTTGAACCAAAGAATGTACATGAGGCTTTGAAAGATGAAAATTGGATTATGGCTATGCAAGAGGAATTAAATCAATTTTAAAGAAGCTAAGTATGGACACTAGTGGTAAGACCTAACGATCATCCAATTATTAGAACTAAATTGGTATTCAAGAATAAAATGGATGAGAATAGTATAATAGTTAGAAACAAAGCTAGATTAGTGGCACAAGGATATAGACAAGAAAAAGGAATAGAGTATGATGAAACCTATGCTCTGGTAGCTAGATTAAAAGTCATTAGGATGCTACTTGCCTTTGCATGCTACAAAGATTTTAAACTATATCAAATGGATGTTAAAAGTGCTTTCTTAAATGGTTACATAAATGAAGAGATTTATGTTGAGTAACCTCCCGGTTTTGAAAATCCAAAGTTTCCTAACCATGTTTTCAAACTATCAAAAACTTTGTATGGATTAAAACAAGCTACTAGAGCTTGGTATGAAAGACTTTCAAAGTTTTTTATTGAAAAAGGTTTTGTAAGAGGCAAAGTAGATACAACCTTGTTTATTTAATCAAAGTGTAATGACTTATTAGTAGTTCAAATTTATGTAGATAATATCATTTTTGGATCTACAAATGAGTCATTATGTAAAGATTTCTCCAAATTAATGCAAGGTGAATTTGAAATGAACATGATGGAAGAGCTAACCTTCTTTCTAGGACTTCAAGTTAAACAATGTAAAGAGGGCATTTTTATAAATCAAGCTAAGTATACTCAAGACTTGCTCAAAAGATTTGGAATGGATGAGTCTAAATCTTATTCTACCCCCATGAGCACAAATACCAAGCTTGATAAAGATGAAGGAGGAAAATGTGTAGACACTAAACTATATAGGTCTATGATTGGTTCATTATTATATCTCACTGCTAGTAGACCAGATATAATGTTTAGTGTATGTTTGTGTGCTAGATTTCAATCATCTCCTAAAGAATCACACTTACAAGCTATAAAAAGAATCCTTAGATACCTTAAAGACACTTCTTCCTTAGGACTTTGGTATCCTAAAGATTCTACTTTTGCTTTCCATGCTTATTCCGATACGGACTTTGGTGGTTGCAAAGTTGATAGGAAAAGTACATCCAGAACTTGTCAATTCTTAGGAAATAGACTCATTTCATGGTTCTCTAAGAAACAAAATAGTGTAGCTCAATCCACAACCGAAACTGAATATATTGCTTCCGGAAGTTGTTGTGCTTAAGTATTGTGGATCAAACAACAAATGAGTGACTATGGAATAGAAATGAATCAAGTTCCTATCAGTTGTGACAATACTAGTGCCATCAACCTTACCAAAAATCTCATACAACACTCTAAACTAAGCATATTGAAATAAGACACCATTTTATCAGAAATCATGTGCAAAAAGGTGATATTGTTCTAAAGTATATAGATACCTTGCACCAATTGGCTAATATCTTTACAAAAACTTTGGATAAGGAGAGATTTTGCACACTTAGAGGTGAACTAGGTCTCATAAATGCTCCTTGAACTGAATTGATTTTCTTGTGACTTTGAATGAATGGTCTAAGTTGGCTGTGATGAATGCAAGTCAAGAATTTAGAGAATGTATTGACCACCTGTTATTCATGGCTTTAACTTGCCATATTTTTCTCAGTTCTTAGAATGAATGATTGAAATGTGTGTGCTTGATCATGCTAATTCCTTACCATTAATCTTCACTAGTTAAGATTCACTTCTCTTGTTTAAAACTTCATCAAAATCACAGAAAAATGATTTTCAACACTTTTTCACATGTTTTTGCCTTTCTCAAGTCACACAACATGTTCTTCAAGTTACTCAAATCTAATTATATTTTTAAAGTACATAAAATGCATACTTTTACCTGTTTTCAAATCATTTTTCTACATCAAAATTAAGGCAATTGATTGAGGGATCAATTTCTCATGAAATAGAATTGATTCTCGGGTTGTTCAGGCCAAAATTTTGGGCTTTTAACCATGAGGGATCGATCCCCTTCGACATGGGAACGATCCCATGGATTCAGATTTAGAGAATTTTAGGTTTTGCCTGTAAGGGATCGATCCCTTCCTTGAGAGGATTGATCCCCTCAGGCCAGAACGTATTTCGTGGGTTCTTAAAACTATCAGCCTCCCTTTTATTTCAACACTATTCACCTTCCTTTTACAGAAACCCCCCTTCAACCATTTCCTTACACCAAAACTTCAAGATCTCACTCATTTCTCCACCAAATCACTTCATTTCTTCACCATTCTTCATCATTTCTCCATCTCTTTCACTTCTCATCATCCTTTCGTACCAAAACCTCACCTTCTTTGATTTCTTTCTTCTCCTTTATGTTTAACACTATTCATGCCCAACATATCAATTGTAAGTGTTTCTTCATCAATTTCCACCGTTTATCTTGCATTTTTTACTTATTTTGTTGTCATTTACCAACCCATTTACATTTTATTGCATAATTTTTCTTGTTATCTCATTTTCAAGTATCCACAAAACCCATATTTTTGTCTAATTTCTAGCTCTTATAATTTAGAATCTGTTTCATATTTCATCACCATTTATTCATCAAAGTTGTTGATTATGTGTTAATTTGTGGCCTTGTGTTTTTGGTTAGCTCCTCATTCCCCCATACACTCATCCACACTCAACCAAACTTGTGTTCACCACTTGTTTGATAGAATTCCTCAGAGAACTTTACTCTGTTTCTTATACTCAAACCTCACTCAAAATGGCTCATAAAATCAAACACACCGCTTAGAAACGAAAAGCCCCTGCCTCTTCCTCCTCCTCCGTGCCTACAGCCTTCAATCGTTGTTTTAGAAATGTGAAAGAGAAAAATCATTTTCATACGAAATTCGCCAACATGCACATCAAGCATTGGCGTCCCATTGACTTCGCCTTCCTAGAAGAAATAGGGTTTCCATATTTGGCCACATTTGACAACTTCTACTGGACCCATTTTCTGAAAATTAACACTCCGGTCCCTTATAACATTGTTCGAGCATTCTTCTCCAATGTTGAATTGATCATGAGTCCTAACGATCCATGCAAAGTAGTAGGGATTCAATCATTCGTCATGGGAAAGCATATCGAAGTCACCAAACAATCACTCTCCTATGCTTTTCGCATTCCCAAAGGTGGACTCACCTTTGAGGATGCCGAGGTTCCACTGGTCTTTTCCATTACCGATGAGCCTGCCGATGACCTCCCTGTCTTTACACACCTCCTTCACATTATTATTTCCTTGAACCTTCATCCATTCGACACGAAATACTCCCAAGTTTGAAAACTTGATCGTTTTTTGCTTCACTACATTTACTCACTTGATGGATATCAACCCAACCTTCTCCATTTCATCCTACATGATTGGGTGAAAATTGTTCGTGGTACGATCAAAACGATTGTTTTCCCTCAGCCGCTTGCATATTACCTGTTCGACCGAGGCATGGACTGCTCGTGTGAAGCCAATATCCTTCCTAATTTGAGTACCACCATCAATCTTGCTACAATGCACAATCTTGGGTGGTATTTACGCCAGTGAGGTGATATTTCAGTATGGGAGAAGAGTCACGGTCAGCATGCATCTCCCGTGCATGATATCGAAGAGGAAGTCCTGCCGAACCTTCTTCTTCCGCATCATCGGGATCCACCTCGGCTTCATTTGACCAGATCATGCTCACGCTTCAAAATCTCCGGTAGACTGTCACTCAGCATTTTGATCAGCTCGATGCTTGTCTCGACGGTATAGAGGAGACACAGGCTGCCTTATTTGATGAAGTCCAAGATATTCACATGCAACATAAGGACTTCGTTGAATAGTATCACTTGACGTTTCCTAGGTGGAGTTGACTAGAGTCTTTTAGCCTGTTATGATTTTCTGATTTCGGACTTTAAGCTTATTAGATTGTTGTGGCATTTCCTAGTTGTGTTTATGGTGTCTTAGACTTCTGTTAGTTGTATGGGCTGGTGTGTTCTGTTTGTAGAATTTTAGACCTTTATTTTTCTATGGCATGGCTTATGATTATGTTTATGACATTGACTTGATCTATGTTTCTGTTTATGCCATTGGAATGGTTTATGCTGCTGCCTTTGTTGCTTTAAATTGACTTATGCCTATGATCATTTCTCCATGATGTCTATTTTTCCTATTATGGGGGAGTATATCTATAGTCTTTGCTATGACAAAAACGGAGAGAATTAATGTGGTAAATTTTTATAGCTTTTCATGCTTACATTGAGGGGGAGCAATTATAGTTTTTCATGCTTAACTTGAGAGGGAGCAAATCTTGAGGGGGAGTAGCATCTCTAAAAAATATAAGCAACCTCATTTTTCAAACAAATAAGCAAATTTACCTTAAGTTTTATCATATAAAAAAGGAGGAGATTATTAACTTTAAATTGACAAATGTTTTAAAATGACAAAAACTTAAATAAATGTTTTTAATGTAAATTTGCTCAAAAGTGACTCAATGATCGAAAATCTTTTAAACAAAGTTTTGGACTGTGATTTTAATTGAAAAAGTCAGAAAATACTTTTATAAAAGTGATAAAATATTTTGAACTGACTTAAAATCACAATAAGCCATCAAATTATCTCAAAATTGTCACAAAACAAGTGCAGGAAAGCTTGAGGGATCAATCCCCCTATTGAAAGAGGGATCGATCCCAAATTGGCAGAATGCATTGGAAGGCATTCTAGAAAATAGGGATCGATCCCTATGGAAAAGGATCGATCCTTTTTTATGAAAACAGTATCCAACGGCTAGTTTTTTTAGGGTTTCTGTGAGAACCACGATTTTTTTCAACCAATAATGTACTCTATGTATAACCTTAAGTGATTATAATGAAAAGTTTAAGATTTTAAATATAAGATCATGTCTCGTATTTATAAAAACAAAGTTTTCGAGAATAATGTGAAACGTACACTATTATAGTATATGCAATGTATGTACACATGTATATAAATGCACATATAACATATATGTACATGCATAGGTAAAAATAATTTAATATGCATATAAGTAAATACATATAATCATGAATATATATATATATATATATAAAAGAATTATACAAATACAAATAGATTGTCATACAAATAAATTTAAATGTAAATGTCTAAGTATCGATATAAATATATAAACGTAAAGAGATATATATAGATATATATATATATATATATATATATATATATATATATATATATATATGAAAATGGATAGGAATAGAAGTATAGTACAAGTGAATATACTTACATTATATAAATAAAAATATATAATTATACTTAAAATAATAATATATATAAATATAAGTTATATATATATAATATAAAATCTTTCTTTTGTTGGAAATCACCACGGACCCATTCCATCACGTCCACTCCACTGTTGTAGCTCATCATTTCCTTTTCTTTGAGTCAGAAGAAAAATCAAATTGAATCCTCTTTCATCTCCACCTTTTTCACACCATTCCTCTGTTGTTCCCTCTCTTCGTTAGTCAACTCATCTCACCATTTTCACTCGCACCCACCTCAGTCTTGCTTCCATCTCGGTTGTCCTTGCTGTAAGCTGCTATGGAAGTTTGAGACAGAGGTGCTAGACAAGCTCTCGAGTGGTGTTTTAAGGCTGAAAATGATGGCGTGAACTGAAGCTAGGCGACTTGGTGATGCGTGAAGCTGAGTCAGATAGCAAGGGCCTTGCGTGGTGATGGTTCAAGTTCGAATAGGAGGCCTCAATCACAGCATTTGTTACTGTTAAATTGGGTTGAAGTGTGGCTGGTTCGTCAGCTAAGGAAAGCTGAATGTAACCGAGAGTGAAGAAAAAAAAATTCGACTTGAAGGCTAAAGCAACTCCACATGAGGAAGCCGTGACTGGCGTCCATGAGGACTAAGGAAAGCATTCTGGGTTGCTAATTTAGCAGTGGATAGGCGTAAGTATGTGGCTATTTTTAGAGTAAAACAGTGACAAATAAGGGGTTATTTGGAGTTTTACAAATGACTGTTAGGTGCTACTGCTCAAGCATTAAAGATAAGGCAATAACAAGGGAGGCATTTGGTGAAGGAGGAAAAGTCAAAACGAGGGAGATAGTCAATAGGAAACATTGTGGCTTGGGTACCTTTGGAAGTGTCTGTTGGCCGATTGAAGAAAGGAAGAGGCCATTGCCACCGTAAGGCAGCAGTAGCAACTAGAAGAGATGCGAAGTAGGGCTTCGATGCTAAGTTGAAGCAAGGTGATAAAGGTTGTAACTAGGCCAAATTTGGTAGCCAAACAGGGGCTGCTTCGATATTGGTTTAGAGGTCGAAACAAGCAGCTAACCAAGTGGTTAAAAGGCTGTTGTTAATGGTTCGTTAAGAGAGGTTTAGAAGGCTGTAAGATGTGCCAAGAGTTACTGTATAAGAATGGTACAGGGGAAGAAAGAAGGCTGAAGGAAAACTGAAGTTTAAGCTTGAATACAGTAGCCAAACTAGGACTTGCATTGGTGGTTCAAACATGGCTCTTGGTACGGGGTTTTAAAGGTTCAAGCTAGTGACTCAAGGGCTAAAATGTGGCATTTAAACACTTTTTTGGAGTTTTATTTTTAGGGTTAAATGTGGCTGTTGCTGGGGCGGTCTTTGAGACACCGAGAAGGGTTGTTTCTATGGCTAAACAAGAGGCGTAGGTGGCTGTGTTTAAGCTGATCGTGAATGATTTTTGGTTACCGAAAAATATGAGTTGACCAAGGTGTTACGAGTTGGAAGAGATGGGCTTAGAAAACGTGAAACAAGGTTTTCAACCAACACCTGGGGAAAGGATGAATGTGGTGCTTTAAAGGCTGTAAACGGAAGGAAAATCTAAGGTTTGAGGAGCTGAACTTAGAAGGTTATGTAGGCTGGAAACAGGAATGGACACAATACAAAGAGGAGCCTCAGGTTGAGATTTCGAGAGGGTAAAGCCTCTAAACACTGAGTTACGATTTTTTTTATAAATTATATATGTATATTGATGATGAAACGTGATTGATAGATGTGCAAATATACATACATACATACATACACACACCATCCATGTAAATAAATATCATTAGCATGATATGCATACTAATGTGTCTAAGTATGTTTTTAGCATACTAAGAGAATAAATAGAGAAAGTTAGTGGTACAATTATATAATTGTATAATTATAAATATTAGTTTGAGCTGTAAATATTAAAAAATATATATAAAGATTTTAAGAAGAAGAAAATACTAGAGGTCGAAAAGATATCTAGTGGCCACTTCAAAAAAAAAAAGGTATAGAAAACAAAGGGCAACATTTATTAAATTAGTAATGCCTTAGTGAGATAAATATTGATAGTAAATGGCGATGTGTATGGGTGCATAAACATGAATCAGATAGAGCTAAATATACATGTGTAAATATACATATATATATATATATGTATAGATATATATACACGTGTACATATATATATAGATACACACACACATATATATATAAATATTTTGATATGTATATGTGTATATATATATATATATATATATATATATTAGATAAAGACTTTCTTAGACATAATGATAAAGAATTAAATATGATAATGTAATTAGACATGGATATTTAGACATGCATTTTGTGTACATATATGTGTTGTGAGTATAAAGAGGAAGAACAATATTAGCTTTAATTTAAATAGTTACACTTTGATGCAATATGAAAATATTAGGTACTTATAGATTTCCATGTGCTATTAAATAAGAACTCGAGAAATGAAACATTCGTGTAAGAATCAAGTTGGAAAAATATGAAAGAGAATGTTCGGTATGAATTTAACTAGGGAAATTTTAAGTAAGGACTAAACATCAGTTCAAGATTAATATGCGCGCACACAACCCTCTAAGAATGAAGGTTATATATATATTCAGAATGATAATACGGAGTCAATCTTAGCATAATAGCAAATTTGAATATTTGTGTGTAATTTAAATTATGCACTCTAAGTTCAGTATTTAACATGTTGTGAGTAGTTGATTGAGGCAGTATTAAAATGACTGTAGTGACTTCGATTGGAGCAGTGAAGAAGTGAAGCTTGAGTTTGAGGATCAAGGAAAAGTATGGTAATTAATTAAATAATTAATTAAATTTATATAGGATATCGGTTGAATATTACGGGTAAGACAAATAGAATAAGTATGGTAAGATTTTTTAATCGAACATAATGTGCTTGTGAAATGTGCTTATTTGAAAAGTGATTTTTGTTGTGAATGGTGTAATGTGTTATGTGTTATGGCTCTCTTATGATTACTGAACATGTTAACATATTGTTATGCTTTGAGTATGGACATGTGATTTGAGTACTAAATACACATATCGCTTCCGATGTTGAGTCAATGGACCCTAATCAGCACCTAGTTATATTTGTCGAAAGCTAGGAAAACTAAAGGCCAAACCGAGCAAAGATTTGAATTCCGAACCGTGGGAGCCACCTCTAGAGTCCTTCGGGAACTAAGTGCTACACGAGTTTTGATGTACTAAAGACCCAACCGAGCAAAAACTTGAATTTCGAACCGTGGGAGCCACCTCTAGAGTCCTTCGGGAACTAAGTGCTACACGAGTTTCGATGTACTAAAGGCCCAACCGAGCAAAAACTCGAATTCCAAACCGTGGGAGCCACCTCTAGAGTCCTTCGAGAACTAAGTGCTACACGAGTTTCGATTTACTAAAGGCCCAACCGAGCAAAGACTTGAATTCCGAACAGTGGGAGCCACCTTTAGAGTCCTTCGGGAGCTAAGTGCTACACGAGTTTCGATGTACTAAAGGCCCAACCGAGCAAAGACTTGAATTCCGAACCATGGGAGCCACCTCTAGAGTCCTTCGGGAGCTAAGTGCTACACGAGTTTCGATGTACTAAAGGCCCAACCGAGCAAAGACTTGAATTCCGAACCGTGGGAGCCACCTCTAGAGTCCTTCAGGAACTAAGTGCTACACGAGTTTCGATATACTAAAGGCCCAACCGAGCAAAAACTCGAATTTCGAACCGTAGGAGCCACCTCTAGAGTCCTTCGGGGACTAAGTGCTACACGAGTTTCGATGTACTAAAGGCCCAATCGAGCAAAGACTCGAATTTTGAACCGTGGGAGCCACCTCTAGAGTCCTTTGGGAACTAAGTGCGACACGAGTTCCAATGAAATATAAAAGTCATAGGATATTGTGATGATAAGTAAGTGATTGTGATTCGTGAATGTGACGAATTACGAAGGATGAAACAGATCTGAGGCATATGACATACAACGTGTGTGATTATTGGATTATGTTTGTACATGTCATTTGAATATATGCTACTTGAATGTTTGTTTCTTTCGATTATTGGATTATGTTATATATGCCATTTGAACATGTACGATTTGAACGTTCGTTTCTTTCGATTATTGGATTATGTTATATATGCCATTTGAACATGTGCGACTTGAACGTTCGTTTCTTTCGATTATTGGAATTATGTTATATATGCCATTTGAATATGTAGTACTTGAATGTTCGCTCTTCCACACTTAATTATACTGATAAAGAGAATGATATCTTGTGAAATCAAGGATGAAATGTAAGCATGAACAAGTTTATTACATTTGTGCACTTACGAAATGATAATAAACCTTAGTATAATCCATACATGCTAATTTACAATAACTTAAGCATGTATGATCGTGTTTTACGATATGAGCCTAGTATGTTTTATTTAAACTACTTACTGAGCCATGGATTGCTCACCCTTTAATTTAACAACTGCAGATCATACGAGTTGATAGCCGGCTCAGGCTTCACGTAGGCTCCCGGGAAACCGTACCTAGTAGTGGTACCCATTTGCATTCTCCGGAGCTAGCATTTTGTATTTTGAGGTATACTGCTAGTATATCATTTTGATAATCATGTGTACGCTAAATTTCACAGTACTAGGAAAGTTTACGGGATGTAACTATGGATCACACTAGATGACTATGTGAGTCTAGGTGGTTATCGAGTCCGATCCAGGTCTTAATTTATGTTTTGAATTATGTATAATGTGGTAGATACGAACTTAGTAACGGTTAAACTCTCGAGATCTTGAAATACGTGATTGTATGAAACTATGGAGAAACACCAGCTGCTGTATTATGTGAATTAAAAATGTGTTTTAGTGCAGGAAATTATACCTGGGGAAATCGATAAAATATAAAGGGGAGGTTTTCGACCTGTTTTTTTGGGAATAGTAAAATAAGAAGAAAATCATAAGAAAAACCTCCTTGAGATATGTGACATAGTTCGAGAAATAATATGAGTAAGATAGAATTGGATTTAGCTACTACATTAACACCGAATACAAACCGTAAGTTGAGAAAGAAAAAAAATTTTGGTTCGAAATTTTCATAAGAAATCAAGTAAGTGTTAAGTGGTTGTCATTGGCCTTCGGGTCGTGACAGTTTCAACTGGAAGTTTTGCATTAAATGCTTCAACAACCGTCTCAAGTAGTTGGTGGACTATAAATAGAGGCATTTATGAAGATTGGAGGCAGAACAAGCACTCAGAAACTCTCAAAGCTTTAAGAAAGAAATCAAAGCTAAAAAATTCATTGTTTGTATCCCATTTGTGTTATTTCATCTTGTTCATCACTCACTTACTTAAATTTATGATATTCAAAGGGGTGTGTTATCTTTGTAAGGTTTCCTCGTGAGTGAAAGGGTAGCTTTACAAGGGGATAGGCTTAGAAGTTTATTTCCAAGCATTCAAGAATAATTGTAAGAGGTCTAACCACACCTTGAAGTGACTTGTAAGCATTTACAACAAGAATGGAATCAATCCTTTGACAAGAGAATCAAGGAGAAAGGACATAGGCAAGAGTTTGTTGGATTATGCCCTTAGAACCATTCATTAGATGATTGACTTTGGCATTTTTTATGTATCATGACATTTTATTTATTATAGTTCATTATTATATTTGTCTTATAACTGCGTAATGTAATCTTATACGATAATGTCCTTAGAATAGTAATAACACACTATTCTTAAAATATCCCTAGTCAAGTATTATTGTGAACAAGGATAACAATATACGATAAGACTAGTATGTGGTTGACTGATGACCATTGTCATGGATATAGGATATCAAGTCATCACATAAGTACATGTTAGAGAACTATGTACTTGATCGACCCTCCATGAGAACGCTACATGGATTGTTATATGAGTGTCATAAGCGATTCTCATAGTGATGATGGTGTATGTGATCCTTTGACTTGAGATCATCAGAGATCCCAACATAGAGAATTGCATACTTTAATGCTGCTAGATGTCATTCGTAACAGGATGGATTATAAAGGTAGTAATTGGGTATGCCTTGATCTATGTAGAAGGATGTTGAGTGATCAAGATAGGATTTATCCCTCTTATATAACAAGAGTGATGTCTTGGGCCCTTTGGTAGAGTGAGACTAAGAAATGCATGGCCGTGCTCGAATAAGTCAATATGAGATATTGATTTTATTTGTTTAATTAGTCTACTCAGGAATCAAGAAACGCTGATTAGACTATACAAGTGTGACACATTCCATGACTTGTGTCTAATCAAGACATCAAAGGATAAAGGGATTAGACTACACGGTAACATCTATCACGAGTAAGGTTATGTCGAGTCATTGACATTCTCGTTACATAGGTAGCAATGATGTATTGCTAGATACCGCTCATTGCCTGTGACATTTTTTTGTCATTGCCATTGTTTTGAGAACCTATTGGGTCGCACACTTAGAACAGATCAATGAGGAGCTTAATTAATCCTATTCTGAATTGGATTAAGGATATATCTAATCCTATTCTGAATTGGATTAAGGATATAGTTAATCCTATTCTAAGTAGGATTAGAGTTCTGTTTGGCAGTAAATTTTAGGGTAAAATTTACTACCTATAAAAAGATGTTTTTCTAAAACAGAGCCGTATAATTAAAAACAGAAAAAATATTCTTTTAATCGAAGCTAGCAATTCGATTATAAGGAATCAAAAACGCTCTTTAAGGCTTTTGATCGTGAGACGTTCAAGAGTTGTGAGATCCGTTCGTGTGGATACCATAGAGGCAGGAACGAAAAGTTGTTGCTTGTGACTCGACCAACGACAGAAAATCAGAGAAAATGTTAGGTAAAATCTCGAAACCCTAATCAGGCAACTCTCCGAATCGATCCTGGTGGAAGCCGAATGATTTAAATTCCGCTGCGTGTTTGTTTCGATTTCCTTTAGAGTTGGCCTAACCTCTATAAAATTTTGTGTTTGCTTCTCTTTCCTTTACCTTATTTACTGCATTTTATTTACTTTTGCAATATTTGTTTTACTTATTTATTAAGCTCATAAAAACTTGAAAAATTGTACTAAAATCGATTCACCCCCCCTCTCGGTAGAGCCAATACCTTGCAACCACTATTTTTTACAAGATCAAGTAGCAAACCTTATAACCACTCCCTTTTATGGCTCAAGGAGAAAACATTTCTACCCAAACCTCACTTACAATGAAGCTCTCAAAGGTTTTCTCCCCTTTACAATTTGTGAATGGGTTTGAAGAAATGCAATCAAGAGTAACCTTTAAAAAAGTAGGTGATTGCAAGTTAAAGCTCTAAAGAAAACTTCAAAAGATTTTTGCTATACAAGAAAGATGAGAATGATAAAAGATTTTGAATTTCTAGCACTTGGAATGTTTTTGAAGCTTGGAGAAGATGAAGAATAAAGTCTCCTAAGTGTCTTGAACCTCTAAGTTTCTATTTATACCCCCTTAATGGTTTCTTGAAGTTTAAAGAAGCTAAAATTGATTTTTCCGTTGGTCCTCACATAAAACTAGCAATTGGAGGATTTCTAATAGCAGAGGATCAATCCCTTAATGTAGGGGATCGATCCTTTAAGCTTGTTGTCAAGAGAGAATCTATCCCTTCAAAGAGGGTATCTATCCCCTAACTTGAATTTTCACTTTTTGTGCTCTTTTCACTGAAAAATAAATATAAATTGATTTTAAAATTATACCAAATTCATTTTTCAATCCAATTTGAATATTCCTATATTAAGCACTTGAAAACTTAGCCCAAATATTTATCAATTAATTTTCCAAAAATATATTCAATAAATCCTTTAAGAAAATTGCTTAATACAATATGCAAAATTATTTTCTAAAAACATTAAGACCTAATAAAAATATTGTTAATTTAAATCATGGTCTTATACTTGATAAAAACACTTAATATGGTTTATGAAAATCATAATTGATAAAGCAGATTTACAATATTGATCATTCATTTAATCTTACTTAAGTGTTTGTTATCTCAATATATATATATATATATATATATATATATATATATATATATCAATTTAAAGCTAACAATCTTTCCCTTTTGATATGACAAAACTTAAGGTAAATTTACTTTGAAAATACTTTGAAAGTGCTCCCTCTTAATATATGCATGATTTTCAAAATCAATTTACAAGCCACCATCTCTCCCTCGTTTTGTCATAGCAAAAATTAAGAAGAATCAAAAATTGTTCTCCTCCTAAAAATATGGCTTAAAAATTTGAGGACAATAAAATTATTGGCTCCAAACCACACAAAGAAGATTAGTACATTGGGAGTAATAGCACAATTAAATAAATCAATGGCCATAAAAAAATCATGAAGTGTTTGTGCACGTAAAGGACATTGTTCATGATCCTATCCTAATTGTTCATAAATAATTTTCAATACATTGCCAATTTGTCATAATGATGCAAGTTGTTTATACATTGTCTATGTAAAAACTACAAACTTTGTACCATATTAGTGAATAAATAAGAGACACATACAAGCTTAGTACCATGATGCACCTTGTAGTTGGTAATATCTCAAGTAATGAAAATGAAATTGGCAAGTTTGGTGAATTTGACAACAAAAGATCCTTGAGACAAAATTAGAAATCTTATAAGAGTTCAAAAAAAAAAACAATTTATATGAGAACAAATAAGTGCTTGTAACCCATAATATAGAAGTGTAATTATTTTAAAGGAAATAAGGACACCAGTATACTAAAAGAAATATAGTATACTTGAATATTAAAATAGTTAGAATAAAATGAACAAGGGAATAAATATATGTATATATATGTATGGAATATATATATATATATATGATATAAAAGAATGTCATTATAAAATAAAATAGATGAAACAAAATATGTTATACACATATATAAGATGTTAACAAAAATAAATAAATAAATAAATAAATAAAACACATGAATAAATAAATAAACCATATAATGATATTAACAATAAAAAAAGAATAAACAATATTATATTTTGGAGTTGATAGAAATTGTCCATCAAACCTCCAATCCCGTCAGACAACTCCCACTCCCTCACTGTTACTGCAGTGAAAAAAAAAAAGGAAAACCAATTCTTATTTTGCTCTTTTTCATCTTCCAGCCGGCCCCTACTTCAATTTTCTTCTCTTTCTTTCAGTCAAAGAGGGGTTGGTCACTGTTACTCCATCTTTCTCAGCTCATCCCCTTCAAAACATTCCTGTTTGTTTCCTCCCCCGCCATTCGACCATCATGCCATTGAAGGAGGATTGAAGATCAAAACTGCATCAAGCAACAGGAACTGACGCACCAGATGAAAAAAATAATACTGCAGCAACAAGGTGAACACCAAAAGAATTTTAGGAATGTCATGAGGCTGCATTTGCAGACTTGAGAACAAGAGCCAAAAGGAGGTTGTGCATGGCATTTACGGGTCAAGTGAAGGCAGTAGCAAGGGCTGTACTGGTGGTGTTCTGAACTGAAAATGGAAAAGAAATGGGCTGCGAATTTTATGAGTTAAGTTAGGGTTGAAGAAGATTGGACAGGGGAGGCCTTGTTGGCTGGAATTGTAGTTGAAAAAGAACGCCAAAAGGAGGGTTTTATAGTGGCAGAACGTGGACAGCTTAGTGGAGCCGTGTGTGGACTGGAAAAAAAAACTTAGGTTTTTGAGGAAATGTGCAGCCTCCTCCCTTTACCTTCGTGAGCAACCAGGTGGAGAATCAAAGGGGAAGACCTTCGGCTGGAAATGGTGGCTGAGCAAGGCATGAGGGTTGCCACTCGTGAGGGGTCTTCCAAGAGCTGTCCAAAGCTGCCATAGGAGGGTGTTCTACCTCAAGTCACCGGAAATACAAGGTAACCAATATAGCAGAAAAATAAAGGAAGAAGAATAAAAGAAAAGGAATAAAGAAAAAGGAAAAAGAATATAAAATATATGTGGTACATATATATAGATGAAAATACATATATAGATATGTATATATATATATATATATATATATATATATATATATATATAAATATATATATATATAAATATAAAGATGTAGGAAAGTAAGGAAATTGAAATTTGAAATTGGAAATTTATACCATGTAAATGCTATGTATTTAAATGTATATATATATATATATATATGTATTTGTATATTTAGAAATGAAAGAATAAAATCTAAGAATTTAGATTACACTAGTATCAAATACCTATATATATATATATATATATGTACACATATATCACTTGTATATATATGTATGTATACCACTTGCTTAAAAAAAACGAAGAAATAAATAAATATATGTATGTATGTATAGTGCTTATATAAAGACATATAGTAAATCCTTGGAAATTTTTCTATGCTAATGCTAAATACATACATACATACATATATATATGTATATGCTACTCACTTGAAAACTAAACAAGAGACAAAGAAAAGAAATGCAAAGAAAGGAAAAAGAGGTTTGTTGAGGTATAAGTACAAGTATAATTGTATAAGTGTTTAAGATATAGTTATAATTATATAACTATCCGATTATATATATAAATATATATCCAATGAAACGGAAATAGCATATACAAATTAATAAACCTCTTATTATCTTATAAAGAATACAAGTAAAGAGTTATTAAATCGAATAAGTAATGTTTGGCGAGACACATAAAGAATTTAGTTCCTTGCCAAAGAAATGAGTTAGAATAGTTTAGATTCTAAGATATATAATTGATATGTGATCAAAACGTAATTAAGACATGTTATTGAAACTTCATTCGATTTAATTGTAGTGAATTTGGAGCGGGGTAAGAGATTAGCTTGAGTTAAGGATCGAGGAAAGGTAACCTACCAAGCACCGAGGTAAGTAAGTTAAATAAATCATACTAGTATCATCTCGT
Organism: Heritiera fomes; assembly: GCA_032173925.1. NCBI lineage: Eukaryota > Viridiplantae > Streptophyta > Magnoliopsida > Malvales > Malvaceae > Heritiera > Heritiera fomes. The sequence continues at coordinate 28,258,807 of JAPDPM010000001.1, forward strand.
AAGAGATGAAAGAACCCTCATTAAATAGTTAATTAAATTTATATAGGATATTGGTTGGATATTACGGGTAAGACAAATAGAATAAGTATGGTAAGATTTTTAAATCGAACATAATGTGCCTGTGAAATGCGCTTATTTGAAAAGTGATTTTTGTTGTGAATGGTGTAATGTGTTATGTGTTATGGCTCTCTTATGATTACTGAACATGTTAACATATTGTTATGCTTTGAGTATGGACATGTGATTTGAGTACTAAATATACATATCGCTCCCGATGTTGAGTCAATGGACCCTAATCAGCACCTAGTTATATTTGTCGAAAGCTAGGAAAACTAAAGGCCCAACCGAGCAAAGACTTGAAATTCCGAACCGTGGGACCACCTCTAGAGTCCTTCGGGAACTAAGTGCTACACGAGTTTCGATGTACTAAAGGCTCAACCGAGCAAAGACTCGAATTCCAAACCGTGGGAGCCACCTCTAGAGTCCTTTGGGAACTAAGTGCTACACGAGTTTTGATGTACTAAAGGCTCAACCGAGCAAAGACTCGAAATTCCGAACCGTGGGAGCCACCTCTAAAGTCTTCGGGAACTAAGTGCTACATGTACTAAAGGCCCAACCGAGCAAAGACTTGAAATTCTGAACCGTGGGAGCCACTTTTAGAGTCCTTCGGGAACTAAGTGCTACACGAGTTTCGATGTACTAAAGGCCCAACCGAGCAAAGACTCGAATTCCGAACCGTGGGAGCCACCTCTAGAGTCCTTCAGAAACTAAGTGCTACACGAGTTTCGATGTACTAAAGGCCCAACCGAGCAAAGACTCGAGTTCTGAACCGTGGGAGCCATCTCTAGAATCTTTCGGAAACTAAGTGCTACACGAGTTCCAACGAAATATAAGAGTCATAGGATATTGTGATGATAAGTAAGTGATTGTGATTCGTGAATGTGACGAATGTCGAAGGATGAAACAGATCTGAGGCATATGACATACAACGTGTGTGATTATTGGATTATGTTTGTACATGTCATTTGAATATATGCTACTTGAATGTTTGTTTCTTTCGATTATTGGATTATGTTATATATGCCATTTGAACATGTACGATTTGAACGTTCGTTTCTTTCGATTATTGGATTATGTTATATATGTCATTTGAACATGTGCGACTTGAACGTTCGTTTCTTTCGGTTATTGGAATTATGCTATATATGCCATTTGAATATGTACTACTTGAATGTTCGCTCTTCCACACTTAATTATACTGATAAAGAGAATGATATCTTGTGAAATCAAGGATGAAATGTAAGCATGAACAAGTTTATTACATTTGTGCATTTACAGAATGATAATAAACCTTAGTATAATCCATACATGCTAATTTACAATAACTCAAGCATGTATGATTGTGTTTTACGATATGAGCCTAGTATGTTTTATTTAAACTACTTACTAAGCCGTGGATTGCTCACCTCTTAATTTAACAACTGCAGATCATACGAGTTGATAGCCGGCTCAGGCTTCGCTTAGGCTCTCGGGAAACCGTACCTAGTAGTGGTACCCATTTGCGTTCTCCAGAGCTAGCATTTTTTATTTTGAGGTATACTGCTAGTATATCATTTTGATAATCATGTGTATGTTAACTTTCACAGTATTAGGAAAATATGTGGGATGTAACTATGGGTGAGTCTAGGTGGTTATCGAGTCCGATCCAGGTCTTAATTTATGTTTTGAATTATGTATAATGTGGTAGATACGAACTTAGTAACGGTTAAACTCTCGAGATCTTGAAATACGTGATTGCATGAAACTGTGGAGAAACACCAACTGCTGTATTATGTGATTTAAAAATGTGTTTTAGTGTAGAGAATTATACCTAGGGAAATTGATAAAATACAAAGGGAAGGTTTTCGATCTATTTCTTTTGGGAATAGTAAAATAAGACGAAAATCATAAGAAAAAAACTCTTTGAGAAACGTGTCATAGCTCGAGAAATAATATGAGTAAGATAGGATCGGAATTTAGATACTACACTAACACCAAATACAAACCGTAAGTAGAAAAAGAAAAATTTGGTTCGAAATTTTCATAAGCAAATCAAGTAAGTGTTAAGTGGACATCATTGGCCTTCGGGTCGTGACAGATTAAATGGTATCAGAGTCTGGTTTGTCTAGTACGTGTTAGTGTAGTTTAGACCGTCTGTAGTGTTACATTTCATGTACTGTGAAATTTATGTTTGGAAATTATTCATTTATTGACTTATACTGAGATCGATCTACTCTTGGTATAGTTCATTTTTAATTCGAATTAGAATGAGGAGGATTGGACGTAAAGGTGGGCTCGAAAGGCCACATCGGAGGTCGACGATGCAACCATCGACTCCATTACCCTCATATGCTGGACATGTAATAGGCTATATATAAAGTTTGAAACTTTAAGTCATCTATTGTATACTAGCACTCCATTCAAGGCAGTCTTAGATGAAAGAGATTGCTTATCATCATGTCAAGTGAAGGTCAGAAATAAAAACCTAATGGTAGATCCAATATTGTTGCACTTTTACGACATTGGTTTCACTTTGGGTATAGACTGGATAGTTACCCATAGTACTGTCAATGCTTGAATGTTAAATGCTCAATAAGTGCAGAAAACTATTCTAAATGCATGTGTTTTGCATTGAAATTAAATGATAACAAGGTGCATAAAACAGTTTAGTTGTGGATGGTTTGAAGCCTCAAGAAGTGAGACAATGGCCTATAAGGTAGTGTGATGTACGACAAGAATTGAAAAGAGCACAATAGCCAATAGGTAATATTTGGTTGTGGAGATTGAGATGGTATGCCTGTCGAGGCTTAAGAATTTTGTCTGATGGAATTAATTGTGAAGTAATCTAGCATAGTTGGCTTAAGATAGGTCATGCAATGATCTGAGATGATCAATTGGAATACAATTTACTTTGAAAGAGATAGAATTATTGCATCTTATATGATTGATGCAGAAATAGGTATTGATTGAAAGATGCAAGAGGAATTCGTTGATATGGAATTGCAGAAACGTATGATGGGTACTATGAGGCTTTTGATAGAACAATAATAAAAATAAAATTTGATGTTAAGAGATAAGAGACTATGAAAATTGTAGAATGAGTTTGGATACATGAGAATTGTGTTGAGATATAAATTTGAGTTATGATAGTGCATCCTAAGAATAGTATATATATGTGATCAAGCATTATAGTAAGGGACATTTATGAGAGTTACATAGAATGATTTACATGAAATGTTTTAAATTACATAAAATATAGATTTATTCCAAGTGCATATGATGTTCTAATTGTTTTAATTTGCTTAAAGTCTTAATATGTTTTAAATAGCATAAATGATATTTTAATTATGTTTACATAAACGATTTATTATTTATTTATGTACCAACGAGTTATTGGTATATTTAAAGTTTTCAATGAGTTTTTATTGAGCTTTATTGCTTCCAAATTTAATAATCATTCTTTTATATGATTTATGAAAATGTTTTGAGACAGTTGCTCCTTAGTGATCATGCATACTGAGTGTATATGACTGCAAGAGCCTGATCAAATCCGCAGATTTATGACTGTGGGAAATGGTCAAACCCACAGGTTTTTACAGTGAGCACCTGACCCGTGCGAACTGTGACTGTCAACGATAGCCACTCGTTACTGATTTTCCCTCTGGGAATACTGTATCATGCATGATTCTATTGGATGTGACTGTCTCCACTGAACTGAATGTGAAATGATTGGATATTAAAATGATTTAAATATTGATTTGTTGATATAAAAAAAAATTTTGTCTAACTTCCTTATGGATTTAAGAGATGCTCAAGATCTCGTACATGTTGAGAAGTGTATGGCCTTCAAAAAACAATGTGATTTAGAAAACATATGAATTGGAGACTACATGAATTTCAAATTATTTGACTATTGAAATTTGCCTCTTTGAATTACATGGACCTTGAAAGTCTATTGAAGTGAACCTTATGATTTTGAACTATGTGGATTCAAGACCCACAAGACTCTTCATACTCTCACTAGTAAAGTTGAAACAAATACGTTAGGTTATAGAAAAGGGATCTTTGAATGGAAAATTGGAGATCATTAGAGCATGTCGTGTAAGAAAATAAATTGATGTAGAAGTTAAGATTATGTGAAGTACGAAACTAGAGACCATCATGTCCTAGCATTGGTCTTAACTCAGTTTGATAGTTTCTATATTATAGGAGGATAAAAGGTCACAATGTGTGATCTAATGAGATATGTCCAATTTGGTGGACCTATTGAGTATTAAGCTTTGAAATTGATATGAGAACGATACGATCTTTAAGATAAGTGATAATATGGAAAACTATTCTTCAAATTACAGGACTTTAATATGATATGAGATAGAGAGAATGATAGAGAAAAGCTCCCTCATATGTTAGGAGGACATTGATCAATGCAGGAATAACTTAAAAAGCAACTACGAGAGTTGCTAGAGAAGGGTTTTACACGCCCAAGGGTATCACCATAAAGGCTTCGGTATTGGTAGTGAAAAAGATAAACGATAGCTTGAAATTGTATATAGTTTATAAGCAGTTAAATCAGGCGACAGTTAAGAATAAATAACTGCTACCTATGATTAATGACTTATTGGATGAGCCAGTTTATAAGATTGATTTGAGATTGAGATTATGAAAGTAAGAATTATGCTTGTGATGTCTTATACACTAAGAGTACATTTACTTATGTAATTGTATACATATACATTTGTGTATTGCAAAGGTAAGAGTTAAGATTATGCTATTATGTGGATTTGTTGAGGAAGTGAAATACTCATGTGGGGATGGATTGGAATTGACGCGTATGATTTTATCATACTATGCAATGGCTGGTGCAAATGAATTGTCTGTAAGAAAGTGGAAACCTGATCATGAGTGAAAATAATCAATGATTACGGAACATGGGGTGCTTGTGGTGAACTACTTTCTTGTGGAAAAGTGAATTATGACCCATCGAGTAAATTAAGTGGGAAAAACTTGGAGTGTGACCTTGTGGAAATACGCTACATAGGTTAGTTACTCTATGACACTACGATAATGAGGTCTTGAAAACAGTATTTGTGATATGCATGAGGAGTGTCGTGATTCACCGAGTATAATGATCATTGTAAGGTGACTTTTGTGTCTCGAAGTATTTTTGAGAGATGGTTAATTAATGTGTGACAAGTTCATTGAGGCCATGGTGAATTGTTAATTTGATTATTGTTGTGGTAACAAGATTGAGAAAATAGTGAATTACGACATTTTGTGGTTCTTACTATGTAGGATGCTTATGTAAAAGTACATGTTTATAAATATTGTATGCTCCCATTGACTAATGAGCGCATATTAACTTGTGTAGTGCATAAGAAACGTAGATACAAGATGTAAATTATTGACTTTGTTGATATAACATATGACGAATGTATTTAGCATAATGTGGAAATCATGTTGAGGTGATTTGAGATAGATGATTATCGCGGTAACAGGCATCCTGGATAGTTCTATACTTATGAGTGCATTCCAGATAGTGAGGTCCTAAAGAGACAAATAATGAAAGAGGCACACAATTCCAGGTACACGATGCACACGGGGGACACGAAGATGTATTAGAATGTGTGCAAAGTGTACCATTAGACTTATACGAAGAAAGATATTCACTCCGGAGATTGTAAAGAAAGCTTCCGAAGATGTGAGATTGATATGTGATAGATTGAGGATAGCCCAAATTAGACAGAAAAGTTATGCCGACTGTCGGAGGAGACTTTTAGAGTTTCAAGTGGGTGATAAAGTGTTTTTGAAAACCTCTCCGTCTAAAGGCATAATGAGATTTGGCAAGAAAGGGAAGTTAAGCTCTCGATACATTGGTCCGTTTGAGATAATGGAAAGGATTGGTGACGTAGCATACCGACTAGCATTACCACCAGAGCTATTGGGTGTGCATAACGTTTTTCATGTGTCAATGCTAAGGAAATACCCTCCGGACCCATCCCATGTCATTGAGTATGAATCGTTGGAGATCAGGGAGGACTTAAGCTATGTCGAGAGACCTATTTGGATCTTAGACAAGAAAAATAAGATATTGAGGTCTAAGACAATCCCTTTAGTCAAAGTAATTTGGCAGCACCACTCTTCAGAGGAAGCCACATAGGAGTTGAAAAGCTTAATGAAAGAGAAGTACCCTCATCTATTTCGGATTGACACGGAAAATTTGGAGGACCAAATTTCCTAAGGTGGGGAGGATGTAAAAACTACAAACTTTGTATCATATTAGTGAATAAATAAGAGAAACATACAAGCTTAGTACCATGATGCACCTTGTAGTTAGTAATATATCAAGTAATGAAAATGAAATTGGCAAGTTTGGTGAATTTGACAACAAAAGATCCTTGAGATAAAATTAGAAATCTTATAAGAGTTCAAAAAAAAAATTTATATGAGAACAAATAAGTGCTTGTAACCCATAATATAGAAGTGTAATTATTTTAAAGGAAATAAGGACACAAGTATACTAAAAGAAATGTAGTATACTTGAATATTAAAATAGTTAGAATAAAATGAACAAGGGAATAAATATATGTATATATATGTATGGAATATATATATATATATATATATATATATGATATAAAAGAATGTCATTATAAAATAAAATAGATGAAACAAAATATGTTATACACATATATAAGATGTTAACAAAAAATAAATAAATAAATAAATAAAACACATGAATAAATAAATAACCCATATAATGATATTAACAATAAAAAAGCAGAATAAACAATATTATATTTTGGAGTTGATACCATCAAACCTCTAATCCCGTCAGAAAACTCCACTCCCTCACTGTTACTGCAGTGAAAAAAAAAAAGAAGACCAATTCTTATTTTGCTCTTTCTCATCTTCCAGCCAGCCCCCACTTCAATTTTTTTCTCTTTCTTTCGGTCAAAGAGGGGTTGGTCACTGTTACTCTATCTTTCTCAACTCATCCCCTTTAGATCGTTCCTGTTTGTTTCCTCCCCCGCCATTCGACCATCATGCCATTGAAGGAGGATTGAAGATCAAAACTACATCAAGCAACAAGAACTGACGCACTAGATGAAAAAAATAATACTGCAGCAACAAGGTGAACACCAAAAGAATTTTAGGAATGTCATGAGGGTGCATTTGCAGACTTGAGAACAAGAGCCAAAAGGAGGCTGTGCATGGCATTTACGGGTCAAGTGAAGGCAGTAGCAAGGGCTGTACTAGTGGTGTTCTGAACTGAAAATGGAAAAGAAATGGGCTGCGAATTTTATAAGTTAAGTTAGGGTTGAAGAAGACTGGACAGGGGAGGCCTTGTTGGCTGGAATTGTAGTTGAAAAAGAACGCCAAAAGGAGGGTTTTATAGTGGCAGAACGTGGACAGCTTAGTGGAGCCGTATGTGGACTGGAAAAAAAAACTTAGGTTTTTGAGGAAATGTGTAGCCTCCGCCCTTTACCTTCGTGAGCAACCAGGTGGAGAACCGAAGGGGAAGACCTTCGGCTGGAAATGGTGGCTGAGCAAGGCGTGAGGGTTGCCACTCGTGAGGGGTCTTCCAAGAGCTGTCCAAAACTGCCATAGGAGGGTGTTCTACCTCAAGTCACCGGAAATACAAGGTAACCAATATAGCAGAAAAATAAAGGAAGAAGAATAAAAGAAAAGGAATAAAGAAAAAGCAAAAAGAATATAAAATATATGTGGTGCATATATATATAGATGAAAATACATATAAAGATATGTGTGTCTATATATATATATATATAAAGATGTAGGAAAGTAAGGAAATTGAAATTTGAAATTGGAAATTTATACCATGTAAATGCTATGTATTTAAATGTATATATATATATATGTATGTATTTGTATATTTAGAAATGAAAGAATAAAATCTAAGAATTTAGATTACACTAGTATCAAATACCTATATATATATATATATATGTACACATATATCACTTGTATATATATGTATGTATACTACTTGCTTAAAAAAAACGAAGAAATAAATAAATATATGTATGTATGTATGTATAGTGCTTATATAAAGACATATAGTAAATCCTTGGAAATTTTTCTATGCTAATGCTAAATACATACATACATACATACATACATACATACATACATACATACATACATACATACATACATACATACATACATGTATGTATGTATGTATGTATGTATGTATGCTACTCACTTGAAAACTAAACAAGAGACAAAGAAAAGAAATGCAAAGAAAGGAAAAAGAGGTTTGTTGAGATATAAGTACAAGTATAATTGTATAAGTGTTTAAGATATAGTTATAATTATATAACTATCCGATTATATATATAAATATATATCTAATGAAAGGGAAATAGCATATACAAATTAATAAACCTCTTATTATCTTATAAAGAATATAAGTAAAGAGTTATTAAATCGAATAAGTAATGTTTGGCGAGACACATAAAGAATTTAGTCCCTTGCCAAAGAAATGAGTTAGAATAGTTTAGATTCTAAGATATATAATTGATATGTGATCAAAACGTAATTAAGACATGTTATTGAAACTTCATTTGATTTAATTGTAGTGAATTTGGAGCGGGGTAGGAGATTAGCTTGAGTTAAGGATCAAGGAAAGGTAACCTACCAAGCACCGAGGTAAGTGGGTTAAATAAATCTTACTAGTATCATCTCGTAAGAGATGAAAGAACCCTCATTAAATAGTTAATTAAATTTATATAGGATATTGGTTGGATATTACGGGTAAGACAAATAGAATAAGTATGGTAAGATTTTTAAATCGAACATAATGTGCCTGTGAAATGCGCTTATTTGAAAAGTGATTTTTGTTGTGAATGGTGTAATGTGTTATGTGTTATGGCTCTCTTATGATTACTAAACATGTTAACATATTGTTATGCTTTGAGTATGGACATGTGATTTGAGTACTAAATATACATATCGCTCTCGATGTTGAGTCAATGGACCCTAATCAGCACCTAGTTATATTTGTCGAAAGCTAGGAAAACTAAAGGCCCAACCGAGCAAAGACTTGAAATTTCAAACCGTGGGAGCCACCTCTAGAGTCCTTCGGGAACTAAGTGCTACACGAGTTTCGATGTACTGAAGGCTCAACCGAGTAAAGACTCGAATTCCGAACCATGGGAGCCACCTCTAGAGTCCTTCAGGAACTAAGTGCTACACGAGTTTCGATGTACTAAAGGCTCAGCCGAGCAAAGACTCGGAATTCCGAACCGTGGGAGCCACCTCTAGATAGAGCTGGTTACGGGCCGGACCGGGCCGGTTCCGGCCCTAACCATGAGAAAACCGGTTCGAACCGGTATCAAACCGGTCCGGTTCGGACCGGTTCTATTTCTTACAAGAGGCGAACCGGCCCGGTTCGCTGGACCGGTTCGGTCCATTTTTTTTTTCTTTTTAGAATTATTATTTCTAAAAATTTATATTAATTTATTTTAACATATATTAATATATTTTAATAATTTAATCTAATAAGTTTATTTTTATAGTAAATAATGTTAATAGTTTAATTTACCAATAATTTATTATAAAGTTATATTATAATTTATTTAATTAATGTAACAATAATGTAAAAATAAACTATTATAAAATTATCTAATAAAATTATTGTTATAATAAATTAAAGTTATATTATGAATATAATATTATGATAAAATGATATTTGATTCAAAATACAAATAATGATATTATGAATATTATTATTATATTCATTTTGCATATCTTTATTTATATTCATTTATTATATTCATTTTGCATTTAAAATAATTTATTATATTTGAAATATCAGTTACTTAATATTTATTCATTTATTTATTTATTCATTTATTTAATATGTTTTTTAAATATTAATTCATTTTGTATTTTAAATATTTATTTATTTTAAACATAGATAAGTATAACATTAATTAATTTGGTATGTAATAATAATAATAATAATAATAATAATAATAATAATAATAATAATAATAACAACAACAAAGGAGAAAAAGGAGAGAGTAGGAGACCAAAGATTTTTTACGTGGAAAACCCCTTCAAAAGTTAGAAGGGTAAAAACCACGGGACCGTAGTCCATAAAAATATTCACTATGACTAAACTTATTTACAATTTTACATACAATTTACAAAAAAAAGATTATTCTCTACTCTTCATAATTTATACGGATTGCCTTGGAAATTTCTTCCTCCTCTTCTGAATTATTATCAGCAAATTCATTGGTCATTCCAAGTTCGACATTGCGCGATTCCGCATCAAACCAATCTTTAAGGCATGTTAACATGCACAATGAATCCGGATTAAGAGTGGTTCGATGGTCTCCAATAATTCTTCCACACGTCGAGAATGCGGATTCCGAAGCAACAGAAGAAACTTGCACCGCAAAAACATCTCGAGCCATGGAAGCTAAAACTAGAAATTGTTTTTGGTTTTCTTTCCACCATTGGAGAAGATCAAAGTTATCATCTACAGAAAAATCTTGACTTAAGAAAAATCCTAGCTCATTGAAGCTAGAACTTCGTCGAGTTGTTGATCCCGATCCCGATCCGCTCGCTTTTCCTTTTAGCTTCATTCTTTTCTTTGCTGCTTCCTTAATTGCGTTTAAAATTCCTTTTCCTTTTTTCCTACTTTCGATTTCTTCGTATGAATCTTCTTCTTGTCGATTAAAGTTGAATTGCTCCCTTTCTGTTTTATAAACATTAAACAATTCTCAAAAAAGATTGTTAATTGAGGACTTTTGATCCTGAATAGAATCAAGACCAAGAAATTCTTTATAACAATCAAAAAAAATTTCTATATTTACCTCACCTTGACTAGGATCTAGTAAAGTTGCAATACAATAAATAGGAGGAATTATTTCCCAATATTTTTTAAATTTTTCCTCCATATCATATACAAAAGAACTTAAAGTTTCATGATTCCTAAATTTTACAAATTTATCAAACATTGTGTAGATAATAGGAACAAAATACGGTGTAGTTGGATAAATTTGAGTTGAAAATCTTTCGGTTGCATCTTTAAAAGTAGATAATAAATCAACACAATATTCAATAAAAGTCCAATCATCTTCAAAAAGTACTAATTGTGTGCTATTTGTATAATTGTTATAAAAGGAGTAATAAATTCTTTATAAGGTAAAATAGAAGAAAGCAAACGATGAAGTGAATTCCATCTTGTTTCCACGGGAAGTGGAAATGCTTTAACAGGTATATTATTTGTTATACAAATTTGCTTCCATTCACGTTTATTACTTGGTGTGCGAATCCATTTTGCTACAATTTTAATTTTATCAATTGGACCTAGGCCAGTACCAGTACCACTAGAACTAAAACCACTTTGAACACATAAATTTATAATATGACATGCACATCTTGCATGAAAAAATATGCCTTGCATAACAGGGTTTAAACTTTTAATTAAATTAGGAATAGCTGCAGTATTACTCGAAGCATTATCAAAAGTAATAGCAAAAACTTTATTATTTTCTAGTCCATATAATTTACAAACTTTAGTAATATATTTATGAATAGTATATGAATTATGTGCTTCTTCTATTACATCTAAAGATAAAATTCGTTTTTGCATGGACCAATCTTCATCTATCCAATGACAAGTTATAACAAGATAACTTATACCATTAGTACTAGTCCATATATCACTAGTTAAACTAACCCTAGATGAAATATTACTAAGTTTATCAATTAAAGCTTGTCTATATTCTTTAAACATATCCATGCAATCTCTTTTTAATGTATGTCTAGAAATAGATTTATATGCGGGTTGTAAATAGTTACAAACAAATTCTAAATATCCTGATTTTTCACAAATTGTGAATGGTTGTTCAGTCCTAATTACAAATCTAACTAAACCACGTCTAGCTTGAACATTATCAAAAATAAAATTTTTTCCACCATCACGTGTATTAATTTGAGATTGTTTACCTTCTAAAATTTCATCTTCTTCGGCATCAGGATTAATTTTATGTGCAGTAATTAAATGTCTTTTATACGTACCTGTACCGTCAGCACCTCCACCGGACTTATAAGAGTAAACGCCTTGGCACAATTTACAGATAGCACAATATTTATTCGTCTCACCTTCTTTTGCTACAATATCGAAATACTCCCATAGCTTGCTCGTTTTTTTTCGACTAAACTTCGGCCTTGATGATGTAGCAGCAGTGGTGGCAGCTGATGATTGTGTTTGAGCATGACCTCCATGTTGACCACGACCACGACCAACCGATGTCGCCGCCAAAGGAAGCTCCTCCTCCGGATGAATATCGGGTTCGATTTCATTAAATGATTCGTCACCCAAATTAGGAATTTCAGTGGAACCAAAAGGTCGAGAAACAGAGCATGAACGACGAAAGAAATTTGACATTTTTATATTTTTTTTGAAAATAAATATATGTTAAAAATTAAAAAAATAGATGTATGATATATATAATATATTGGAATTTGAAAATTGAAACTTGAAAATTAAAAGTAAAATTTGCAAAATTATAAAATAAAAAGAAAAATGAAATTTATAAAGAAAATGATGATATTATAAATTTGGAATAAGGAATATATATAATATATTAGAATTTGAAAATTAAAAGTAAAATTTGTAAAATTATAAAATAAAAAGAAAAATTAAATTTAGAAAGGAAATGATGATATTAAAAATTTGGAATAAGGGAATTTAAGTGAATTTGAGAGAGTTTGAGTGAATATTGAGAGAGTATGTGAGTGAAGAGAATAAGAGTAGATGAATATAGATAGTAGATTTGAGAGAAAATATAGAAGAAATGTAAATGAAAATAGAAGATTATAGAGGTATTTATAGGAAAAAAAATTAGAATAAAAAAATTAAAAAAAAAGGATTGATGGGCAACAGCCAAAATGGCCGTTGCCCATCAAACACAAAGCAGAGGCAAAGCCTCTGCTCTGCATACTGCAATTGCACTGCACTACTGCAGTAGTGCAGTGCAACTACAAGTCTACAAGAGGCTAAGCCTCTTTTTATTTTTTTTTTTAAATTTAATTAAAATAAAAAAAAAGAAAGATTGATATTTGGCCGTTGCCCATCAAAAGGCAGACTCGCAGAGGCAAGCCTCTGCCAGTCTGGATGCTGCAGTGCAACTGCAGCTTTTTTTTTTTAAACTGGACCGGTTCGAACCGGTCCGGTTATGAACCGGACCCGGTTTTAGAAATGTAAAATCGGCCCAGCCCGGTAACATGCCGGGCCGGGCCGGTTCCGAACCGATACAGTACCGATTCGGATTTTGGGCCGAATTGACCCGATCCGGATGCGAGCCGGGTCGGGCCAACCCGGCCCAATAAGCAGGTCTACCTCTAGAGTCCTTCGGAAACTAAGTGCTACACGAGTTTCGATGTACTAAAGGCCTAACCGAGCAAAGACTCGAATTCCGAACCGTGGGAGCCACCTCTAGAGTCCTTTGGGAACTAAGTGCTACACAAGTTTCGATGTACTAAAGGCCCAACCGAGCAAAGACTCGAATTTCGAACCGTGGGAGCCACCTCTAGAGTCCTTCGGGAACTAAGTGCTACACGAGTTTTAATGTACTAAAGCCCCAACCGAGCAAAGACTCGAATTCCGAACCGTGGGAGCCACCTCTAGAGTCCTTCAGAAACCAAGTGCTACACGAGTTTCGATGTACTAAAGGCCCAACCGAGCAAAGACTCGAGTTCTAAACCGTGGGAGCCACCTCTAGAATCCTTCGGAAACTAAGTGCTAGACGAGTTCCAGCGAAATATAAAAGTCATAGGATATTGTGTTGATATGTAAATGATTGTGATTCGTGAATGTGACGAATGACGAAGGATGAAACAGATCTGAGGCATATGACATACAATGTGTGTGATTATTGGATTATGTTTGTACATGTCATTTGAATATATGCTACTTGAATGTTTGTTTCTTTCGATTATTGGATTATGTTATATATGCCATTTGAACATGTACGATTTGAACGTTCGTTTCTTTCGATTATTGGATTATGTTATATATGCCATTTGAACATGTGCGACTTGAACGTTCGTTTCTTTCGATTATTGGAATTATGTTATATATGCCATTTGAATATGTACTACTTGAATGTTCGCTCTTCCACACTTAATTATACTGATAAAGAGAATGATATCTTGGGAAATCAAGGATGAAATGTAAGCATGAACAAGTTTATTACATTTTTGCATTTACGGAATGATAATAAACCTTAGTATAATCCATACATGCTAATTTACAATAACTTAAGCATGTATGATCGTGTTTTACGATATGAGCCTAGTATGTTTTATTTAAACTACTTACTGAGCCGTGGATTACTCACCCCTTAATTTAACAACTGCAGATCATACGAGTTGATAGCCGGCTCAGGCTTCGCGTAGGCTCCCGGGAAACCGTACCTAGTAGTGGTACCCATTTGCGTTCTCCGGAGCTAGCATTTTGTATTTTGAGGTATACTGCTAGTATATCATTTTGATTATCATGTGTACGTTAAGTTTCACAGTACTAGGAAAATATGTGGGATGTAACTATGGATCGCACTAGATGACTATGTGAGTCTAGGTGGTTATCGAGTCCGATCCAGGTCTTAATTTATGTTTTGAATTATGTATAATGTGGTAGATACGAACTTAGTAACGGTTAAACTCTCGAGATCTTGAAATACGTGATTGCATGAAACTGTGGAGAAACACCAGCTGCTGTATTATGTGATTTAAAAATGTGTTTTAGTGCAGGGAATTATACATGGGGAAATTGATAAAATACAAAGGGGAGGTTTTCGATCTGTTTCTTTTGGGAATAGTAAAATAAGACGAAAATCATAAGAAAAAACCTCTTTGAGAAACGTGTCATAGCTCGAGAAATAATATGAGTAAGATAGGATTGGAATTTAGATACTACACTAACACCGAATACAAACCGTAAGTAGAAAAAGAAAAATTTGGTTCGAAATTTTCATAAGCAAATCAAATAAGTGTTAAGTGAACGTCATTGGCATTCGGGTCGTGACAGTCTATTAATTATATAACTTGCTAATTCTAATTCTAGCAAGTACTTAGACATATCAATTGTTCTTTAATGTTCAACTAAGGTGCATGATAATACATAATGATTATGAGCTAAATTTAGATGAAAGATTATGTATTGAGCTCATAAACCACTTTCAAGAAACATTGTACTTGAATTAAATCATATATCAATTAACCATATATTTTAGCACAAAAGTAACTCATGCAAAATTGTCATAAAAGGATTCTTCCCTATTTGTCATTTCAATCTAAACAATGGAGAACTATCAATTTAAAGCTCATACCAATTGTTACCAATAATTGACTTATACATTTTGCATGATTCCTATTGTTATGTGTGATATGTTCATGCCGAAAGGATAGATAAGTCAAGCAAGTAAGAGCATAATCACACATCCATCAATCATGCATATGGGTTAATATAAACAAAAGCATATTATCACCAAGCATTAATTCATATTCATAAGCACAAATCTAATTATATGGAAGATTCATGTTATTCAATCACACATTTTCTTCCATAGCCATAAGCATAAAGAACCCTATGCTCACTTCCCATTTAGATATCTTTACCAATTATGAGCAAAGAAAGGTTCAAAATTACCATTTTAACTCATCATAGTCATATCCCTAATTGTTTTATCATTTAAGGTTCTATAGGGTATATGCTATTTAACTAAAATGGTTTTACCTAAGTGAATCAATATCATCAAGTTGAAGTATACTTTGTCATTAAAATTCTCAATCTATGAGTGAGTATAAGTGAAATTTTATGAAAGTAAATTTTCTCAAATTATAGGCATGATCATTGATTCATTCTAAGCAATCATTCAAGCTCAACATCAAAGCATTCAAGAATCTATGCATGTATATCAATTAGGCCAAAAACAATTATGACTCTAGATAATGTTTTGAGTATCTTAAATATTATATTTACCTGAGTCATATTCAAATTCAAACATTAAGGTCAAGTTTGATCATCTTATCAATCAAGCATACATTTTGACCTTAATTACTCATATTCCAATAAATGCATACATATCATGAAGCCTAGTGTGGAATATGTGAGTCAAGGAAAGAGATATAATCCTATAAGCATACTTGACTTAGGATGAACCAAATGAATGAACATATCTGTCAAGGACAAGTTCATCAAATTCTCAATTATATACACAAATCATTGATGTAATCTCAAAATCATGTTTAAGCACTTATTAGAAAGATATTTCAAGATCATTTCAAGATTTATGCATTTCATGAAAGCTGTCAATAAGAAAAATGATTTTGCACTTGTAATTTTCATGAAAAATGATACTAAAAGTTGAAAATGAAACATGGTATCAATGAAAAAAAATTATTTTACAACTTCAAATATCATCAAGAATGAGTTAGAACATTGTGTTTTAAGTTGAGAAAAAAAAAGATTCAAGAAAATGAAAAATCCTTCTCAAAATTTACTTTTAGAGCTAGAAATAGGCATTTGCCTAAGGTGGGATCAATCCCTACATGGGGGAGGGGGATTGATCCTCTAAACATAGAATCTCAAATTTCTGC
This sequence comes from Heritiera fomes, assembly GCA_032173925.1. Classification (NCBI taxonomy): domain Eukaryota; kingdom Viridiplantae; phylum Streptophyta; class Magnoliopsida; order Malvales; family Malvaceae; genus Heritiera; species Heritiera fomes. Next base: position 28,275,490 of record JAPDPM010000001.1, read on the forward strand.
ATTAAGCCTAGAAGGATCAATCCTCAAGTATGAGGGATCAATCATTTGTTAAAATTATGCATAATTTTAACTTAAAAATCAACTTGTGAAGTGCAAAAGGTCCATTTTTAAGTATTTTAAGTCCAAGCAACAATTCAAACATATGAAAAACAATATTTTGGACTCGTTTGAATGAAAAATATAGATGAAAAATAAGTTAACATTGTTTTTGCAAATTTGGGGAGAATTTTCATCATAAAATGTATTTTTTGTCTCAAAGGATATCAATTTTGGAGTTATATGCATTTTGTCAAAACAAAGAAGTTTGAAAACACAAATATGCCAAAACAAATATGTTCACATAGATTTCAAGCACATATATCATTAAATCACAATAGTTGTGAACATTATGCCATAATTTTCAATATCTCATTAATGCTCATGAAAGGCAATTTGCATATATGACATATTTGACATGTTTGGCATATTTGAGGCAAGTAAACATATTTATCAAGACATAACAAACTTACTCAAATCCAATTAAACACAAAATCATTATAAAATTATTTAATATGCTTTTTGTTCATTCATTTAACTCATAACACATTAAAGATCATCAACAAACTATTTCATCAAAACACAAATAATGTTAGCAAATAAGAGTTGTAAGGAGATAGAAATTAAACTTACAAAATTCCATAGCTTCAAAATGCTTTGCCATGATTCATTAAATCCACCTTGAGCCATCCTTTGAAGAATTTTTGTGACCTTGCCAAAGGAAAAAGTTGGCTCGCAACTTTGGAGCCACCCAAGCTAATGCTGAAGCAGTAATTGGCAAAAGGAAGAAACAAGAATATGAGGGAGAGGACCCCATGGAAATTGATACAATAATGAAGAGGAGCAAGTCAGATAACTTAGTTGATCCAATGGTGGAGGCTGAGACTCAGCCCTACCGAAAGCCATGAAAATCTTAGCATGGAACTACCATAGGCTTGGGAACCTATGGACAGTTTGAGCACTTCAGAATATGCTGAAGAGAGGAGCCCAATCTAGTATTTTTTGAGTAAGACCAAAATGCAGGTTTTCGAATTAGACAGAGTTAAAAGGAAATGTAAAATGAGTTCTTTGGTAGGGGTAAATGCGGTGGGTAGGGTTGGAGGCTTGGCCATGATGTGGAAGGAAGATGTGAACTTTAATTTAAGGAGTTACTCTTCTCACCACATAGATGTAATAATCAACTTGAATAAAAATGATGAGTGGAAATTAACTGGTTTCTATGGTGAACCAAACACTAACAGAAGATATAAAACTCTGCAATTGTTGAAAAATCTTGCTCTTTAGCGGGAGAATCCATGGTTATGCCTGGGTGACTTTAATGAAATTTTATGGGATACTGAAAAAATGGTAGGAGTTATACGAGCTGACTGGCAAATGAGAGCTTTTTGGGAAATATTGTAGAAGACAAGATTGGAAGATTTGGGCTGCGATGGTATTTAGTATAAATGGAATCGAGGCAAGGACATGGCTTCTTTGATTAGGGAATGATTGGATCATGCAGTTGGCAACCAGAAATGGCATGAGGAATTCCCATGGTATAATGTTTCTAATTTGGTCTGCTTTGTGTCTGATCATAAACCTATTCTTGTTAATACTGAAGGAAATATTCAGACTACTATACAAAAGACAAAGAGAAGATGGTTTTTCTTCGAAGCTGCATGGACAAAGGAGAATGACTGCAAGAAAATTATAAAAGAGAATTGGAGGGAATCTGAGCTAGTTGATATAGTTAGCAATCTTGGAAACGTGGCAGGACAACTGGCTACGTGGAATAACACCACGTTTAGATGTTGAAAGAGTAAGTGGCAATTCCATCCAAAGAACTAGAAAATGTGAAGAAACGTGGGCCAAGCAATGTTACCTTTAAGTAGGAAAGAAGGATAAAAAATGAACTTAATAAGGTGCATGAAGAAGAGGAATTGTACTACTAGCAACGAGCTAGAGTGAGTTGGCATCGTGATGGGTATAAAAACATAGGTTTCTTCCATGCTGAGGCATCCAACCAAAGGAAAAGGAATACTGTGAAGGGGCTAGAAAATGAATTTGGAGTTTGGTGTGAAGATGGAAATGAGTTGGAGACCATAGCATTTAACTATTTTAAAAATTTGTTTAAGTTTAACAGACCTCCTATGAGTACTAAAATCCTAGAGGTTGTAGAGAACCGAGTGTCGACCGAGATGAGCAGCTTTCTACTCATGGAATTAAGCTCTGAGGAGGTCTATAGCACACTCAAACAAATGCATCCAACTAACGCGCAGGACCGGATGGTATGCGTGCACTTTTCTTTAAAAAATATTGGCATATTGTGGGTATTGAGGTTACAAAATTTTGTCTAAATTTTGTCTATCTGGTCTAAATGGGGAAGATTCTTTGCACCATATAAACAACTCAAACATTATTCTCATTCCTAAGAATAAAAATCCTAGATCAATGAGGGAATTTTAACCTATTAGTCTATGCACTGTCATCTACAAAATTAAAGCCAAGACTATAGCAAATAGGCTGAAAGAATTTTTGCCCGCTTGTATTAGTGAAACCCAAAGTGCTTTGGTCCTTGTAGGCTTATCACAGATAATGTCTTAGTTGCATATGAACTATTCCACTCTCTGAGAATGAAACGAAAAGGTAGGGAAGGATCAATGGCCCTTAGATATGAGTAAAGCATACGATAAGGTTGAGTGGTCTTTTCTAAACGCAATGATGGGGAAGCTTGGTTTTAATCAAAGACTAATAAATCTAATAATGAAATGTATTACTTCTGTTTCTTTCTCTGTTGTGTTGAATGGCTCTATTCCAGATAAATTTTTTCCGAAGAGGGGACTAAGAGAGGGTGATCCTCTTTCACCCTACTTTTTTCTCGTATGTATGGAAGATTTCTTGGCACTACTGAAGAATGCTCATATTAGGGGCTAGATTCATGGCCTCAAAGCAAGCAGGAACGGACCTCAGATCAATCACTTATTATTCGCATATGAAGTTTGCTTTTCCTTAAAGCAAACCAAGATGAGTGTGAAAAAGTGAAATGCATGTTACAGAGATTACCATCCATTTTTTTCAACAATAATGTCTCAAGGTGGTGCAGAGATAATATTATGCAAAACCTGGGAGTGCACACCAACCTTAATCCAGAAAGATATTTGGGGCTGCCTATGGTAGAGGGAGAGAAAGGAAGAATGCTTTTGGAGAAGTCAAAGAGAGGTTGCATATGAAGATAAAAACACTGGAGTCTTAGATTGTTGTTAGCAGGGGGTAAAGAAATCTTCATAAAAGCTGTTCTACGGGCCATACCAACTTATCCGATGCAATGCTTCTTATTTCTCAAAAGACTGTCCCACGAAATCAATGGTATCCTAGGCAAGTACAATCAATGGTATCCTAAGCAAGTACTGGTGTCAATCACGGAAGGATAAGAAAGGCATATATTGGTTAAAGTGGAGACAGCTATGGAAACATAAAGAGGAGGGAGGATTGGGCTTTTGTGATTTGAATGTTTTAATCTAGCTTTGCCTGCTAAACAAGAGTGGTTTAATGAAAAATACAATGTCCTTGTTGTTCAAACTGCTACAAGCCCAATATTTCAAAGATGTTTTCTTTATGGAAGCTTTATTGGGCTATAACGTGTCATACACATGGAAGAGTATATGGAAATAAGAATAGTTTTGGTCCAAGGCTTGAGATGGAGAATTGGAAAGGGAACAAGGATTAAGCTAATGGAAGACAAGTGACTACGGAATGTAACTAGCTTCGATCAAAGTAGATTGCAAGGATTAGTACAGGAGAATGCTACTATGTCTATACTGGTTGACCCAATTACTAAGAGTTGGAAAGTAGATCTGATTAATGAGTTATTCCTCATAGAGGTAGCAGAGAACATCTATAGCCTACCATTGAGTAGAACTAATCATGAAGATGAACAATTATGGGGCTATGAAAAAGATGGGGCCTATATGGTACGTAGTGCTTATCGAATTCTTATCAACAGTCTCCATAATGATTCTCCAGCATCAAATTCTAAGGGTCAGAGTCATGATGATAGAGAATCATATTTTTCAGGAAGAAATTGTGGCGTTTGAAGATGCCGCCTAACGTTAAAATCTTTTGCTAGAAACTTTACTATGGAATTTTGCCAGTATCACGGAACTTAGAAACGAGAGGAGTGCAACTTGATACTCTATGTATGCGGTGCAAACAGGGAGTGGAATCGATCAAACATGTTTTCCATGAATGCATGGCTGCAAAGGAATTTTGGTCAGTTGCTAAAGTAAAAACTGCCTGGAGAATCAAGTGCAGCAAGTCATCAGGGAATGGCCTCTTAATACAACACAACAGGCATCTCGTGGGGGCTTGGAGAAAGGCTTGGTTACCTGTTGGCTAATTTGGCATGGAAGGAATTTGGACATAAAGGAAAATAGGAAAAGCACCCGTAAAATACTAATTAGTTTCAGGGATAGATTTTTGGAAGAGTATCATCAGGCGCAAGACAGAAATAACCCTATAGTACAATCGAAGCCTTGTAAATGGAAACCACCTCCAATAGATTTTGTCAAAGTTAATTTCGACGCAACGCTAAACACAAAGGAGGGTGGATGTGGGGTCGAATGTGTCGTAAGAGATTGTACTGGAAACCTTATAGGCACTAAGGTAGTCTTTGTGGAAAAAACATAGGAGAGGTACTTTATGCAGAAGCCATTGCAATAGTTCATGCGCTTGAATACGCTAGAAATCGTGGAGTTAGGTCCATCATTTTGAAAGGAGACAGCTTGGGAGTCATTGTCAAACTGAACAATAAAGAAGTTGATTTTTCTAGTATTGGTAACTGATTTCTGATGCAAGGGAAATTTGTAGATTATTTTAGCAAACGAAAGTAATGCATGTTCGGAGGGAAGCTAATATGGTTGCTCATATGTTAGCAAAACTTGCATTAAATTTTAAATCAGTTTTTGTCTTTTGTAATAATTTTCCCTTAGACATCAACCAAGCTTTGGTTTCTGATTGTAATGATCTTTTGTAATGAAAGCCTCTTTATGATTTCAAAAAAAAAAAAAAAAGAAATTTTTATGTTACTTACAATAAGCAGGGGAAAACCCTCGAGTCCCAGTAGGGCTCACACCCTGGCTAACTTTTAAAATTATATTAAAAATACCTAAAAGTTTTTATATGTTGTTAAGTTTTATTTGATTTATGAAAGTTTTAAAGTTTAATTTCAAAATTTTCTTATAGATGTGCATTCTAATATTAGATTTTTGGTTAAATGTTCAATTTATGATCTAAAGTTTTGGGGAATTTTTATTTAAAGATATGATATTTAATTTTGCTCAAAGTAGGACCAAATGTTTTCAAATTTGATCAATATAGGATTTTTGCACGCACCGTTAAAATAATATCGGTGTTAGATTTAATATTTTTTATAAATTAAAAATATTTTTATATAGTAATATAGAAAACCAGTTTCAACTTCTTCTTTCCTACGGGCAAACTTGTCTCTACTGATCTTGAATTTTTTTTTTAATTTTAACGGGAAATCTTTTATTTCATCTGTTTGTTCAAACATTTACTCAAGAAAATCAAAAATCAAAACCTTGGAAAAGTATATGAAACTCGAAAACCTGAAATTGTATTTTTTTTTTATTAAAACTCAAAACCTAAAATCTTTAACAAGTTTTGAAAATATCTTGCCAAAGAAATAGTTTCGAAATAAACAATGAATCATTAAATGTGCAAGAAATGGGAAATTACTACTTATTCTACTGAATAGAAAGAAATTTTCATTGATGAATATTTTGAAAATTTATTGAGCAATCAAATGAAAGATAAATGGTTGAATAATAGTTTAATTGTATACATTGAAAAATATGTGTTTAAAAGTATTGATAACAAAATTATTGTATAATGTTTTCAAAATATGAATCTGCGCCAAGAACAATTAAAATTTTTTTAATAATTATGACAAGGTTTGAAATTTTTAAATTATCATTATTTATACTATTTTTATGGTTTTTTTTTAATTTACTATACTAAATTAAGGCCCCACTAAATAAAATTTCTAGCTCCGCCACTGTCAATAAGTGTACATATTTGATGGTAATACTCCTTATGCCAAGTGGGTCGACTCTAACACATACACCAACAATATATTATTTTTATAGAATGAATTTTATTTGTATATTTAATATTTTAATAATACTATCAGTTTGGTCTCAACTCTCAGTCTATTCTCCATCAAAGAACTTATATTTCAATAAAACCAAGTTATGTCACTATATAGTTAGAAGAACGAGTTTAGTGTTCTTTTGTTGTTGGAGAATATTTGTTCTGTATGTTAAAGGTAACGTCATATTAGCTCTTTAACTTCACTAACCAAAGGTGAAAGGACCCAAAGTGTCCCATAGGTGTCCTACTAAAATGATCTCCCAGGATTTTTTTAATTTTATCCATGAATTAGGGTATTCATTGCAAGTTTATTGAGACTTTAAAGTTAGTGTCAAATGTCAATACATCAATCTTTTCTTTCAGTTTCATAGATAAAATACAATTTTTTTCCAAGTTTTTATGTTTTTAGATGCTGTGAAAGTAATTAAGACAAGACGGTGGATTTACATTTTGCTTACTTTTTTTTCTATTTATATTAACAATTTTAACATGAATAAGAAACCATTTTCCTCGATCTTTTTCCAATCATTCAAACAATACGAGGAAGTTCACATTTTCTAGTCTCTGTTTTTCTTCTCTCATACTTCCATGAATCAAGTACGGGTCTAAATGGTCATTTTTCATCCAATGGGAGGTTGCTTTCGTGGTTCTGCTGCTGCATGATCAGCAGTTCACCAACAACAAAAAGTCAAAATAATTAGCCGGCATTGTTGAAAGAAAAGAAACTTTATATTCGTTGATTTAAATAAAAAAATGAAATTTACATATGAAGGATACTCACTAATTAAAAAAAGATACAATCTACAATGGATATATATGTAAATATATGTATTTATATATAAATAAATATATATTGCATTTAAAATTTATAATTTTCATACTTCATCAATAAATCTTTTTAAGACCTTGATTTTTTTTAATTTACTTATTGATGAAGTGTCAACTTCTAATACATTATATATAAATTCATCTATAATTACATAAATAATAGTATTGTGATATGCAATTTAAAGTAAAATCTTACAAGATATCATAATTTACCTTTAATAACTCAGTCAAGAGTTGTTGGCAGATTATGTCTGGATATAACAAGTATATTCTCGAACTAAAATTTCTTAAAACCAAGCTAAGAGAGCGGACCAAAAAACCTTGTATGATATCACAGCAAAGTTGGTCCAAAGCAATTTCACGTGCCATTTGCCTTTTCACTTGTCTCAATCGATTAAATTCCTTTTCGATCTTCTTTAGCTCTAGCCTTGATTTCTTCTCCAATTTTCTCATCAGAATTTTCCTAGCTCGCATCTTTACCGCCTTCTCTTCCAGCTGCATCACAATATTCTGCAATTCCTTTTCCGGAAATTGACAATGAAAGCAAAGGAAGAAAATTGCAGGAAGAAGAGATGAGAATATGACTTATTAGTATGTACAGAGCAAAAGCAGTGAGAAAAAGTAGTACCAGAAGCCTCATTTTCGAGCAGCTAGTTGTGTATTTCTCGGAACTTTCTTCGTTCAAGAATATAGAGATTCTTATGTGTTTCGCCTGAAACTTCCGCGAAAGAACAAAGAAGACTAACTATATAGAAGTAGCTAGGTCATGTAAGGATAACCCTTCTATAAAAGCAGAATTGGAGATAATAAGGGTTTTTATGTGACAGTTTAATTAATTTGTGGATGCATTGAACTTGGTCATTTGTTGTCAAATCATGGATCCAATTGCCTTTCAAAGATTCTGCATTTCTGCTGCTTCTAGAATATCAATCTCAACCTTATACGTGCCTCATCACACGTGGACGAAGCTTTTTTCTTGTTCCTAAAAAGGTAAAGGGAAATGAAAAATCAAATTTTAGAGTTAATTTATTATAAAATAAAGTAACAATAGTTAGATATATTTTGATTTTAATTAAGCGAGTTTTTTACCTTATCTTCTTTCAAGCAAACTGTACCATGTAAAGACTTATTAATAAATTCCAGTAGGAGAGAAGAGCACATTCAAGTCCCCTCATCATATGTATTCCCGAAAGACACATCTAGCCTATTACTGAACTCCATGACTGCGACATGATTCGTTCTTCATTTCAAGAGTTTTTTTTTTTTTAATAAATATATTAAATAAGCATATAAAAGTTTATAATAAAGATTATACAATTTCAAACAAAAATTATAGGGTTAATATCATGGAAGCTCCTTGAACTGTAGTAAAATGTATAATGTGGTATTTTTATTCTAAAAGTCTTCAATATGTTACCTAATCTATGCATTTGTTAAGTAATATGATATTTGTCCCTACCTTGTTCGTTTGCTATGAATGGTGATGTGAACAATGAAACTTGTAATAAAATCATATGCGGACATGTCCCTAATACAAAATGCCATTTGGGATGTCACCAGTCATATTAAAATGCAAAAACAAAATCCAAAATTTTTTTTTATTTTTTTCCATCACCCTTGCCCTATGTTTGGATTGGGGGTGGGGCAAGGGAAAAGAAAAGAAAGTTAAGTAATATAAGAGAAGGTTGAAAATTTTTCTTTTGTTTGAAAAAATTTTTTAACTAAGGAAAGGAAAGAGGGGGGATTGAACACCCTTTACTTTCCTTTGACTTAATTGTTTTAGAACCTCAATTTGGAGTAAAGGAAAATGAAAGAAAACTTCAAAAAAATTTTAACAGGAAAAATTTCAAAATTTAATTTTATTATATTGTAAAATTTAAAATAAAAAAGATTATAATTGAAAAAATTAAAAATTTAAATTAAATCATTTCTTTTTCTTTTTATTGTTTAACTAAATAAAAATTATTAGAATTACTTTTTTTATTAATTTTAGTTTACATTCATTTCCTTTTTATTCTTTTTCTTTACTAATATCTATCCAAAGATGGTGTTGTTCTCCTCCTCTCGATTCCCCATGTTATGGTTGGATTTGACGATCATTTGATGGGTCTGGCCAAAAGAGGTAAGATCAGGCGTTGGCTTGCCCGACAAGCCTCTAAAAAGGCCAGAAACGCCTTGAATATATTGAGATCCATGAAGCCAACAAAGTTGACACCATGCTTGACCTCGTTTAGTTAGACCCAGTCGGAAAATAATCGGCTTCAGTTATAAGGTGGGGGAATTAGCAGAGGAGAACAATGAGGGAAAGAAAGGAAAAAGAAAAAAAGCAAAAGAAAAAGAAAAAAAAGAAATTATAGTTTCAATTTTTAGAAAAAAAATATTTTTATAGAAAATATATTTTTTAATTTTTATTTTTATTTTTTTTAAACTCAATTTTATTTATACAATTTTTTAATTTTCAAACAATAAATATAATATTTTATAAAAAATATTTCTTAACTTTTGTTTTTCTTAAATATTATGACAATGGCATGCCATATGCCATTTTTAATTGGTTAAGTTTCCACATCATCGTTTGGTGTAATAACACTACTACCAAAAAGTTCAAAGATTGTTTAAAAAACATAGTCTAAAATGAAAAACTACATTTTTCAAACAATAATCTATTTTAATGTAGTCTTTTCTCAGGTAACATATATAGACTACAATATTTTTTGTACATAGTCTAATACATGATATTAGACTACGATTATTTAATTAAAAAAGATATTTTTAAGTATTTTTTCATTATTTTCAATCTCATTAGAATCTATCTCACTACTCATTCAAATTAGCCCTAAGTCTTCCTTTTCTATTATGTCATGCCTGGTTCCAATGATTATCATGTTCCCAAAATTTCCTCTATTTTAAACAACCTTTTGCCTAATCCGTCCACATTTTAGTTTTCAAAATTGACTTGCCAAGATTTTCTTCCTGTGTGTTCATCTTTTGTCTTGGTTTAATGGTTTTGTTCTTTCTGTTTTAAAAGAGAAATTATCAATCAATAAAATTGAAAAATTGATAAATCAAAATATAAAGATATTTTGGAAATAATAAATGGATTAAAAAAAGAAAATGGAAAGAAAAATATAAAAAAAAATATGATAAATTTGATAAATTAGGATTTTTTTCATTATCTTAAGATTAAAAAAGCATAAGAAAACTGGTAAAAAAATTAAAAAATTCTTAAATTAAGACAAATAGGGTATTTTGGATTTTTTTTAATCTATTCTTTCTCATTTCACTACAAAAAAACAGACTTTTACCGGCACTTATAAGCGCTGGTAAAAGACCAATGAACCGCCGGTAAAAACTTTACCGACGGTTCATTAACCGCCGGCTAACCGCCGGCCAGGTGAATGCCGGTGAAAGTTTACCGGCGGTGATGTACTCCAATGCCGGCAAAGCTCTTGTAAATTACGGCATGACTTTTCCCGACGCTTTTAAATGCCTTTAAAAATGAAAAGCTTTTACCAGCATTTTAAAGTGCCGGCAAAAATCTTATTTGAAATTTGAAAGTTTTTTTTACTGAGTTTTATTTTAAATTTAAAAACTTTTACCGGTACTTTTAAGTGCCGGTAAAAACATTATTTGAAATTTAAAATTTTTATATTTATTGAATTTTATTTTAAATTTAAAAAATTGATTAAATTTTTGTATTTTATGACAGATAACACAATTGTTAACGCCATTGTTCACTGATAGTTTAATAAAAATGATTTTAACTCTTAATTCAATTTTTTTAATGGATACCGAGATGCTACGATAAGTCACTAGGAGCGAACACTATTACAAGATCACTTCTTACAGAGTAGTTAGATGGATTTTACCTCATAGCCCAAAACCACACGGTAAACTTCAATTCTTGAGCATCCACCCTCTTAAGCAACTTGATAAAAGGTAAAAGAAAAGAATGTTAGTTGTGTTATGTGTTAAACCTTAATAGATTCCATGAGCAACCAAAACTCAAATAAAAGGGTCCATTCGAATGATGTTACAAGAAATGAAAGTTCTAATCACAACACTAAGATATTTCAGCCAAAAAGAAAAAGCCTTGATTCCTCGATAAATAACCAACAATGTGTTTGAGCTGCTTGCTTCCAGTGCTATTATTATAGTTTCAAGTCGGCATATGGTGGGGATGTTGATGCTTGTGTTTCCTTGGCGGTTCAGTCACGTCACAAACCCTCCTAGCCGTCTTTTGCTCCTTGAAATGCGGCCCTCCTTGCTTTTCTCTTGCCCTACTCACCTGCTAAATGCCAACCACAGTCCACATGCTCCATTATCATTCAACATTACTAATAATTTCATTCTTTGATATAAGGACTGTTTGATCTGAATCATTTGTAATACAAGAAAGTTCAGTAATGCATGCTTCAGTTAAAATCTAGAACAAAAAATGTTAAAAAATTCTTGCAGGATCACTAGATTTCTACAAAACAGTTTCCAGGAAATGCAATTAAGAAAACATTTCAGCTTGGCAATCTGCAAAGAAAAGTTCCAATAAATGGGCTTGAAGACAGATTAGTTCTTTACTTTCTATGCTATGTATGTCTCCACTGTGGAGAAGACAGTTCTGCAGAAATATCAGAAATGGTTCATTCTTTTCTTCTACATTAAGCTGAGGTAACTAACCTTTCTTGCAGGAGCAAGATTACGAGAATGTTTCCTTGAATCAACAGCGTATGTCACCAGGAACATAAGGGTTTGATTCTCCTGATGAAGAGCTGTAACGAATCAAACTAGCTTGTCTAGCACATTCAAAGTACTGAGTTATAGGCAGCTCATTTGCATGGTCCCAGTCTCCAAATGCTGGTATCTACCCAGTTCTCAATAAAGCTACAGAAGATATAAATTCTAGTTCAGAACTACACAGAGGAAGAGAATCTATAGATAAAATATAGACTTCAGCTCTTTTCTCTTGTGGAAACATAGTATATATCATAATAGCAACAAAAAACAAATAAAAGAGTGTAGAAAAAGAAAGAAAAATGAAAGGCAGAAGTCTACAATTAGAGGCTTGCTTTGTCAACCTTTTCTCATTATAATATATGCTACAACTTCATTTTCAATCCAAATGAATTCTATAGGGCCTGTAGTTTAAGATATACATACTTTCCATGCTAACTGTCAACCCTCTCTCCTATTTCTATAGGGCCTGCAAACAAAAACAGCTTGGATAATAGTGTTTCTTCTGTCATGAATTCTTAACATGGACTTGTGCCATTTCTCAAGGCCATTTAGTGAATTCAAAAACTTTGAAAACTATATCTATACCTGTGGGGATTTGCCAAATAAAAAGTAAAACATTTACGGCATTCAATGCAATATGAAGGTTTCTTGTAGTCTCGCTCCCTTTCTGCATTGATGGTACTAGCACTGTAGCTTCAGCCCATAACACTATAATGGCTGTAAAACAAACATCAAGGCAGCAAGGTGGAGTTAGTTGCTACTAACTTCAAAGACTGAGGTCAGCTACATAAATTTTTAAGTTCCTATTTGTCATAATATATTTTGTTGAAGAGAACTCAGAATCAAAAGTCTACCTGCTCCAGCAAACAAATGGGGCCCTGGGAAGAGCTTTGCTGTCCTAAACCATGTGTTGACACCTCCAGCAACAGCCTCAAGAACCCTAAATCCTAGCAGCATCGATCCTGCATTGAATTATCTATCCCTGTAAGACCCTTTTAGCAACTCCTTCCTCTCTTAAAGATAAATTACATATGACCAGACAGTATCAGGAGTTTGCACAGAAACCACATGGTATAGCACGTAATTAGCTAAAAACCCACCAAACAAGCCTATCAGAAGAAGAATGTGAGCTGCCCCTGTTCCTTTGTAGAAGGAGCTCCAGAAAACAAGTGACAAGTCTGTATATAATGTAATTTGGACTGATCTACAAAAGGATTACTATTCTAAAGAACAAAAGAAAGAAGAAAATCTGCTAAGCCCCCACTTATGAATAAATGCCTCATCAGGTTTGAATGATCATAACTCTTGCAGGGATTTCAGACCATTTTTATTGGAAATCATTTATTTACTTTGGCTACAAAGATTAGAACAACAACAAAAGTACAGTAATAGAAACTCAGAATCACAATGGTAGCACAGTAATAGTTACTTACACAAATTATATTACTTAATTTAAATACAAAACCAAAAGCTCATAAGAGTGGGAATTGAGATTTTTTTTACTTTATCAGCACGAGCAAAAAAACACTTCCACTGCAGGAAATTGCCAAATCAAACAAAACTTTCCCACAAAAACAATAAATTTTTACAAATACCACCCTCTGCTTGAGGACAGGCAGTAAGATTTGGCTTGTTTGTTATTGCTACTTTTCAGATCCAAAATGAAAAAAAAATGGAAAAAATGCGCAAAATGTCAAGGAATTAGTTACCTTGAAGGTTTGACTATGCCGCTGACATCTTTAAGTATCTGAATCTTTCTTTTCTTAGATGGTGCAAGCCGAACCAATCCGAGAATACTCAGTTGTTCAACAAAAATCAAAACACAGATTCCTCTGTTTGGAAGAACTTTTTTTCCTTTTTTTTCTGCTTTTGAAAATCCAAAGAATCTCCTCATCACGATTTTTGAATTTCATGGTTTTAAAACATTTTCATAGTTGTGAAAGTTCAAAAAGAGAATGAAAATGATACCTCTATAGTGTTCAAGGTGACATTAAGCAGAGTGGGAAGAGCTCTGCTTCCAACATACATATCTCCTTCTACTTCCAAATGCTCAAACCGAACTTCAATCTGTGGAATATCATTATTGACTTTAGCAACAACTAAATAACCTAAAATTAGAAATAAAAAAAAAAACTATGGGGGATACCAACCAAGAACCTCAAAATCCAAGCTTCGTACAATCTAAATTGAAGAAACTCTTAGAATGCCAAACATCAAAATCAAAGACAGGGGTTCTTGAAAGAAATTGCACCTTGGATGGCCAAAAACTTAGGGTTTCTTGCTTCGACTGAATGCGGACAATTGTTAGATCTGAATGAAGTCAGTGACCGTGAGCTGATGAAGAGATCTGAATGGGGAGAACAAGATTTAGACCAGTGAATGAGATCTTCGATGAGATTGCAATGAGATCGGCGAACAAAATTCTGAAAAAAAAAATCAGCGATGAGGTAAAAATGAGGGAACCAAATTTTGAAATAAAAAACAAAAAAAAAACAAAAAAATGATATCGACGATGATCATGAAGCTATCTGAAGACTGGAAACAAATTTAAAAAAGAAAAAACTTTGGAGAATCGTCTGATAAGGAGGAGAGGAAGGTTTTGAGAATAGGAAAGTGTAGAAGAGTGACAAGTTTAACTGAACGGTGCCGGTATTTTATCTATTTTTACTGGCTTTCAATTTTGTGCCGGTAAAATTTAATTAATTAAGAGAAATACCGACATTTTGTATAAACGCCGAGAGAGAAGTATCGGTAAAAACCTCATTTTTTGTAGTGTTTTTTAGTGTTTTCGGTTAACCAATCAAAATAAATTCAGAATAACTATTTTATTTTACCAAAATAATTTTTTCTCATTTTTTAGTGTTTTCGGTTAACCAAACACAAAATAAATTCAGAATAACTATATTATTTTACCAAAATAATTCTTTCTCATTTTTTAGTGTTTTCGGTTAACCAATCATAAAATAAATTCAGAATGGTACTACATTCAACTTTTCATGAAATTTATTATTTTCTTGACTGTTTTTGTAACGGTTATAGGTTTACAAATAAATAAATAATAAGAAGCTTCTGCCGTTGCAATGTGGACACGAAAGGTTTTTAAACCGAAAAAAATGTTGATATTGACATGGCGATAGACGAATCAAAGGAGGTCGGCAGATCGCGCGTCCCTGCAGCTATTTAACTTTAACGTGCGACAATCGCGCGATATCATTCTAGACTTCTAGTGCATTACGTCACTAGAATACACGTTTGGTCGTTATCTTAGGACTACAGTCACTTTGCTCCTCTTATATATTAAAAATTTATCATTTAAATCCTCCAAGTTATCCCTTTTACATTAAGCAAAAAATACGATTGGTCCCTTTACTTAGGACTACAATTACTTTTTTTTTTGTCTAAATCATTTGGTATTCGAAAACCACTTTAAACATGACTAATCCGAAATCGAGCTATTATTGAACTTTAAACAAGTTGCGTTATTAAACATGTGATATTTTATAGGCAGTAAATATTTTAGTGAGTTTATATTAAAATAAATTTATACTCTTTATAGTCGTTTTGGGTTTCCAAGATAAGCTAGGTATTTCAAAATACCGTCTTTATTCTATCTAGATTTCCTGACCGACAATAGTATCTTTTCCTTTTAGTGTGCCTAGCATACCGATAGCAAACTAAAAGGTTTTACTGCATATAGTCATCAAGATAGCAAAATTTGCATACAATTCTCTTATTAAACCGTGGTTTGCTCACTCTTTTACTTTTATCATCACAGATTTGATATAAAGAATAGTTAAAGCACCAAACCATGGCTTAACTACGCTTGAGTAGCTTGGAGTATCGTATGATGGATTCTTGAGGTATTATGTTTACATTTGTATATTCAGACATATTCGTACTGTACTACTTGTTGTAAAATTTAATTTCATGAGATGTAAACTAACATCTTAAAGTTGTGAATATTAATTGACAACAAATAAATAATGTCTAAATCGTTTACTGTTGTAGATGAACAGTGTGTAAAGGCATCACAAACAGCCTAACCATATAAAATGGGTGAAAAAACGTAAAATAATGTAGTCACGGGATATGACATATTTAATGGTATCAGAGCAAAGTTGGCCTGATGTTTGTTGATATCTTTAGAATAGAAAGTGTCGGAAATAGTTAACATCCCCTGTAGTACTGTATAGTCTGAATGCATAGAGGAACTAATTGACTGTAATTAGGTTAAGTGTTTAAAAATGGTGTAAAAATTTATGAATCAAGGGTTATTAAAAAGGAATTATAACCCGAGAATTTTATATGAAATAGGTGATCTTATAATCTTAAAGTCAAATCTATTCGGTAAGGCACTTAGAGAAACTTGGTGAGGGCCCCACTAGGACTTCTCTGTCCGAATCGAACTAAGACCTTACTATGATGATATAGGAGTGGAATGAGATATCATCAGTTAATATATCTTAAGATCACCTGTTGAATGTATCTCAAAGAGAGAGATAAATAAATTCAGAAATGACGAATATGCCCCTATATTGAAAAAATCCATCTGAATCATAGTGGACTAAATTGAATTGGAACTAATTGGTGGTGATAAAGAAACTGATGGGTAAAGAGTATGTTACATGTATAATAGTCCCTACTATGAGCCTCACTTATACTTTGATGAATAATGCAACCCGAAGTGTATACTGTAGGAGGTCGCCAATTAGTCAGCCCTGTTTTGGATTCTTTAGGGCCTGAATTAAACACGAAAATATGGGATATATTGATTAGAGATTATTAGATATTATAAAAGGTGATACACTTACTGAGTGTGACTAAAAGGGTGAATTGTGTATTGATGATTCAATATCAATGTTACTAATTTTGGTTCTATATATATTCCTTCTGTTTCTTAAGGAAATAAATTAGATAATTATAGAACCAGAATATTATGGGGTATGCTTTACAAGATGATATACTATATAGACATGAAGAAATGTGTATAAGAGCTGTTAAGTGACTATAAGAGAATCACAGCTAACCTGAGTTATTAAATGAATATGATTTTATAGTAAAATTATAAGACGTAAATGACAAAACATCCAAGATGGTATGAGGTTATGATTTAAAAGTTACTGAAGGTAACTTCAATTAAATTTCTGGAGTAGAATAGATTTGAGAGGTCATTGACATGATTCACATTATGGATTCCATTTCTAAGCACTTATCAAAGAATACATAAAAAGACAAGTCATATGGTGATAAAGGAACACGAATTATGAAATAATTCCCAAATTTAAGATTGAATGTGATTCCTCTGACTATCATACAGTTATGGCTAGATTTAAAATCGAGTCAAATTTACAGATGAAATTTAGTTATACTCAGAGGAATAAATCAATGATTTACTGCCAGTTATGTAAATGGATATATATATATATATATATATATATTGGAATTGTGAAATTGCATAAGTAATGTGGAGACTGAATTGGTATTTTGATCAATTCAATTACATAATTTGATTTTAAAAAGAGTACATCCTCTAATCGAGGGATATTACATGTACTATAATAGTGAGGGATGTAATGATAACTCAATATGAAAAGAGATACCAGGGAAAATTATTACCTACTATCTTATGCACTATAATTGATGGTTAATCTTAAGTCTGCAAGTGAAGTGCAGCCTTAGCTAAACTGTGAAATGATTATTGTGGGATAGTAAAGAATCCGAAAGAATCATACTGGTATAGAAGTGATTATAGATTGATTGACAAATTGATTCACTTCTACATCATTCAATTTCTAGATCTCTTGAGTGTCCTAGTCGATATATATCTGTGAAACAGTGAGAATGTATGTGAAGTTCCAATGAGTGAGTACATGTGATAGGGATCCTTGACTTGCCGCATGCTTTTAAAAGAATAGCAAAAGGCTTCGAAATTCCAAATTTATTTTAGCACTGCTTCTTATAGATGTAAATATCTGAGTGCATTGTATGGATGCTCAATGATATATTGAGAGCGAGTGCACTGAATTTAAAAAGCTACTGGAACGGTTACATACAACCAATTAAAATTGTTTAAATGATTGTCGCCAAATTATTATCAACTTGACACCAAATGAGATAGTATGTGATAATAGTGTGAATTAATTTCTGTATAAAAAGAAGTGGAAATTGCTAACTCCCAATGATGATAAATAATTTCAGGGAGTATAAATTGATTGTGAAAAAAGGAAATTTGTGATTTAAAGGAAAGTCGGATTGTAAAAGTATACTGGCAGTCTCATCTTAAATACAAGATTAACTGAAAGTTAGAAATTATATAAGGAAGAAAAATACCTATATTGGTGGTACTTCCTAAATTAAGTGAAATTCGGAGAACCCGTAAAGGATCTGATGCTATCTGGATAATTGTAGATAAATTAATTAAGTCTGCCCAATTTCGTGGTTATGGAATCTACTGATCCAATTATTGCCTTAGCCGAATTATATGTCAGGGAGATAGTGAGAGTACATGGTGTTCCAGCGAGCATTACATCTAACATGGAGTCCCACCTTACATCTCATTGTTGAGAGAGATTTCAAGAGGCCATGGGATCCCAACTAAGTTTTAGCACCGCATTTCATCCGTAGACTGATGAACAGTCTGAGCGTATGATACAGACGCTCGAGAATCTGTTGTGAGCGTGTGCACTTGATTTTAGAGGCTCCTAGGACGATCATCTACCTTGGCAGAGTTTGCATATGAAAATAGCTAACATGTGAGTATCGGCATGGCACCATACGAAGCTATCTGTGGCAGATGATATAGATCCATGATAGCATGAAAAAAGTGAGGGACCGTGAGTTATTAGCTCCCAACTTAGTCGAGCAGGTTTCCAAGAAGTACGAGCGATTATATATTTTCAAAGGTCTCAACCACCAAGGCATAATGAGATTCAATCGTAAAAGAAAGTTGAGTCCTCAATACATAGGACCTTTCAAGATATTAGATCGCGTAGGAGAGGTGGCATACTAGTTAGCACTACCTTCCGAGTTATTAAGAGTGCATAATGTATTCTACGTCTCGATGTTGAGAAAGTATCATCCAGATCCTTCTCACATAATTTGACACGAGTCACTAGAGATTAAAGAGGACTTGAGTTACGTTAAGAGGCCAATACGGATCTTGGATAGGAAGGAGAAGGTATTGCGATCTAAGATGATTCCTTTGGTTAAGGTGCTCGGGCAGTATCACACTGATTCTTTTAGTTAGAGAGCCTTATGCGTGAGAAGTATCCAGAGCTCTTTCAGTTACAAGTCCGAGTGAAATTTGGAGGATTAAATTTTCTAAGGTGGGGAGAAAATGTGAGATCCGATTTTATAATACTGTACACTATATTTTCGTAAATCCTTGATAGTGGAAATAAATTAATTAGTGAGATTAAATAAATATTGAATATGGATTTCCACTTAGAATTTTGGAATTATTGGATTTATAATTTATAATATGGTGTATAAGAGGTGAAATAAATATTTCACGATGAAGTGGAGGTATAGAAAAAAAATGAAGGAAATAATATGAAATTTATACATGGAAGTGATATTTCCTTAGTATAATATGTAAATATGTGAATTATAAGAGAGGGAAATTTTATTCTTAGACATATGCTAATTTATCATTGGATGGAACACATAAAATAAATAAATAATTTAACTCAAAAATTGATTAGAAAATTGGCAGCCTGTACGCCACTCATTTTGCTGTTGTTAAGCTCTACGATTTCATCCATTTAAAGGCAATTAAAATGTAGAATTTTATGGTGTACAAAAATAAAAATAAATTATATTTAAAAAAAGGAAGAAGTTTTATTTGACATGTAATGAATTTTCATTGGTTGAAAATATAAAAAAAAAAAAGAAAAATCAATCAAAGAAACGTGCAGCAAATTCATCACCGCCACAATTTTTCTGCCGCCATTTGCTGTGCACTTTAATGCAATATGAGACATGAAAGGATGAGAAAAGAGATGAGCCAACTTATTATCGGATGACATGAGTGAATAGAAAATTAAAAGGACCAAAAACTTCAGCAAAGTTTCTTCTCCTTGCCGACTTACTTAGCTGCAGCTCACGATTCTGCTTCTTCTCCTCCACGGTTTCTTACATTCCTAGCCTTGAATCACCCTCTTCTCATCAGCAAATCGCCTAAGTTTCCTCATATAAAATCATCCTCACATCCATAGCTCCTCAACTATCTAAAAATCTCAACCAAAAATCATCAAAATCAAGTCCCCTGCTGCTGGACAGTCACGGTTGTGTTCAGGTAATTTTCCAGCTTTAATTTCTTCCACTTGTGCCTTTTGTTTGTGGTTGAATGGGATGTGTACATGCTGTATATGGACATGATTTAAAATAAAATCATGTAGGCAAATTTTTAGGATGCTTGATAATGATGATTGAAGGACTAAATTTATGCTGGAAGTAACGAGAATGACAGAAGTGAGATTTTGGCTAAGTGTGAGAGATGTGAATGGCATAGAACAAAGGTTGACCATAGAAAGAAAATTTCATATATATATAGATATAACAAGGGGCCATGTGGTTGGTTAGCCATAGAAATTAAAATGTAGAAATTGGTGTTTAAATGGCTGAACCGAATAGACATAAGGGTTGGAAAACCGAATGGAAGATTGAGGCTAAGTAATTGTGTTAACCGAATAAAATGAAGGCTGGCATGGTAGTCAACAAGAGAGGCTAAAGAGGTGTAGAACTAAGAAAGAATAAAGGACTATTGCTGCCGTGAATAAGGAGGAAAAATATGGATTGAATTAATGAACAATGACCAAATGAAAAGTGGTCAACAATAAGGGCTAGTGATGAGAAAATGTAATAATTGAATATAAGAAATTAAAACACAAGGATAGTCAATGTGGCTGCCGATTGTAGAAGAAATGAGAGAGAGAAGATAATGTTTTTATTTCATAAATGATGAAAAATGTCAAGAAGATGGCAGCCTATATACTTAAGACGTTGATTAAGAAATTAAAACCATGACTTTAACTAAATAAAGGTCATTCGGTCATAGAAGAAAAAGGAAGAAAGAATGGCATGAAGAATAGCCATTTTAGTTATGAGATTTACTTACATTTATATTTCTGACATAAATCATAGCTTAAAATAAAAGAATAAATTAAGCTAATGAGTTGGCGAAATTATTTTGCAGCCAGGAATTACGGATTTCAGCAAGCGTAATCAGGAAGCTCGGTTTCGTAAGATCGGTAAGAGATGCGTGTGTGAATTTGTAGGGATATCCGAATGCATGGTTTTCATGCTATGAATTTTATAAGATTTATTGGATATTGGATTGCCTTGAAATACTACGAAATTGTGGTTTCTAGCTGTTGAGACTGTGTTTGAAAGTGCATGGAGGCTAGAACTCTGGCAGCCGTTATGCTACCGAAATTTACTAAAGATATTTTCAAAAATATTATTAAATATTTTTAGTACATCATTGGTGTTTATCCTAGCCTCAAAACTGATAAATTATTTATTTTTCATAAATGGTGGAATTACCGAAAAGTAGTGATTAAATATTCATGATACCGATTTCGGTAAAAGCTTCACTACTGAAAATTCATCCCACATGTTTTATAATGAAAGGTGTGATTGGTGAAGTGAAATGGTGAATAGTGAATATTTTACAATTATTTTCAATATGATATTCACTATTTTATTTATGATTTTCTTTTATGGACAAAATAAATTGTATCACGTGTAATGATTTCCATAAAGGCTTTACCATTGTGTAAATAATATGTTGAGACTAAAATGTCTCTACATGTGTTTTATAATGAGAAATGTGTTTGATGGAATAATTATTAATTTTGGAAAAATAAATATTTCTATTTTTCCATAAAATGTGAAACTACCGGAAATGTTTTCCAATATCTTGAATCTAAAGTTTTGGAAAGAAAGCATGGAAACACGTGTGTATGTGCTCTATGGTGAAAAGAAACAGTTACAAGATTTTATTACTACAGTATAATTATTTTATAAACTGTTTTCATCGTACGAAATACTGTGATTTATACCTTTATGGATTTTCTGAAAGATATTATTGATTTTACTTAATTCCATAAAGGTGATGAGATTTCTTATACACTGTTTTGAGACTGATAGGCCCCATATCATGCTCACGTGTTCATGTGTACCCTCTCATGTGTTATGCTGTTGACATTGAGCCATTTTCAGCGTCCTGATTGTCACCCGCTCAGTGTACAACCGAGGACACCTATAGACTATGGCCATAGATCTTATGTGTTTATTATATTGTCTCTACAGGGATCTCACGCGTACCCTATTATTCCCCACGGGACTTATAGCATGATGTCATCAAGGTGTTGCCTGGTCTTCACTATTATTCCATGTGTTATTATTGGTTTTGGTGATAACTATCGAAATATACTGTTTATTGTGATGCTTTATCACTAACTGGTGAAATATGTGAACAAGTGTTTTACTGCTACACGTGTTTTAAGTGATTAATTTCAATGGTGGAAATCAAATAATTTTCAAGTGTTATTCACATGATTTAATAAATTATTTTATTTAAACATTTGATATTTTATAGGTAGTAAATATTTTAGTGAGTTTATATTAAAATAAATTTATACTCCCTATAGTCGCTCTAGGTTTCCAAGACAAGATAGGTATTTCAAAATACCTTCCTTACTCTATCTGGATTTCCTGAGTGATTATAGTATCTTTTCCTTTTAGTGTGCCTAGCATACCGATAGCAAACTAAAAGGTTTTACTGCATATAGTCTTCGAGATATCAAAATTTGCATACAATTCTCTTATTGAGCCGTGATTTGCTCACTCCTTTACTTTCATCATCACAAATTTGATGTAAAGAATAGCTAAAGCACCAAACCATGACTTAACTACGCTTGAGTAGCTCGGAGTATCGTTTGATGGATTACCGAGGTATCATGTTTACATTTGTACATTCAGACATATTCGTACAGTACTACTTGTTGTAAAATTTAATTTCAGGGGATGTAAACTAATATCTTAAAGTTGTGAATATTAATTGACAATAAATAAATAATGTCTAAATGGTTTACTGTTGTAGATGAACAGTGTGTAAAGGCATCACAGACAGCCCAACCATATAAAATGGGTGGAAAAACGTGAAATAATGTAGTCACGGGATGTGACATTGGCTCACTAGGGTTGTAATCGAGCTTATTTGAGATGATCTAGTATTAGGTTTGAGCTTGATTCGATTGAAAATTTTGAGACTCAAAACTCAGCTCGAGCTCGATCAAACTTAGCTTTTAAAGCTCAGGCTTGACTCGACAGGATATTCAAGTCGAGAGCTACTTGAGCTCAGATCGATAGGCTCAAACTTGATTCGTTAGACTCGATTTATCATTTTTCAAATATATATGGATGAATATTGGGTTTAAAGAGAAAAGCAATAGTGGGGAATTGGTTAAACTTCCAAAAGGGCAAAAATCCGTTGTTGTTAAGTAGGTTTATAAAACAAAGTTAAAGAAAGATGGTGGAGTTGACAAGTATAAAACTCAACTCGTTGCAAAAAGGGTACAAGCAAGAACATGGTGTTGATTACAAAGAGGTGTTTGCTCCAATTGCAAGGCTTGACATTTTTCGTTTGGTGTTATCCATAGCTACCCAAAACTCATGGCCTATTTATTAGTTGGATATGAAGTATGTGTTTCTATATAGGGAATTAGAAGAAGAGGTATATGTTGATCAAACTCTTGGATATGTGAAGCAAGATTGTGAGAATCAGGTATACAAGTTAAATAAAGCACTATACGAATTGAAACAAGAACTAAGAGCTTGGTACAGTCATATAGATGCTTCCTTTGCTAAGGAAGGCTTCTTAAATGCCCATATGAGTACACACTATATGTTAATTATGGAAATGATAAGAAGATATTAGTTGTGTGTTTATATGTTGATGATATTATCTATATCAGTAATGATGAAGGGATGCTTACTAATTTTAAAAAATCCATGGTGAAAGAATTTGATATGACAGATTTGGGGTTGATGCATTATTTTCTTGGTATTGAAGTAGTGTAATTATCTACTGATATTTTCATTTCACAACAAAAATATGCTCTAGAAATTATAGACAAGTTTAAAATGAAGGACTGCAATTCAATTTCAACTCCAATTGATCTTGGTATGAAACTCACAAAGAATGGAGCAAAAAAAAGTAAGAACCCCAATTCTCCTATAAATTCCCTAAGTTGAGGATTTAGAGAAAAGAATGAGTGACAGTTATTAGCTAAGATTTCCAGAGAGTGGGAGTGTTAAAAGAATTGAGCACAGATTCACACAGGAATTATTATGATCCGAAAATGATTTTGAAAGATTAGAATTGATTATAGTTAGAGTTTGATCTATTTGCAGTATGAAACTTATCTCAATTGGAGTTTAATTTGAAGTATTGAATGAAGCTATAATTAATGCTATGCTTTATAAGTATAGGAAAAAACCATAAGGTTGGGTCCCACAGGATTTTCCTTAACCTGGATAGGGATGAAAGTCTCAAATTGTTAATTTTGAAATCGAAATACAAAATTGGTTAGAAGACCACTTTTCAGAATACCTTCATTTGAGCATACCTAGATTTATGTGTAACAAATTCAAAAATGACGGTTTTGCCCATAGGCTGGGAGAACTTCTGCAAATAACGATCAACCTAGTTTGACTTTTGACTAACAGACAGTCATAATTAAACTCTCGTGTGAAGAAGTCTCATTGAGTTTCAATCCATGACTGAATCACACGAAAATGCCAAAAACAACGCAAATGGTCGCTTAGGGTTATTTTGGCTGGTCAACACCTATCAAAAGTCAACTATTTGACTAGAATATATGATAAATATATATTATTTGTGTGAAAATAAAATAAATATGAATTTTATTTAGTTATATTAAATAATATTATATTGTGAGGGACATAGATGGAATTCTTGGAATTCTTAAGGGGCATTTTAGTCAATTGTCCTAAAAGATATTTTTAATATAAAATATATATTAAAGGAGATATTTTGGTCATCCCCTTCAAGCTTGGTTGGTACCATCTCCACCATTTTTACTCATTTTCAAGCTCAAGCGTAAAGAGAGAAAATGAAGAACTCCACTCTACAAGCCTCAAACCCTTTTCCACCCTCAAGGAAACTTGCTCATCTCATCACCCTCTATCTCATATCTTGGAATTAGCCAGGGGAAAGGAAGGAATCATGGTGTTTTGGCCTCTCAAAGTTTTGGTCAAAGAGGATGGTAAGAGAAAGTCTATATAACCTTGATTTCTTTTAACATATGTTAATGTTTGAGGTTAAATAGCATGGGTATGGCTGAATTGATGGTATATTGAGTGTATGGAAGGATTTGAAGATGGGTTTCGAACTTCTAGCTAGCATTCTGGCTAGAAGCAATCGACTACCTTGGATGGTAGTTGATTGCCCAGACACAGAACTGGGCATTTTCGATTGTAACTGACTTAGAGCAGTCGACTGCACTTCATAGCAGTAGACTACCCACGATAGTTTTAAAGATTAGATGACCGCCCTTTGTACATATAATTAATTGAGTTTAAAATTGTTTTCTGTAGCCCAATGCAATTGAGTAAAGTTGGACGAATAAGCAAATAAATGCTTGTCTAATAGTTTGGTGTTGCGAATTTGGATTGTATGAGTGACATCAATACCGTATAGGTAAGGACATATATAGAAGACGTAGGATGATATCGTGTTTGCATTTGAAATGAAATTTCGTGATATGTTGAATTATGTTTGAAAGTGTAAAAGTGTTTGAAAAGAACGTGTTCTAACTTTTAAATAGAAATCTGAGTAGGAGTAGTTGACTGCGTAAACACAGAATCTAGATATTTTTACCGTAACCGACTTAGACCAATTGGTTACCCTAAATAGCAGTCGATTGCCCATAAATGAAATTGACCGAAACCAATTGACTACCATGTAAGCCAGTTGACTACATTTTACCTAAAAGCATTCTATCTGAAAACTAGTCGACTACCTTGAAGACCAATCGACTACCCCTTTTTCAATCAGGGTTTAAATGTTAAATTTAAAAAATTTAATTTAGACAATTAAATAAAGACGTAGCAGCTAACTACCCAAAAAGAGCAATGAACTGTGCTATGTCAGAATAGTTTTGGCTTAAATAGTGTTTGGTAAAGAAATTATTTAAATCAGTTAAGGTATTCAAAAGGTTTTAATGTCTTAACGATTGTTTTGGAGTTGTTGGGATTTGATACTAAGTAATGACCTTAGAATGGAACTTAAGACCGAAATGATCGATATCGAGTTAAAGATAATCATTAGAACATATTAAAATGTGTTATACGATTAAAAGTTTATGAAATGTACTGAAAGATTTTAAAGTATAGTGTTTGAAAATGAATCTCTATCGAAATGACTGAATAAAATGTAGAGTTTGAAGGATTAAAATGATTGGTTGTTATTGAATAAAAGGAAATGTTTTGGAACTAGTTAATGTTTGCAAAGAGTTATTGATTTGACACTTTTGATCGTATTGAAAGTCTTGGAATAGATTAAATGTTATCGATTATATTGAAAGTATTGAAATTGAAAACATAGAATTGAAAGTGAAATGACAATGCTTAGGCATGTGTCTAATCATGCATAATTGCATCGCTTATGTCATACACATAGTTTGATAGTTTTTCAATCATTATGCACGATGGTTTTAAAGTGCATTGTTCTACTGTTTAATTGATCCTAAGAATGTACAATTTGAATGTTTTAAAGACCGAGTGAATTTTATTGTATTGAATGAGTCTGAAATGTTTAAACTTATCGTTAATGATTTTGTTTTATACCAAATGTAATGTTGCATACAGATGTGTTACTGTAAATGTTTTATACATGGTATTCTACGATTAAGAGTTAGATTATGGGAGCCACCTCTAAAATCCTAAGGATCTTATAGGCTACACTAGTTCCTTGAGATTGTGACAGTCACTTTTAGGATCCCAAGGAAGCTAAGTGCTACACTGTAACAGCCCGTTACCACATTTTTCACGTATTTACATACAACTTTACTGGTTGGGCTGTCTGCGATGCCAATAACATTCTACAATGATAGTGATAAATAATAACATTTATTTATCAAATACAGAATATGAAATTCTTTTCATTATTCCTTACATCTGACATCCCCTATTATCTTTGTAGCTATAAAGTAGTACTGTATACATATGTCTGAAATGTAAAAGAGATGAGACTGTACCTGTCACGTTTAACATAACATGCCTCAGCGTTTTAAACGTAGCTGTACCCATCTGAAAGCTAATTCTCTAACTTCGTGTCTTTTATCTGTGGAGTTAAAACAAAGGGGTGAGTGATTCATACGCTCAGTAAAGGAAACATATGCTGTTTTATGAAATCAAAACCATATTTCACAAATCATTTGTTTTCCACAAATCACTTCAAATAGGACAACAGTGATTATATCAACCAGTACCCTCAATGCTTCATTCAAATCATTTTCTCAACAGTTTTCAATAAAATAGATTAAATAGCAAATAGGATTTTAACAAATCCTTTCAGTAAACAGAAATCAACAAGTTGAGACTAGGCATCACCCTACGAATAATTCATGCTATCATCGTTCTCCCTCCCCCTTGCGAGAACGGAATCTATCGCTATTGGGGTGCACCCGTAGGCCATCGCCCCTCACGGCTATCTCTGCTAGATCTATAGCCATAATCTATAGGTGGTCCTCGGGTCCACTTGCTAAGTGACCTCGAGACCGCTGATGACTTGGCGGGTCCA
This sequence comes from Heritiera fomes, assembly GCA_032173925.1. NCBI lineage: Eukaryota > Viridiplantae > Streptophyta > Magnoliopsida > Malvales > Malvaceae > Heritiera > Heritiera fomes. Next base: position 28,303,067 of record JAPDPM010000001.1, read on the forward strand.
TCAGCCCTGTGATGCCCTGAGGTGCACTCGTTGGTCCATCGACCGAGCCACCGCCCCAGGCGGGTCACGCAAATACAGGAATAATAATGCATGAACTCATGGCCTAAAGTCTCAAAATCATATTTAATTCATAATAATTTCCAAAAGTATTATTCTCATTTTCATAGAAAATGTAAATTGAAATCTGTTCACCCATGGTCAGCTTGCCCAATCTGGCTCGCCCATGGTCAACTTGCCAATTGGTTAACTCGCCAACTGGTCAACTCGCCCATCGGTCAACTCGCCCAATGGTCAACTCGCCCAAAAAATTTCATATTTCTATTTTCAAAATAATTTATTATTTGTTGAGAAATACTCATAAATCAATTCACCATATAGGGCTCGCCCAGTGCCGTGACCCTGTGTTCGCCCGCCAACCCTTGGCGATTAAAACAAATTAACCTGGCTCACCCCAAGGCTCGCCCTATATGGCATTGCCATAGTCAGCTCGCCCAGGGAGGTACTCCATGGTCAACTCGACAAGGCGACAAACTATTATTCGCCCGCCACCTAGCTTTTCAAAATCAAAAGTAGTTTGGCTCGTTCCACAATGGCTCGCCCGCCCCAAACACAATAAAAAAGGGTTCGCCCAACTTTGGCTTGCCCGGATTTCTCTTTAAAACAAGGGAACTTGCCCAAGACATCAAAATCATAAAAGTGACCTCGCCCAAGTGGCTCACCCGCCAATACCAGTTCATCTATCATTGAAACAGAGGGCCAGTTCGCCCAACAAGGTCGGCTTTTAGTTCGCCCACAGCAAAGCAATTTATCAAAATAATATGCATGTCATAAACCAAAACCATATCTCAGTAATTTCATAAATTTAACTCCACAGGACATGCATTCTTTACACACAACTCCCTTACCTGGTCTACCGAAGCTTTGTTTTTCGATTGCCTTCCCGATCGCTTTTACCGAGTCCATAATTCCCAGCTGCAAAATAGTTTATTAAAACTATTAATATTTTCATTTTATATCACTTGGCGAGATTGAGATAAATCAAATGACTACTCGCCCAACGAAGTTCGCCATTCATCAAATGGCTTACCAGTGGGAGCTCGCCCAATATTCAACTTGCCAAGTTTACATTGGCTTAAATGTGGGAGTTCGCCCACATTTCTACTCGCCCAATGCCTTATGCATGTGAATTCGCCATACGGCTTTCAACTCAAAGATGTACTCGCCCGTCCCTCATTAGTTCGCCCATGAATTACACTAAATTGGGCGACCTCGCCCCTTGGCGAGTTCATATTGCCTACTCGCCCCTTGGCAATCATTAAATTTCAACATGGGCGATCACAATAGTCGCCATTTTCATCATTCTTGCACCATTTCCATTACTTTCCTTATTTTCATATTCTCTAAAGATCTAACTAAAACAAGGCTGCATTCTATGTTTATTACGTTGTAAAACATAGAAATCTATCATCAAACACCAAGATAATCGTAGAAATAAGGAAGCTCACCTTAGCCAACTGCACTTCCAGAACAGATTGCTTTCTGTCTCATGTTGGCTTTCCTTTTGCTTATTCCTTTAGCTCATCAAGCTAAGGAGGAAAGGTTTGTAAGCTGGTTTACATGTTTAGCCAGCTTATGGATCAAATTTAGTTAATCAAGCATGGTGGAAATATATAGAAATCAAAACGTAAACCGGCAGTAGCATAATTCTCGGGAAGAAGATGAAGTTTGCTAAGCCGGTTTTCCTCCAATATTTCTTCTTATATAGTCATGCTAAACCAATCCAAAGCTACTGCCTGTTCCATATCCTGTTTCTTTTATCATTTTTTCACGTCTTTCATGCATTTAACACATGAAGAAAAACTGCAACAAAAGCAACGGCTATGAGAAGCTATTCTCTGCACATTTTGACTTACTTCACTTACCATTAATTGTCTAAACCGAGAAGCCAATGGCGTGAAGTCCACAGCCTATTTTCTTGACCTATTACACCATTTGTCTTATTCCTCAACCAATAAGATTACTTCCTTTGTTGACTTTATTCTTTCTCAATTTATTGTATTCAACCGTATAACTCACAAAGTCAATCTTGGCTGCTAGGTTGAATCTGTTTTCATTTTGCCCATGCTTATTTCCAGCTCGCCTAGTCAATTTGAGGCATCATCTCGCCAACACGATTTCAGTTCGCCAACCTTTCAACTTGCTAGCTTTATCTTGATGCAAACTTTAAATTTGGCAATTACAAGAAATTCCTTTTTCTTGGCAATCACATTGAGATTTAGCGAGTGGAAGTTGCCTTTCCCGCCAACTAGGCTATTCTTTGCCTCTCTATATGGCGATCACAAGTCCTCGCCCATTTGGGCGATCATCATATCCAATTCACTTGACGAACTTGCCTATTCATCTCACCATCATTCAACTCTCCATCACCATTGGCGATCTGCTCGCCCATTGGCGAACGAACTTTCTTGCTCACTCGTTGGTGAGCTATTCTGTATACTCGCCTATATACTATTTCACTATAATTGCTCCATTCACTACTCAATTTAAAGAGCCTTTTACCCAAGTGGAAATCAATATTCTTTATTTATTTAATTTCCATTATCATTTTTATGAAATTAGACTCTACAGTAGTGTAGAATCGGATCTTACATACAGTATATCTCACCGTTAAGATCCATGAACGGCGAACGAAACTTGGTTCCTAAATGTTTAAATGTTTTTGAAAGTACTTTACACTATGCTTTAAAGTACAAAATGTTTAGTGTTTATGGAAATCAAGTAAATGTTTTGATGTTGTTACCTCTCATAGTTGCCTTTGTCAATCATGCATTTTCATCCGTCCGACCGTCCGTTTGTTTGTTGATAGACTTTGAGCAAGTCTACAACTATCTCTGTATCACCTGCTCAATAGTACTATGAGGTGTACCATTCGTTGAATTACATTGATCACGTCTTCAGCAGTCCCAGATGTTACTTGATCAGTGCACACAATAGGCACTCTTTTTGACTATGGCCATAAGTCTTATTTATATCCCTTATGGGAACTTTATTGCATGATTTTATCGGGATGTTAATGATCTCCACCAAATGTTTTATCAATTAATTGTTTGATGAATTAAAGAATTGATTGTAATATTTATGTAGCAATAAGTTGTTTGATTATCAAAAAGATATTGATGGTTTGATAGTATCGATTCAAAGTGAAAGTGTTTAGTTAAACATATTTGAGATAATTATTTGACTGGATTCATTGTTATAATAGTTATTAATTGAAATGAATGATTGTTTATTGTTTAACTATTATTAAGTTAAAAGTTAGATTTTGAAAAGGAAATGTCCATAAGATGCATTGTTATGATTTTGAAAGTAACAAATTGCATTGTTATGGTTTTGAAAGAAATGGATCATATTGTTATAGTTTGAAAAGTAATAGACCATATTGTTATAGTTTTGAAAGTAATGATTTGCATTTACATGGATATTTCAAATCATGAACTCATTATCTGTCAGTCTCATTAGGACACATATAGTCGGACCTAGGGATTGAGACAGGTGAGGTACTTCAAAGTATCCTTCCATACTCAGCCTGATATCCCTAACTGATTATAGTATTCCTTCCTTTCGAGTTCGTAACAATGTTATTGTTAGTCAATAGTTTATTGAATGAAAGCATTACATTGATTTTGTATTATCACGTAGAGAAACATATATAAGATTCTTACATATAGTTAACATGATAACCATTCCTTTATATGTGTTTCTTACTGGGCTTAAAGCTCACCCCTTTTACTCACCCTCACAGATCATTATCGGTATACATGGTAACTACTACTTTAAGATTAATCATAGAGGATTACTAGAAGCATAATGTGTCAAGTAAGTAGGATAAGTGTTATGCTTTTGTATTCAAACAATAAGTGTATAGCTATTGTATCATAGTTAGGATGTTAATCGTGTAGTGTAGTGTCAGGAAATGTCGAAAGAACTAGTATAATATTCTTGAATTAAATTTAAATTTATAAAGTTATACTTTGTGGTATTTTGATTTATACTCTGATGACTTGTTTAATATTCACTGTTAATTTATCTAATGGCATAAAGATTAATGGCAAATGAAAGCTATTGAGTGAACTTACACAGACACCGAATGCAAACAAAATGGTAATGAATGTTTGAGCGAAAATGATTGTATTGGAAAGAAAAAGTTAGACCGAAATTTCGCGACTTCGGTTGTTACAATAAAAGGTGGATGCTACACTTTTACAAGCAAATTTTTAGGAGCCTTATGTATTACATCAACAAGACCAAATATTATGCATGCTGTCAGTTTAATCAGCAGATACATGGAGAATCCAACTGAAGTTCATCTCTTAGCTGCAAAGAGAATTTTTTGTTATGTGAAAGGCACTACAGATTTTGGACTTCTGTATAAAAAATTGTGAAAATTCAAGTTTGATTGGGTTTTTAGATAGTGATTATGCTGGAGATCTTGATGATAGAAAGATTACTTCTGAATTAGTTTTTATGTTAAATTCTGGAGCTGTCACATGGTCATAAAAAAAAAGCAACAGATAATGACTTTGTCAACTACTATCAAGTTGTCTAGCTAAGATGGTTACTAGAGGTTTTATACAATCAGCAACAAGGTTCAACTCTAATTTACTGTGATAATATCCTTGCAATAAAGCTATCAAAAAATCCAGTTCTACATGGAAGGAGCAAGCATATTGATGTGAGATTTCACTTCCTACATGATTTATGCAAAGATAGAGTTATTGATTTGGTGTTTTGTAAAAGTGAATATCAAATTGCAGATATTTTGACCAAGCCTCTCAAACTTGCTGTTTTTGTGAAGCTTCGAAGTTTGCTTGGAGTTTATTCTTCAAAGGATATTATCTAAGGAAGGGCATTACAGAGGATGTCAAAGATCTTATTTAAACTGATTTCTATAGATATCAGTTTACGGGAGGGTGTTAAAGTCTAGTCTGTGGAGGTCATTTGATCAAGTCTCTAGTAATTTTAGTTTTATCTTTTGAGTACATTTAGTTATTACCGTGTGCTAATATTTAGGAAGTTGTCTTTGTTTTGAAGTTGGTCTATTATTACAAGTCAGCAAACGAGGTTTCATGGTCCTAGTTTTATGTCATAATTCTTTTGTTTTCAACAATCTGTGTTGCCTATTTAACAATATATATATATACACACACATACATATACTGATAATTGGGATTGGGCTTGAGATTGTTCTTATAGTATATCACAATTTTTTTTAATCACTGGATCAAAAGATTATTAATCATGTGTGTGTATGTATATGTATGTGTGTGTGTGTATATATGTAACGTCCGAAAATGTAAATTTTCGAACCAAATTTTTCTTTTTAAAACACTTTATTGCATTTGATTAATTACAATTATATGATTTGCATTTGGTGTCAATGTAATTTCACCCTATAACTTCCTATATCTATAAATCTTTATACCATTAAAATAATTTAACTACGATCATTAAATATGAAATCATAATATCAACCACCGTATAAAAATTTTACCAATGCATTTCAACTAGTTCGTTGGCACCTTGACCTCTCACTATGCGATTTACATCCCATACTATAAATATAGTTGCTGTATATACACATGTCTGAATATAGTTGTTGTATAGTTACATCCCATACTATAATTTTGCTCCTTCACCAAAATAATAATAATAATAATAATAATTTTGCTCCAAACTTGTCCTTGCATATTTCACGAAATTTCAAGCTGAGACCATCATCTTCATTGATTCTTCTCTTCTTCCTGTTTGTTTCTTCCTGTTTGTTTCTTCCTTTAACGTTTTACATCTTTGCTCAAATATGTGAATTTGGACATTTTCAAACATTTCATTTCAAAAAATTCAATAATGGCAACATTCTGTGAAAATCTGTGACAATTTCATTTGGGTGCTTCACAAAATTTAGGATTAGAGTTTTGGGTAACAACATTTTATGGAGATATATAAAGCTTAAGAAAGCAGTAGCGTTTCGTGGTGATGTTGATTTTCTTTTTTTCAAAGCTTAATGCTATGCTTTGCTTGTTTGTCTAAGTCTTCATTTTCTACTGTGTCATGTCTAGCTCCAATGATTTTCATGTTCCAAAAACTTCCATTGTTAACTACTAAAGTTGAGTTTGTTGCCATAGCATAAGTTCATGTCAGGTTGTCTGGCTAAGATGGTTACCGGAGGTTTTATACAATCAACAAGGTTCAACTCTGATTTACTATGATAATATCCTTGCAATAAAGCTATCAAAAAATCCAATTCTACGTGGAAGGAGCAAGCATATTGATGTGAGATTTCACTTCCTGCATGATTTATGCAAAGATGGAGTTACTGATTTGGTGTTTTGTAAAAGTGAAGATCAAATTGCAAGTATTCTGACCAAGCCTCTCATGCTTGTTGCTTTTGTGAAGCTTGGAAGTATGCTTGCAGTTTGTTCTTCAAAGGATATTATCCAAGGAAGGGCGTTGTAGAGGCTATGAAAGATCTTATTTAAATTGATTTCTACATATATCAGTGTATGGGAGGGTGTTAAAGTCTAGTCTATGGAGGTCATTTGATCAAGTCCCTAGTAGTTTGAGTTTTTTTTTTTGTATAAACCACATGTATCTTTATCCATTTTAACAGTCTGAGACTAATCCTGTTCAGGGTTTAGTAACAGTTAAGTCTCTTTATCTCTCCTCAAAGATGTATTTAGTTGTTATCGTGTGCTAATATTTAGGAAGTTGTTTTTGATTTGAAGTTGGTTTGTTATTGCAAGTAAGTAAACGTGGTTTCATGGTCCTAGTTTTATGCCATAATTCTTTTGTTTTCAGCAATCTGTGGTGCCTATTTATATGCTAATTTAATATGAATAAAACATGTAATATTTTTTTAACAATATATATATACACACACATTACTAATAATTGGAATTGGGCTTGAGATTGTTCTTATAGTATATCACAATTTCTTTTAATTACTCGATCAAAAAATTATTAATCATATGTGTATGTACATATATGTGTATATATATATATATATATGTAAACTTTATCTAATTCAATATTTTAAAAAAATGAAGTTAAATAGGCCCATTGGACCATATTATGTAAAAAATAAAAAGTGCTTATGCATACTCCCAAGTAACGTTAGCTTCTAACTTTCTATCTAATAACTTTAATAACGTGTTTGGTTAACCTGAAAGTTTATTCTTTTTCGAGACAATTCTAAATGTTTCCTATTCTTTCGACCTTGGTTTGCGATTTTGGTCAGAAAAGTTTTCATAGAATCGCTCCATTCTACGAGGTGGAAGTGGAATCAATTTTTCGGCTTGCGCGAAAGTAGTTAATGATAATTTTGTTCCAAACATGTCCTTGCATATTTCACGAATTTTCAAGCTGAGACCACCATCTTCATTGTTTCTTCTCTTCTTCTTGTTTGTTTCTTCCTTCAACCTTTTACATCTTTGCTCAAGTCTGTGAATTTTGGACATTTTCAAACATTTCATTTCAAAAAATTCAATAATGGCAACATTCTGTGAAAATCTGTGACAATTTCATTTGGGTGCTTCACAAAATTTAGGATTAGAGTTTTGGGTATCAACATTTTATGGAGATATATAGAGCTTAAGAAAGCAGTAGTGTTTCGTGGTGATGTTGATTTTCTTTTTTTCAAAGCTTAATGTAATGCTATGCTTTGCTTGTTTGTCTAAGTCTTCATTTTCTACTGTGTCATATCTAGCTCCAATGATTTTCATGTCCCAAAAACTTCCACTGTTTTAAACAACATTTGATTAACTTTCTTAGTCAGCCCACATTTTAGTTTTCAAAATTAACTTGCCAATATTTTCTTTCAATACGTTCGTCTTTTGTGCTTTCTTTCTCTGTTCTCAAGTTTTGATTTAATGGTTTTGTTCTTTTTATTTTAAAATAGAAACTATCCAACAGTAAAATAAAAAAAATAGATATTTATGTAGCAATAAGTTGTTTGATTATCAAAAAGATATTGATGGTTTGATAGTACCGATTGAAAGTGAAAGTGTTTAGTTAAACATATTTGAGATAATTATTTGACTGGATTCATTGTTATAATAGTTATTAATTGAAATGAATGATTGTTTATTGTTTAACTATTATTAAGTTAAAAGTTAGATTTTGAAAATGAAATGTCCATAAGATGCATTGTTATGATTTTGAAAGTAACAAATTGCATTGTTATGGTTTTGAAAGAAATGGATCATATTGTTGCAGTTTGAAAAGTAATAGACCATATTGTTATAGTTTTGAAAGTAATGATTTGCATTTACATGGATATTTCAAATCATGAACTCATTATCTATCAGTCTCATTAGGACACATATAGTCGGACCTAGGGATTGAGACAAGTGAGGTACTTCAAAGTATCCTTCCATACTCAGCCTGATATCCCTAACTGATTATAGTATTCCTTCCTTTCGGGTTCGTAACAATGTTATTGTTAGTCAATAGTTTATTGAATGAAAGAATTACATTGATTTTGTATTATCACGTAGATAAACACATATAAGATTCTTACATATAGTTAACATGATAACCATTCCTTTATATGTGTTTCTTACTGGGCTTAAAGCTCACCCCCTTTACTTACCCTCACAGATCATTATCGGTATACATGGTAACTACTACTTTAAGATTAATCATAGAGGATTACTAGAAGCATAATGTGTCAAGTAAGTAGGATAAGTGTTATGCTTTTGTATTCAAACAATAAGTGTATAGCTATTGTATCATAGTTAGGATGTTAATCGTGTAGTGTAGTGTCAGGAAATGTCGAAAGAACTAGTATAATATTCTTGAATTAAATTTAAATTTATAAAGTTATACTTTGTGGTATTTTGATTTATACTCTGATGACTTGTTTAATATTCACTGTTAATTTATCTAATGACATAAAGATTAATGACAAATGAAAGCTATTGAGTGAACTTACATAGACACCGAATGCAAACAAAATGGTAATGAATGTTTGAGCAAAAATCATTGTATTGGAAAGAAAAAGTTAGACCGAAATTTCGCGACTTCGGTTGTTACTGTGAAATCCCCAATTTCATGTAATTCCTCTATAATTGTAAAATGTTGTAAGCTGAAAGAATTTAATAAATATGAAAATTTGATGTATAAAGATTATATGAGATATAGATGGAATAAAAAGGAATTGAGGGTCAAAGGGTCAATGGCTGAGATAAGATGGAAAAGGGGATAATCATGCATTAAATGAAAGGTAGCTTAGTCATCTTCACCATCAAGGATCGGCAGCAACCTCATTTCCAGCCCTTCTTCCTCTTGTTTCCTCTCCAAATTCCTTTAAGGGTTCATTTTCTGACCTTGACAAACCACCATTTCCTGTCATCAAATCGCTAAGTTTCCTTAACGAAAAACGATCCTCATCACTAGCTCTCTCTATGTCTGTAATATGGAAGGCTGAAACAAAGTGTTTGAGGAGATCAGAATTTCTGTTATTTTGGCTATTGACAAAGGTAAGAAAAGAAATTGATTCATTTGATTTCATCCATAAATTGGAGTCATGTGATGTTGGTATAGCATACTTACGGTGTTGAAATGAAAGAAAGTTAAAGGTTTCAATTTATATGAATTATGCAGTTTTCAAGAAGTGAAGGAAAGAATCGGTGCAACCAAGGGATTTCGTATTATTTGGCTATTTGAGGTAAGGGATATATGTAACGGACGTAGGGTGACTATGTCCGCATGTTTTAAATGTTTTGGGATGAAACAAAAGCTGGTGTAAGTGCAAGAAATGTAAAATTCACGGTTTTCGCCCAGTTACGATTTGGCTCGGGGCAGCCGACTGCCCTAAATAGCAGCCGACTGCTCAGAGACAGTCGTGACGTAACTTTTTCCGAAACCGACTTAGAGCGACCGACTGCCCTATATAGCAGTCGACTGCCATTTTTCCAGAAGCTTTCTGTTTGCAAACCAGTCGACCGCTAAAGAGCCAGTCGATTGCATTTTTCCGAGAAACATTATGTTTGCGGGCCAGTCGACTGCCCTCAACTGCCCTACTTGCATCCGGAAATTAAATATTTCAAATGCAAAAAGAAAATAAAATTTATTGAATATTTTTATACTATAGCAGTCGACTGCCCTAAAAGAGCAGTCAACTGCCCCTTTGAAAAATAATAATTTTTAATTTATTTATATAAATTTATTTGGATTATCATTAAAGTATATAAGAAGGGTTATGAATATCCATGGTTTTACAAGAATGAGTTTTACTACTCAATATTTTGAGATTAACGACTCCATTGGTGATCATGCATATTACTTGCTTATTTGTATTTGGCTTGGGGACTCTAGTCAAGCCCTCAGTACCACGGGTGTCACCTGACTAGTGCACACTGTGGAATATTGACAATGGCCATTAGTCCTTTATATGTGTTTGGCTTAAGGGAGGATCCCTGGCCCATACGTGGGTACGCCACTTTATTTGGTGCATGATTCTATTGGATGTTGACGGTCTCCCCCTATTTGAAGACTATTTGTATATGTAATTTCAAGTTATTTGACATATATATGTGAAAGTATTTGAGTTATTTGAATACTTGCAAGTGACTTCATATGATTTTGTCATGTGTTATATGGTATTTGATGAACTTATATGTTATATGTTTTTACAAGAATATTACATGACATTATAGAGCCAAGCAGGAAAACTGCATATAGTGGCATAGTACGCTCTTTTATGTATATTTCTTACTGAGCGTAAACTCATTCCTTTATAATATTTTTCATCCAGATTATTTGCAGTGAAGTCTGCTCTTGGTAGAGGAGCATATATTTGGACTATACGATATTCCTTCGAGGCTAGCTTCCAATCCCTTGAAGGTAGATACATTTTGATTATGTAATTCAGACTATAGTACAATGATGTATATTAGACACATTGGGGATGTAAATTGTTAAAGAGATTAGTATGTAATTTATATTAGAGTTTTAGACTTATGTGTAAGACGATCCTGTATGTGTATGAGAAATATATCATCATGTAAACAATATAGTGTTAGCTATATTAAAGAAGAAGGATGCACCGTTGAACAGCCTAACCAAAACTATGGGAAAGAAAAAAATTTAGTTGGTATTTGGGAGTGACGAGGATGTCACAGATTGGTGTCAGAGCGAAGTTAGTCTGACGTTTGACGGTGTCATTAAGCTAGAAATAGTGTACATCCCCATGTACTGTACTTGTCTGAATACATATATGTGGTTGAATTGCTGAAAGTGTACTAAACGCTTGACCTTGTGGTGATATTGGCAGAATGAGCACTCGTAGAAGGGGTACTGGTAGAGGACGAGGACGAGGACGAGGACGGGGCAGAGTAGAACCGTCCCCAACACAGTCTCCTCCTCCATCTCCATCGGGTAGCCCGAATGCTCGACTGTCGAGAGTGGAGCGAAGTATTGAGACTATGGCCACTCTATTTAATCTGTTCATGTCTAATCTCCCAAACGTGGCCACTAATGCATCAATAGCACCACCTATAGTACCTCCTATTCCTTCTGGGAATGCTCCTCCTATTCCCCCAGTACAGCCTCCACTAGTTCAGCCTGAGTTACCCCCACCAACTCAAGCTACTGAAAGGCGAGATCCGAAGGCCTATTGCAATGTGGTCTTAATTAAAGAATTTAAGAAGTTGGATCCGCCTAAGTTTAAAGGCGATAGAGATCCGTTGACCGCCGAGAATTGGGTGAAGGCAGTCACCAAATGTTTTGGGTACATGACCTGTTCTGAGAAAGAGAAAGTGGGTTTGGCAGCTTATTTGTTAGTAGACGATGTCGAGCATTGGTGGCAGTCTACTCGGGCCAGTTTGGAGACTCAACACACTGAGGTTACGTGGGATAGATTTTTAGAGGCCTTTAATGAACAGTACATCCCACGCACTGAACAGACCAGGTTGAAGATTGAGTTTTTGAGCTTGACTCAGGGGACTATGACGGTTAATCAATATGAGTCGAAGTTCATTTCTTTAAGCAGATTTGACCCTGAAGTCCTAAGGAGTGAAGGACATAAGATCTACCGATTCATAGAGGGATTAAGGTCTCTTATTAGATCGAAGTTATATCCTATGGATATCACTACTTATAATGAGGCAGTCTGTAAGGCTCAATTGTGTGAGCAGGACTATAATCTTCACCATGCTGATTTCCGAGCTAAGGGTAAAGGCAAAGAACCGATGAAGCGGAAGTTAGATGAGAGAGCCTCTAGTGACAGATATCCATTTAGGAAAAGTAGACCATATGAAAGAGCTTCGGCAGGTAAGAAGATAAATTATAAGAGAATGACTTGTATCTTAGTTTAATGGTTATATGGAAATATACTAAATTTTGAAGTTTTATGATAATTATGGTACAGGGACTCCTAGATCTACCGGGATTAAGATAAATGATGGAAGATCCGATATTCAGCTGGCAGTACAGCGAGCTCGCCGAAGAGTGTGATGCAGAAATGCGAGCATTGCGGGAGATTCCATAGGTCACAGCCATGTCGTATGGCGAGCGGGGCTTGTTTTTGGTGTGGCGAGAGGGGACACATGATTAAAGATTGTCCCAAGATTTCTAAAAGAGTGTCTGAAGAATCGGAAAGGACCACCCAACCACAACTGCTGAGAAGGGAAAGAAAGCTGTGACTCAAGGACGAGTATTTGCTATAGACGAGGAGTCTGCCGATGCTTCGTCCAAGGTGATTAAGGGTAAGATTCACCTCTTTGATATAAGTGTTACTGCTTTATTTGATCCAGGCTCTACACACTCCTTTGTTTCTCCCATAATTGCTATGAGATTACCTGTTGAACCTGAGCCTTTAGGACATTTGTTACAAATAAGTACACCGTTTAGAGAATCCCAGATAACAGATATAGTGTATCGTAGTTGTAAGCTACGGGTAGGAGAGAGAGAATCGATAGCTGATCTAATCCTACTGAATATGTATGGATTTGATGTCATATTAGGAATGGATTGGTTAGCTAAGAATCATGTGATATTGGATTGTTATGCTAAAAGTGTCATCTTCTCTTCTCCCGTTAGCTATGTTGTAAATTTTGCAAATGTTTAATACAAAAGTATGTTTATAAATTTATTTATTCGTAAATGAAATTAATAGAGAATTTATTTGTTATGTGAAGGATTTATAGCGTATGTGGTGGACGTAGAAAGGAAACGTCCCGAACTTCATGAAATTCCAACAGCCAATGAATTTCCATGTGTGTTTCCGGACGATCTTTCAGGACTTCCTCCAGATAGGGAAATCGAGTTTACTATCGATTTGGTGCCAGGGACTGAGCCCATTTCGAGACCACCCTATCGGATGGCCTTAGTGGAATTGGAAGAACTTAAGAAACAGCTGCAGGAGTTACTAGATAAGGGGTTTATACGGCCAAGTGTATCCCCATGGGGTGCTCCTGTGCTATTTGTCCGGAAGAAGGACGACAGCTTAAGGCTTTGTATTGATTATCGACGGTTGAATAAGGTGACAATCAAGAACAAGTACCCTCTTCCTAGGATTGATGATCTCTTTGATCAGCTTCGGGGTGCACGAGTCTTCTCCAAGATAGACTTGAGATCGGGATATCATCAATTGAAGATCCGAAGTGAAGATATCCCTAAGACTGCATTCAGGACACGGTATGGTCACTATGAATTCCTAGTGATGCCGTTTGGTTTAACCAATGCACCCGCGGCTTTTATGAACTTGATGAATGATGTGTTCAAACAGTATTTAGACCAGTTTGTCATTGTTTTTATCGATGACATATTGGTGTATTCAAGATCATGGGAAGAGCATAAGCAGCATTTGAGGATAGTTCTACAAACCCTCAAGGATCGGGGATTATATGCCAAGCTAAGTAAGTGTGAGTTTTGGCTAGATCAAATATCCTTTTTGGGTCACATAATCAATAAAGATGGAGTTTCGGTCGATCCATCGAAGATTGAAGCTGTGGTGCAATGGGAGAGACCGAAAACAGTGACGGAGATTAGGAGTTTCTTGGGTCTAGCCGGCTATTATCGACGATTTGTAGAGGGTTTTTCGAGGTTAGCTGCTCCCTTGACGCGCTTAACGCACAAAGGGGTGAAGTTTGAATGGAATGATGCCTGCGAGCGCAGTTTCCATGAGTTGAAGCGCAGGTTAACTACTGCACCTATTCTCACCATTCCTAGTGGTTCTGGAGGATTTTCCGTATATAGTGATGCCTCTGCACAAGGTCTAGGTTGTGTGCTAATGCAACATGGCAAGGTAGTTGCATATGGTTCTCGTCAATTAAAGGACCATGAAAAGAACTACCCGACTCATGATTTGGAGTTAGCGGCAGTGGTGTTTGCTCTAAAGATTTGGAGGCATTACTTGTATGGTGAGAAATTCCAGATTTTTACGGATCATAAAAGTTTGAAGTACTTGTTCTCTCATAGGGAATTGAATATGAGATAGAGGAGATGGCTCGAGCTTCTGAAGGATTATGATTGTGAGATCCTATACCACCCAGGAAAAGCCAATGTGGTGGCAGATGCTCTAAGCAGGAAGCATATGGGGATAGTATCATACATGATTGTAAGAGAATACGAGCTACTTGAGCAGTTTGCAAGCCTTAATCTCAATGTTGTGCCTTATGAGCATTTTGGAATGATAGCTAGTTTAATGATTGAGCCGGAGTTGATGGGTAGAATTCGGATTGCTCAAAGGGAAGAAGTGGGCGAGCGTAAGTTATTAGCCCCAGACTTAGTCGAGCAAGCCTCTGAGGATGTTAAGTTAATTTGCCAAAGACTTAAGACAGCTCAGAGCCGACAAAAGAGTTACGCAGATACTCGACGGAGACCACTTGAGTTTTTGGTCGGGGATTCGGTATTTTTGAAAGTTTCTCCATCCAAAGGTATCATGAGATTTGGCCGAAAAGGTAAACTTAGTCCTCGTTACATAGGGCCATTTGAAGTCCTAGATCGAGTCGGAGATGTTGCATATAGGTTGGCATTACCTCCGGAGCTATCAGGAGTACATAATGTTTTTCATGTGTCGATGCTTCGGAAGTATAATCCGGATCCATCTCATGTCATTGAATATGAGCCCTTAGAGATTCGGGAGGACATGAGTTATGTGGAGAAGCCAGTTCGGATTTTGGATAGAAAGGAGAAAGTGTTAAGGTCTAAGACGATTCCCCTAGTCAAAATTCTTTGGCAATACCATGCCATGGAAGAAGCTACATGGGAGCTAGAGAGCTTAATGAAGGAAAGGTATCCGGAGCTATTTGAGTAGTAACCCGATTTAAATTTGGAGGACCAAATTTCTAAAGGTGGGGAGAATGTGAAATCCCCAATTTCATGTAATTCCTCTATAATTGTAAAATGTTGTAAGCTGAAAGAATTTAATAAATATGAAAATTTGATGTATAAAGATTATATGAGATATAGATGGAATAAAAAGGAATTGAGGGTCAAAGGGTCAATGGCTGAGATAAGATGGAAAAGGGGATAATCATGCATTAAATGAAAGGTAGCTTAGTCATCTTCACCATCAAGGATCGGCAGCAACCTCATTTCCAGCCCTTCTTCCTCTTGTTTCCTCTCCAAATTCCTTTTAAGTGTTCATTTTCTGACCTTGACAAACCACCATTTCCTGTCATCAAATCGCTAAGTTTCCTTAACGAAAAACGATCCTCATCACTAGCTCTCTCTATGTCTGTAATATGGAAGGCTGAAACAAAGTGTTTGAGGAGATCAGAATTTCTGTTATTTTGGCTATTGACAAAGGTAAGAAAAGAAATTGATTCATTTGATTTCATCCATAAATTGGAGTCATGTGATGTTGGTATAGCATACTTACGGTGTTGAAATGAAAGAAAGTTAAAGGTTTCAATTTATATGAATTATGCAGTTTTCAAGAAGTGAAGGAAAGAATCGGTGCAACCAAGGGATTTCGTATTATTTGGCTATTTGAGGTAAGGAATATATGTAATGGACGTAGGGTGACTATGTCCGCATGTTTTAAATGTTTTGAGATGAAACAAAAGCTGGTGTAAGTGCAGGAAATGTAAAATTCACGGTTTTCGCCCAGTTACGATTTGGCTCGGGGCAGCCGACTGCCCTAAATAGCAGCCGACTGCTTAGAGACAATCGTGACGTAACTTTTTCTGAAACCGACTTAGAGCAGCCGACTGCCCTATATAGCAGTCGACTGCCATTTTTCCAAAAGCTTTCTGTTTGCAAACCAGTCGACCGCTAAAGAGCCAGTCGACTACATTTTTCCGAGAAACATTCTGTTTGCGGGCCAGTCGACTGCCCCATTTTAGCAGTCAACTGCCCTACTTGCATCCGGAAATTAAATATTTCAAATGCAAAAAGAAAATAAAATTTATTGAATATTTTTATACTATAGCAGTCGACTGCCCTAAAAGAGCAGTCAACTGCCCCTTTGAAAAATAATAATTTTTAATTTATTTATATAAATTTATTTGGATTATCATTAAAGTATATAAGAAGGGTTATGAATATCCATGGTTTTACAAGAATGAGTTTTACTACTCAATATTTTGAGATTAACGACTCCATTGGTGATCATGCATATTACTTGCTTATTTGTATTTGGCTTGGGGACTCTAGTCAAGCCCTCAGTACCACGGGTGTCACCTGACTAGTGCACACTGTGGAATATTGACAATGGCCATTAGTCCTTTATATGTGTTTGGCTTAAGGGAGGATCCCTGGCCCATACGTGGGTACGCCACTTTATTTGGTGCATGATTCTATTGGATGTTGACGGTCTCCCCCTATTTGAAGACTATTTGTATATGTAATTTCAAGTTATTTGACATATATATGTGAAAGTATTTGAGTTATTTGAATACTTGCAAGTGACTTCATATGATTTTGTCATGTGTTATATGGTATTTGATGAACTTATATGTTATATGTTTTTACAAGAATATTACATGACATTATAGAGCCAAGCAGGAAAACTGCATATAGTGGCATAGTACGCTCTTTTATGTATATTTCTTACTGAGCGTAAACTCATTCCTTTACAATATTTTTCATCCAGATTATTTGCAGTGAAGTCTGCTCTTGGTAGAGGAGCATATATTTGGACTATACAATATTCCTTCGAGGCTAGCTTCCAATCCCTTGAAGGTAGATACATTTTGATTATGTAATTCAGACTATAGTACAGTGATGTATATTAGACACATTGGGGATGTAAATTGTTAAAGAGATTAGTATGTAATTTATATTAGAGTTTTAGACTTATGTGTAAGACGATCCTGTATGTGTATGAGAAATATATCATCATGTAAACAATATAGTGTTAGCTATATTAAAGAAGAAGGATGCACCGTTGAATAGCCTAACCAAAACTATGGGAAAGAAAAAAATTTAGTTGGTATTTGGGAGTGACGAGGATGTCACAGTTACAATAAAAGGTGGATGCTACACTTTTACAAGCAAATTTTTAGGAGCCTTATGTATTACATCAACAAGACCAAATATTATGCATGCTGTCAGTTTAATCAGCAGATACATGGAGAATCCAACTGAAGTTTATCTCTTAGCTGCAAAGAGAATTTTTTGTTATGTGAAAGGCACTACAGATTTTGGACTTCTGTATAAAAAATTGTGAAAATTCAAGTTTGATTAGGTTTTTAGATAGTGATTATGCTGGAGATCTTGATGATAGAAAGATTACTTCTGAATTAGTTTTTATGTTAAATTCTGGAGCTGTCACATGGTCATAAAAAAAAAGCAACAGATAATGACTTTGTCAACTACTATCAGGTTGTCTAGCTAAGATGGTTACTAGAGGTTTTATACAATCAGCAACAAGGTTCAACTCTAATTTACTGTGATAATATCCTTACAATAAAGCTATCAAAAAATCCAGTTCTACATGGAAGGAGCAAGCATATTGATGTAAGATTTCACTTCCTACATGATTTATGCAAAGATAGAGTTATTGATTTGGTGTTTTGTAAAAGTGAATATCAAATTGCAGATATTTTGTCCAAGCTTCTCAAACTTGCTGTTTTTTTGAAGCTTCGAAGTTTGCTTGGAGTTTATTCTTCAAAGGATATTATCTAAGGAAGGGCATTACAGAGGATGTTAAAAATCTTATTTAAACTGATTTCTATATATATTAGTTTACGGGAGGGTGTTAAAGTCTAGTCTGTGGAGGTCATTTGATCAAGTCTCTAGTAGTTTGAGTTTTATCTTTTGAGTACGTTTAGTTATTACCGTGTGCTAATATTTAGGAAGTTGTCTTTGTTTTGAAGTTGGTCTATTATTGCAAGTCAGCAAACGAGGTTTCATGGTCCTAGTTTTATGTCATAATTCTTTTGTTTTCAACAATCTGTGTTGCCTATTTAACAATATATATATACACACACATACATATACTGATAATTGAGATTGGGCTTGAGATTGTTCTTATAGTATATCATAATTTTTTTTAATCACTGGATCAAAAGATTATTAATCATGTGTGTGTATGTATATGTATGTATGTGTGTATATATGTAACGTCCGAAAATGTAAATTTTCGAACCAAATTTTTCTTTTTAAAACACTTTATTGCATTTGATTAATTACAATTATATGATTTGCATTTGGTGTTAATGTAATTTCACCATATAACTTCCTATATCTATAAATCTTTATACCATTAAAATAATTTAACTACGATCATTAAATATGAAATCATAATATCAACCACCGTATAAAAATTTTACCAATGCATTTCAACTAGTTCGTTGGCACCTTGACCTCTCGTTGTACGATTTACATCCCATACTATAAATATAGTTGCTGTATATACACATGTCTGAATATAGTTGCTGTATAGTTACATCCCATACTATAATTTTGCTCCTTCACCAAAATAATAATAATAATAATAATAATAATAATTTTGCTCCAAACTTGTCCTTGCATATTTCACGAAATTTCAAGCTGAGACCACCATCTTCATTAATTCTTCTCTTCTTCCTGTTTGTTTCTTCCTTTAACGTTTTACATCTTTGCTCAAATCTGTGAATTTGGACATTTTCAAACATTTCATTTCAAAAAATTCAATAATGGCAACATTCTGTGAAAATCTGTGACAATTTCATTTGGGTGCTTCACAAAATTTAGGATTAGAGTTTTGGGTATCAACATTTTATGGAGATATATAAAGCTTAAGAAAGCAGTAGTGTTTCGTGGTGATGTTGATTTTCTTTTTTTCAAAGCTTAATGTAATGCTATGCTTTGCTTGTTTGTCTAAGTCTTCATTTTCTACTGTGTCATGTCTAGCTCCAATGATTTTCATGTTCCAAAAACTTCCATTGTTTTAAACAACATTTGATTAACTTTCTTAGTCAGCCCACATTTTAGTTTTCAAAATTAACTTGCCAATATTTTCTTCCAATACGTTCGTCTTTTGTGCTTTCTTTCTCTGTTCTCAAGTTTTGATTTAATGGTTTTGTTCTTTTTATTTTAAAATAGAAACTATCCATCAGTAAAATAAAAAAAATAGATAATTTGGATAATAGTACATGAATTAAAAAATAAGAAAATAAATAGAAAAAATATGAAGAAAATATGATAAATTTGATAAATAAGGATTTTTTTTCATATCTTAAGATTAAAAAAGCCTAAGAAAATTGGAAGAAAAAAATAAAAAAATTGATAAATTAAGACAAAATAGGTACTTTGAATTTTTTTATCTATTCCTTTTTTATTTTTTTTTTATTTTGGTGTTTTCTCTTCCATCAATTATAAAATATTATTTTACCAATAAAACAATAAAATATATATTTTACTTATATTTTTTTATTCCAACAAAATATATTTGTCGTGCTTCATCGGTACTATTTCACAAATCAAACGTCTCGTGGAATTAATTAATTTTGGACTTAAATGACACTACATTCAACCTAAATGACACTAAATTCAAATATATTTTATTTAAGATAATTATTTTATATACTGTCAGTGAAATATTTTTATTTCACAAGTTGTATTAAGATCATGATATATGTTTTATTTTATTTATTTTTTAAATATTTTTAAAAGACACGTATTATTATTTTAATATCGCTTATAAAATAAAAATATTTAACTGACAGTATATGAAATAATTTTTTTTATATTTGTTTTAACCACATAAATAAATAAATAAATAAGTAAATAATGAGAAACTTCTGTTGCCGCAATGTGGACACGGAATCTTTTTAAATAGAAAAAATGTTTAAGATAGCGATATTGTGATAGGCAAATCAAAGCAGGTTGGCAGATCGCGCGTTCCGGCAGATATTTAACTTTTAACGAGCGACAATCGCACGATTATCATTCTAGACTTTAGTGCGTTACATCACGAGAGTATACGTTTAGTCGTTTTCTTAGGACTACAATCACTTTGCTCCTCTAATATATTAAAAATCTATCATTAAATCCTTCAAGTTAGCCCTTTTTACCTTAAGCAAAATATACGTTTGGTCGCTTAACCTAGGACAACAATCACTTTTTTTTTTGTTTAAAATCCTTATGTATTCGTAAGTCATTTTAAGTTCGATTAATTCGAAATCGAGCTATTATTAGACCTAAACAGGTTAAGTTATTATCACAAATGGTCTCTGAATTATAATGATTAATGCAATTTGTCATGGTTTATGCACCTATTCAAATGATCTCTGAATAATAATTGAAGGTTTTTTTACAATAAAATAATAATTTATGTATTGATTTTTACGCGATAAAATATTAAGAGTTTAATTTAATTTTATGCAAAAAATTGAGAATACATTTGACTATTAAACATTTTTTTTAAGTTGCAAAAGAAGATAAGATTTTATTAATATTAGGCTAAAAGGGTATAAAAAAGCCCCTAAACTATATAAAAAAAATCTAAAAAAGCTAATATTTTTTTATTGCATCTAAATAAATCCTTAAAAAATTATTTTTCTATACACAAGTTTTTTTTGGATGGAATCTATTAAATGACAAAGATTTTTGTTAATCTAACACATTGGCTTTTACAGGGCATGTTAAAATATGATATGGAAAAATAGACAAGTGGCGTTTGAGACCTTAAAAAAATATTCTCATCAATTTAAGGGGAAAAGAAATTAAAATAAATAATCTCAGTTAATCAATCGTAAAAACTCAAAACACAAAAAGAATCCCCAAAACCCTTAAAAAGCCCTAGTTTTTCTTCTATCGTGTTGATACTGAAATCAAAGCAAAAGAAAGAAAAAATGGGATGCTTTGCCAAAAAGAAAAAAAAAAGACTCTTGCTTGAAGAAGAACAATAAACGCAGTGCAAAAAAAAAAAAAGCTCTATCAGATCATGGGTGTTACTGATCTTTGTTCTTTGTTGAAGGATCTAAAACTTCATACCAATAAGAAGGAAGACTTAAAAGATTCTCAAGTGACCCACATATCTTAGCATTTCAAAACAAGTGTTGTTTTTTCTCTCGTGGTTTTACTGTTATTTAGCAAAAAGTTTAGCTTTCGATTTTGCTTGGTAGAAAGGATAGAAAGAAATGAGGATGAAAAATTTGTTAATTTAATGGTTAAGCTAGAAAATATGAAAGTGGTTATGAAACCTAACTATTAGATTATCAAAATTTCCATCTTCATCCCTTTCCATCTTTCCTACCAAACAAAGCTTTCATGCTTTGAATATTACATAGAAGCCCTATCTTTTATCTTGGATTTTTAAGAAGACACAAGAAAGAGAAGGCGAGAGAAAATAGTTGAAAAAGCTGGAGAAAAAAAATCAAATTATTAATTTTTAAGGAAAAAGAAAAAAAGAGAGAGCTTCATAGAGATCATCAATCCAAGGCCAACATGTAGAAATCATATTATTAATTGGATTTGTATACGATGTATTGATAGTGTATACTCTCTATACACTGTCAATACATTAGATATTGATATTTCATCGAGCTTAAGCTCTTATTAGCAAATTGAAAAAAAAGTATTCGTATTTATTTTTAAAGGCTTGATATTTTTTTAGTTTGAATATTAATGAGGTGTCAACTTTTGATATATTAACAGTGTATAAAAACTATACACTATTAGTGCATCATATACAAACTCTTATTAATTTTGAGGAATTTCAATATTAGGTTGAATGCTTAATTAAGTTTTCTTTCTTTTAAAAGTCTGTCATTTTTTTTTGTTTGACATGCTACTTGTTTTATTTTTGCCACGTCAAAACTTTCAAATGTTTGATAATAGCCAACATGTCAATGACTTAATAGAAATTTATATCAATTAATAGATTCCATCCAAAAATGACTTGCATAGATAAAAAAATAACGCTTTAAGGATTTATTTAGATGCAATGAAAAAAATAAGAGCTTTCTTATATATTTTTTATATAGTTTAGGGGCATTTTTTTACCCATTTAGCCTTAATATTAAATCTTAAAAGTGATGATATGGATTAAATAAAGATTTAATGTATCAAAAAACCTCGAAATGAAAGAACAAAATTAATGTAATATATGATCTGAGGGATTTAATTAGATTTTTTTTATTTAATTTGAAAATGAAAGTAAATTCCCCTTATCAGTTATTAGATTTGAATGAGTTTGCATTCATTATCTGAGTTAATGAATTACAATTAGCTTGTTTATATACTGATTTAAGTAACTAAAGTTTGTTGAGAATAAAATACTGTCTTATACCTAACAGCCTAACCGACTAACAAACTCTAAAAACTCAGAACAAGCTAGGCATCCAGCTGGCAACTAAGCAATAAATGCATCGCATTCTGTCTCGTGTTATTAATTAGGAGATGAACAACTATATATTTTACCAAATCTCAAAAAAAAAGTGTTTTAGGCTACAATAATCAACTATAAAGTGGCGTAGCCTCTAGTAGAATCCTTCTTACTAACGCAATAGAATTCCGAAAGTTTTCAGGATTTGTATTGGCACATTTTTCTTCTGTTCTTGTTGTCTCCCAAGCTCAAGCTGAAGTTGATGTTCCAGCAACAGCATCGATATAGTATTTGTCAGGACAAGGCTCCACTCTCTTCTCCTTGTTGGACCCGTTAGGCTGCCGTTGGATATACTCTTTTCTGTCTCCTTCCTCCGGTATCCTCGCATCCTATGCTAGCTAGCTTGTCTCCACCGAACATCTAACACGCATCTACTACTTTAATCGTGTACTATCATCGCCGTTAATTAACACCTTTTTTTTTTGGTGAAATTAATTGACACCATTTTGCAACCATAAGATTAACCCCTTCTTGTTTATGTGTGAAATATTAATTATTTTCTCCGAATGGATACTTTGAAATTAATGTTTTGGTTTTTTATTTTTGCCTGAAAATTAAAGTTTTGCTTAGTAAAAGAAAACTTAAAGAGATGAAAATGAAAATTTCATTAATTTAATATTATATTTTGTAATCACTTTTTATTTAATAAATTAGTTATTAAATAAAATTATTATTTATTAATTGAAGGTGTATTGAATAATAATAAGTTAAACAAATTTTAGAAGTTAAGTTAGATTGAAAACATGTTTTGAATATTTTATAATTAAAATTTTAGAAAGGAAAGAGAATTCTTTTTTTTAAAAAAAAATATTTAATAATTAAAAATAAAAATATTTAAATTTAAATTTAAATTTTATAATATATCACAATTTATTTTTTATTCATCAAATTAAATCAAATGGTTGTTGGGAAAGAACCCTCTTACTTTTCTAAATTTTTGTCCCAAAAGTAGCAAAGTGACAGATTCGGTGGGCCCAAGTAATAAATAATGTAAACAAATCGCACGATGCTTCCATTTCCGTTCGACGATCGCACGATGAAGTGCGGAAGTCGAATCAACCAGCGCGCGCCAAAAGTCAGTGGCGACCTGCTCAATGCCTGCATTTCGACGAAAACGAACGGCTAATTCCACGCCCTTCACGTTAAAGTTTTTCAAAATGATCAACTTCCCACAACTTTCCTCCTCTGCCCCATGTTGACAGGAACTGCTATGCTCACTATATAAGGTGGATCAGAAAGACCATAATTTCCACCAAAAAAAAAAAGCAAGACCATAATTGATCCAGTTCTTCCTCCTTTGGCAGTTGCAGTTGCTAGTTCTCAAATTTCAATGACGTCAGTTGTCAATGTAAATTCCAAGAAAAATAAAAGAGTGAGAAGAGCGAGCTCTAAAGCGTTAATCAGGATCAAGTCCCCGAAAGTAATAGTGCCAAGGCGCGGCGAATCGTCCCAAAAAAAGGTTTGGGTAAATTTAGTCTCACTTTTTAAGTTTTCTGATCCCATTGTCGTTCACTTTCAATGTATGTATCGTATCTCTTCATCATCGCCAGTTGTCATGTTCCTGGCTCTCACATGCTAGTATATTATTTACGTTTGTTGTGGCAGAAGAACACAACCATGGTCGCCAAATTACTGCAATTGAAGGTTGAGATGAAGGAAATTAGCAAGGAACAGAGTGACATCAAGGAAGGGCAAAGGCAAGTTAAAAAAAAATTCGAAGCCATTGAATCTGAATGCAAAAATCTCCGTCAGGAAACGATGATCATGATGCAGCAGAGTGCTTGCACCAGACTCCGACTGGCTTTGATGTTTGAAATCCTGAAAGCTCGGCAGAGCAATGATTTCGCCAAAGCCGCTGAGCTTACTCAGGCTCTCCGGTTGGTCCCATTCACCATAGCTTTCATTTTAATTATATTCTCAAACCAACATGATCTAAAAGCTCTAATGGCTTTGGAAATGTTCACTTACCCCAACAGATACAGAACGCTGAAACAGGGGAGGAGAAGTATGAAATTAAGGCCAAATTAAAAACTCCAACGAGATTATAAAATTAGCGGACAAATTCCTCAATGTTTAATAAACAGTATTGAAAGATTTAATGGAAGAATTAAGAAAAGGTGAACTTTGGTTTAAAAAATTTTGATAATTTAAATGGAAAATTAATTGATAAATTTAACTAAAATGAGATTTTTAATCAATCACTACTTTAATACGGCATTTATAAACATTTATCGTAAGAGGCTCAAAAACCGACAATATTAAAATATTGTTTAATTTAATTAAAGCAAAAATTTCAATTTATCATCACTGACAATATTGAATTCCTTTTTGCTTTATTTTTCTTTTATACGTACAGCAATGTGATAGCCGAACAAACCAGAATGATGAAGGTTTGGAACCAAGGGATGATGGGACAAGTGACATATAAGTAGAGCGTATTTGTTGTCCAAGTAATAACTGTGCTGCTGTTGCAATAAGCCACCAAACATCCCTCTTATTTATCCCCCCCTAGGAGAGATAAAGTGTGTCGCCTGGCCTTGTTTTTACTTTGTGTTGTTTGACTATGAAGTCTTTGTTTCTAGCTAGTTTTATGTTTGACAAAATATTGTAGATATGTGCGTATTGTAACAAATAAGTTTATCAAGTGTTAGTATTAAAAATTAATATTATGGAAGGAACAGTTGTTGAATTATTTCTATTAATGTGGATTAATTAAATGTAATTAATATCATATAATTATTTAATTAATAGTATAATTTTGTATAAAATGTGATCTATATTAAATTTTATTAAATATATAATATACGTGTATTAAACTATTAACTTATAATAGGATAAGTTTACACATGAATCTCTTAAGAGAAGATCTTTACTTTCAATCTCTCTTTCTATATATATATATATATATATATATATATATATATATATATATATATATATATAAAGTCGGCTCATTGAGTTTTATAACTTTTGACGAAGGGATGAGAGTAACTCTCTCTCTCTCTCTCACTATCCATTCTTACTCTCTCTCGTTTTTTTCTTCGTTTCAGGTCCAAAAGCAATCAACGGAAAAGCAATTAAAGTGAGCTTCAACAACGCAGTAATATGGTATAGCAAGATTGAACTCTCACTCGTATCCAGGTTAGTTTTACTGCGTTTAATTTCGTATTAGTGACTTGATGATGTTTTAGTTAATTCTAACAATTGACATCTGAGCTAGACTCATCAAAAGTCACTAACTGTGATAACCGTAAATTTCGAATCACAGTGAATAGAAATCAAAATAGGGATCTGGAGTAAATGAATTATTAGAGAATTTTTAAAAAGAATTAAGAGAACTATAAAATAATAAATTAAATGAAAATGTCATGAGGAATTTAATGAATTAAATTTTTACGGGTACATAACAAGTATACATGAAAATATATAATATTGAAAATAAATCAAATTAATGTATAAAACATATTATACATTAATTAAATAAAAAGTGAGTATGTTTGATAATATATGTTTATCAAGTATAAATATATTTATAACAATATATTTGTGATATATATTATATAATTATAATTTTAATGTACATTGACTATTTAGTAAGTATAAATTTTTATATAAAATAGATATATTTAATAAATGTATAAATATATATGACTAATATGAAATATATTTATCATATAAATATTTATTATAAAAATATATATTTATATATAATTACCAACTATATAAAAAAAATAAAAAAAAGTCTGTGAGCAGACCACTGTCTGCTTCAGAGAGCAGATCACAGTGGTCTGCTTCAGCAGACTAACGTCTGCTAGTCTGCTGACTAGCAGACAAATAAAAAAACTGTTTTTTTTTTTTGTTAGAAAAAATGTTGACACTTCCTTTGGAAGCCTTGCGAGCTTCCAAAGGAAGCTTTTGGCATATAAGGGGGTCGGTTATCAAACCTGACACCCCCGAAAAAAAAAAAAAAAAGAAAGAAAACACGAAATGAAGACGCAGAGGGAAAGTTCGGCGGTGAGAAGGAAAGGGAGAGGTTACCGCCGGCCAAAGAAAAGGAAAGCAAAGGGAAGAGAAAGGGGAATGAAAAAGGAAGCCGCCGATGTGGGGAGAGAGGGGAGTACCGCCGGCCAAGAGAAAGGAAATGACAGTGGAGAGAAAGAAGCCGGAAGAGGAGGAGCCGCCGACGCCACCACAATGGTCGTCGACCTCCTACCTTGCGGCCATTGCCGTTGACTATAGCTGCTGCCGGTGAAGGAAAGGGACGGGATTAAAATGAACCGGGGCTGATCTGGTTTAGCTGAAAAAAATATTAAATAAAAAATTATATATATAAAATATAAATAAAAACAAAAAAATAAATA
The DNA here is from genome assembly GCA_032173925.1 of Heritiera fomes. NCBI lineage: Eukaryota > Viridiplantae > Streptophyta > Magnoliopsida > Malvales > Malvaceae > Heritiera > Heritiera fomes. The sequence goes on from JAPDPM010000001.1 coordinate 28,330,247, forward strand.
ACTGAAAAATATATAAAAAATATATAAATAAATATAGATGAATAAATATATAAAATATATTTATATAAAAAATAAAAAAATGAGTAAAGGATCGAATGTGTATTTGATTAAGTCGTTATTTAAATTAAATGTAAGATATCCTAAATGTGCATGTGCATTTAAATTGTAGAGCACACAATGCGGCGTTTAGAAGTTGAAAGGTAGAGGGCCGAGGAGTTCGAAAGAAATCAAGAGGCTGGAAACCGGTAGGGGAAGAATTGCCACCAATTTGGATCTATAAAATATTTTTATAAGATTGCGTTACTATTATATTGTATAGTTTAGAGTAATATTTGTTGATATTGGATAATTGTTAAAACGTTGTGAAAATGATGTTATGATATTGTTAGAACATTGATGAGTTGATATTGGAGCATAGATAAGAGATTATAGGAATTTTGGTGAAATGAGTGCCGGCGTAATTGAAAATTGTTGACTTGTGTTGAAATACGATATCAAATATGGATGGAGTATCTTGGGAATGGGCTTGACATGTGATTAGATATCGAAATAAGTGAGAAACTAAGTTTTGAGTGGTATAGAAATTGTTAGAATGGTTTCGGAAACTTTATTAAACATGGAATGTAGTATCGTGGTACTTTTTTTAATCTTGATTACTTAGATTGTGAACGAAACAATTGAAAATAATGATGCATCCTCATGGAATATTGTGAATTTTGATCATACATACTAATAACGAAATGATTGAAAATAATGTGTCCTTATGGAAATTTGTGGATCTTGATTATATATTCCGTGATTGAGATGATTTGATAATAATTTGATAATGAAGTTTTGACCATATATACTGTGATTGAGATGATTCGAAAGTAATATAGTAATAACTGGACCTTGGTTAACTTGATAATGTTGTTCTAGATAGTGTGTAGTGTGAATGAAATGAGATTAATGGTTATGAGAATATTGTCGGATCGTAGAGAAACGAATTAATATCTATTTGAAATTGATGCGAAATAATTAAATGAAACGTGAAATGTGAAAGAATGGACTGTGATTGAAAGTTTGCTAAGTGATGTGATATTGTTAGAATATTGTAATTATAATGTCTTATGGATAGTGTTGAGTCACATGTTTCAGTAAATATATAGTTTTATTGTAATTTTGATGTGATATGATCTTAAAGCTAGAGAATTGAAAGTGTGAATAACGACCAATCTTGCGATATGACAATATAACATTAATATACCATAAGGTTGAAATTGAGAAAAGTATTAGCGATAAAATGAGATCGAGAGAACTTTGGTACTTGATAAAAGCTACACTATGGAATATCTTTGCTAATAGAATGAGTTCGAATCAACTTTTGATTGTGGTATGGTAACTTTCTATTTGTTAAGCTAATATTGGGAATTGATTATTTAATGTGCAAAATAATGAAAAGGAGAATGAACACTTGTGGTAGCTTGTGATTTTTGATGGAAAATATACCAGTATGATCTTAGTAATCTATGGATACTATTGGAATATATTTGAATATACATTCATATAAATGTACTGTGGATCTTATTGATGCCATTGGGGGCTTGATAGATGTGTGTAATTGCATAATAAATGACGGATGACATTTGTGTCATGATTATGTTTGAATAAGAAATTGAAGCTACTGCAGACATACCTTAGTCTAATTGAATAAAATGCACAACATTGGATTGAATGTGTATTGAGCTATATCTGGCTATATTTAGGAATTCATTCATGCATGACATATGATCTCATATTGGTTTAAAGGAGAAAGTATGATTTTTAAAAAGATATGCATCGAAATCTTTTAAATGAAAGTAAATGTTTGAAATGACTAGACAGTCATAGACCTTGATGTTTAACACTCGTTTTGACATCATTCATGACATGTACAAATTGAACATGAGATTTAATTATGCATTGATTTGAAAAAAAGACTTAGCTTTAAATGTTTTATTGTGTGGGCTGTCTAAATGAATTTAAAGTGTTAAAATAAAATATTTTGATTTTGAGATGATTATACCTTATTGAATGCTTGTGTGGCATATACCTTTGTGGCATAGAGTATATATATTGTGTGGTTTTGCCTGTGTGACATGAAATCCCATTTATATATACGTAATATGTACATGTTGCCTGATGAGACCATTCTAGGCTGTCCGACAATCGTCGTGGACACATTTCTCAGTTTTCAATTGATCAGTGGGACTGAGACGATCTATGATCATAGATAGATGCCCCTCGAGAGAAACTATCCCATTGATAGCTACAATGGGTTAGAGATGATATGATACTAGAATAAGGATCCATGTCTAGTCTCTCACTAAATATTAAACGTTGTCTAGAGTATGGTTTATTATATGTGAACTCTAGACATGATATGTTTTTACAATATATATGATATGACTGTGATTGAATATAATTTACCCATTGTTTTATACCACACATGATATAATTTGAGACTGTATATGTTTTGAAATGCATTTTAAAGCATTTGTTAAATGATTCTGAAATTGCATGAGTTTCGTACATGATTATGTACTACGGGAAACACGATTTGAAATAGATGTTTTATATAGTAAAATTTTTATACGTTACTTATTGAATTCTGCCATGACAGTACATGTTGCATTGATGCATGATTTGTAGTGATATAAGGATACTTAGTATCATTAGGGCATGATCAAATAAATACTCAAAGGTTATTAACTTTGAAAAGATACTGGGAGATGCACTTGCAGGATTCATGCATTACATTAGAAACGATATAATTCTAATTCAATTACTATATTAGTAACTTACTGAGCCTTCACTCATTAAACAAGAATTATTTTTCAGATTAATTCAAGGGACACATTGGATAGTTTTGGAGATTTATTAGTGCATCGACTTTCAAAGTCCTCGCTATTGAATATTTGGTATTATAATACTTCTCTCGTACCTGCTTTTATTTTCATATAATTTCTATATAATATCATAGGATGGGATGTAAACTAGGATAATAAGTAGTCGATATAATATTCTGATATTATATGATGTATATGTGGCAATTAGTTATGGATATTAGGACTATTGAGATGATACCTATTTGGTAAGATAATGTGGATTATGGGATATGTTGTGTTGCATTGTGATGATTTGCAAGCAGTTAACTGGAGAAATCTCAAATTATAAAGGAGGATATTTTCAATCTGATTCTAAGAAATAATAAGTTATGGGTTATAAATGATCTTTCTCTATCTTAGAGAGTAATTTAAATCATAATTGAATTAAAGAATGAATGAAAATGTTTTAAGGACTAAACTGATATCGAATACAAACCGTAAAACGAAAAATAAAAATTTAGTTCGTAATTTTACTAAGTGGAATAAGTGTGTCTTGTACAAGTCTTGACCTTCCGGTCGTGACACTAACCATTGTTGTTTAGAGAGAAAACTCAATTAAAGCTCAAAATGAAGCATTTTTGTTTTTCGGTTTTTTGAAACCCATTCCTTTTTTGTCAATTTTTTAGCTTAAATTCATTGGATTCTTGTTGTAGAGGGATTTAGGATGCAAAAACCCCTTAGTTCAGGGTAAAAAAAGACCTAAAATGGCCATTTTTGGACTAGGTCAGGTCAAAAGACTCGAATTTTCGAAAAACCCATTGTAGAAAAACGAGTGAGGAAGAAAGTCCTCACGCGCCTAATACTATCTTGCTGGTGCGTGCACATCATGCACCAGCATTGTTGGCTATAGTGTGTGCAATGCATGCTCCATTGCACGTGCCCGTCGTAAAAAAAAAGGCCCGTTTTTCTTAGGCCATTTGTTGTTCAGCCACACATTTTGGGCCCTTCTTTTGGTATTTTAGGGCTAATTTTTTGGGCTATTTTTAGGCCAATTTTTTGATGTTTTAAAGTGGGCCATTTCCCTAAATTAAGTATTGGGCCACTATTTTATTTTGGGTTGTTTTTATGGTTTAGTTTTGGGTTAATTTTGAATTATTGTTTTAAGGTCATTGTTGTTAATATATTTTGGGCTTTTAATTTTAGAAATTAAAATGTCATTTTGTTTTATTTTAATTACACATTAAGATTTTAATTAATTCAGGCCAAAATAAATTTTGTTATATTATGGGCATTATTTTTTTAGTTATTTTGAGTGGTCATTAAAATTAATTTAGGGCCCATATTGATTAATTAATTTTAGGGCCATTTTGCCTAATTAATTTAGGGCCCATATTGATTAATTAATTTTATTTGGCTATTAAATTTGGGTTAATTATTGGCTATTTTGCATAATTAATTAATAGGACATTTTGGATTATGGTTTTAAGGGCTATTTTGATTAATTAATTATAGACCATTTGGTTAATTATTATTGGACAATTTTGTTATAACCAAACTTATTTAATAGCCATAATTAGTTGTCAAGCCCAAAATTAAAGGGGTATAAGTGAATTTTTGGAGGAATTAATTTTGAGGTAATTTTTTGAAATTCAATTACCCATTTAATTCATAATTCACTTAATTTTGAAATATATATCTATGCCCATAAATTATTAGTAATTAGCCTAATTAAATAAGTTTAAATAAATTATTTGGGTATTTTATTTCGATCATTTATTTGATTTTGATCTACCCATTCTGTTAATAATTTATTTAAACAAATAAACTCTCTAAAATGCAATTACCTTATTATTTGAATATTAACATTTGTGTGAAATTAATTTAATTAATTAATGTTGGGCATAAAATTACTACATATGCTTCATGAATTGCATATTTTGGGTGTAGTTAATTTTTTGGTTAATTAATTATTTGAATATTCTTAAAATTATAAATCTTTAATCTGATTGACTAGTACTTACCTGTCGCAAGAATGGTCATGAAGATTTTCTAATGATTATTTTGATAATTTTTAAAGAAAGAATAATAAGGCAATGCTTAGTGATAGTTGCAAATTTGTCAAAATCTCTAGAAGTGACAATTCTCTCCTTGTCGGATTGCTTGTTTCTTCGACAGATGCTTGGGTAGGAGAGGATTTTGGTTTGGTTTTTATAACACAATTTTCCTACCCTGTCGGTAGGTGATCATTTAAGTTTATATTAAATCAGTTTTGTTTTATCCTCTGTAATGTATTGTGAAATAAATTTAATATTGTTTGAATTATTCTACTAGCCTCACTTAATTTTGATTGTCTATGCAACTATCACTTATCAAGTCTCCAGTAAGATCAAATTAGATAGATGGTGTGAATTGCTCTCTACGGTTAGGGGCCTATTGAACTAGGAAGTATCTCCGAGAGCCGATCCATCTTCTATACCCAATAGTATGAGCTCTTTGAGGACAAAATTATTATAGAATTTTAGGAACACTCAAATAAGAATTCTTTGATTATATATAGGGTATACCATGAACGAGCACATTAGAGAAAGTGTTCCAATTAGTGATAATCATGAAGTATTTGTGGATGCCATTTGGAAATAGTTTGCATAGAATTGATGAAGGTTACAATAAGAGACCAGCTCCATATATGGCTGTGACGCCCTGGTTTTACCGGACTCTGCCGGGGGGACCCAGGCCGCATCACTCATCCGTACTGTCCGCTCTGGGTTCTAGAGGTGGCCCCCGTCACACAGACGTGGCACTTAGCCCCTCACGGATTTATCGAGAACAAATTCCCAATTCGCGTCCGCCATGACTTGAACCCCTTACCACTTGTAAGTGTCAAGTCATGACTAACCATTGGACAATGTAATTGACGTTGTTGTCAACATGCTGGACTGCTCCTATCGAACCTTATGTTAAAGTAAACACTGATGGCTGAGTACGTGGAAATCCAGGATCTGCTGGAGCTGGAGGTTTAATTAGATCTTGAACAGGATGGTGGTTGATTGGTTTCAAGGCTTATTTGGGGAAATGCACGAATGTGGTTGTTGAGCTGCAAGCTATGAAATATGGTCTACAAATGGCTTGGGTACAAGGTTATCGGTTTGTTATATGTGAAGTAGATGCGAATGTGGTAATTGAGTTAATTCAGAAAGCAAACGTAGAGAGGCATCCATTTGGAGGAATAATTGAAAATAGGTGGTCATGCAGGTTTCAACATGTGCTTAGGAAGGTAAGTTTTGTGCCGATGCCATGGCAAAATCAGCTTGTGATATTGATGTTGAGTTTGAAGTTCTTACAGAGCCTCCAAGTTTCTTGTCTGCTTTGCTTGATGCTAATGCTAGAGGAATAACCTTCCTAAAGGGCTTCACTGTTTAGTCTTTGTTCATTTACTCTCCCTTTGTAACAAAAAAAAAGTTAGTGAGAAATTACTCCTCAAATCAAGCAAATATATTTATATTAACATGGATCATGAAATGCGTGTCGCATGAATAATGGAACAGAAATTGTTGAGTTTGAAATATTAATTATTTTATCTCAACAAGTGGTTGGAAGAAGTGAAAGTGGATTTTTTTTCTAGGTGCTTGGATAGGGTTCGAGTCCTGGAGTCTCCACTGTTGAGAGGGCTTTACCGTTTACCACTCTCGACCTGAACAAAATTAATCTCAGACCGTAAAATGAATGAGGATACCTGTACTTACACAAAAAAAATATTAATTATTTTATCTCAACGGATACTCCGAAATTAAAATTTTACTTGGTAAAAAAACTAAAAAGAATAATGAATATGAAAAATCTATTAATTCAATGTTTAAGTTTTATAATCACTTTTTTATTTTGTAAATTAATTATTAAATAAATATTTTTTTATCTTTTTATTAAACAAAGTATTATTTACTAAGGGTTTATTAGATAATCTATTAAACAAAACTTAAAAGTTAAATTAACGAGTAAAGCTTGCTCTAGCGATTATATTTTTTTTGAAAAAAAATTAAATTTAAAGTTTAAATATTTTTCTTAATATACATAGCATGAAAAAAAACCTTAAAAATTAATTTAGAACCGAAAACTTATTTTGAATATTTAATATTTAAGTTTTGGTGAAAGAAAGAGACTTCTTAATTCTCTATAAGAGAAATGTTAGGAACAGTAATTTTTTATAATCACTTTTAATATTTTCATTTTTATTGATTTACGTTACCTTTTTTTTAATTTTACGTAACGATCAATTACTTATAATTACAGATTCTTTGAAAAGTATATTTTAATATCACATATTTTAATCTTTTACTTTTCGTATAAGTAATTTATTTTCACGTAAACTACAAAATGATGTAACTTAATAAAAATAAAAATATTTAAAATAACTGTCAAAAGTAGCTATTCTTGTCATTACTCATCTGTAATATTTTGTCCACGAAAACGGCAAATTGGGCGATAACGTGGGGCCAAAATAATATAGAGTAAGCAATCGAACGATTCTTCACGTTATGTTCGACAATCGCACGATAGAAGTGCAGAAATTCAATATGCCCGCGCGAGGCCAACGTCAGTCTCGACCTATCGGTCGGGCATCTGCTTTTCTTAAAAACTAACGACTAAAACCTCACCTGCCTCTAGTTTTCGAAATCATGAACTTCCTCCTACTTTCCTCCTGTCCTTATGCTGGAAAGGACAGCATGCACTCTATATAAGTTAATGTATAAGCTAGGATCAGTAACACCATAATCGATCCACTTCTTTATCTTTTGGCAATCGCAGCTGCAAGTTGCAAATTGCAAATTTCAATGACGTTAGTTGTCCACATCAATAAACCTAAAGATTGCAATAAAAATGAGAGAGTGAGAGGAGCGTGCTCCAAAGTGTTAACCAGGATCAAGTCCCCGAAAGTAATAGTGCCAAGGCGAGGCGAATCGTCCCAAACAAAGGCTTGGGTAAATTTAGTCTCACTTTTTAAGTTTTATGATCCATTGTTGTCCACTTGTCGTATCTCTTCATCATCGCCAGTTGTCATGTTCCTGGCTCTTACATGCTAGTATATATTATTTACGTTTGTTGTGGCAGAAGAAAAAAACCATGGTCGCCAAATTACTGCAATTGAAGGTTGAGATGAAGGAAATTAGCAAGGAACAGAGTGACATCAAGGAAGGACAAAGGCAAGTTAAAAAAAAATTCAAAGCCATTGAATCTGAATGCAAAAATCTCCGTCAGGAAACGATGATCATGATGCAGCAGAGTGCCTGCACCAGACTCCGACTCGCTTTAATGTTTGAAATCCTGAAAGCTCGGCAGAGCAATGATTTCGCCAAAGCCGCTGAGCTCACTCAGGCTCTACGGTTGGTACCATTCACCATAGCTTTCATTTTAATTATTTTCTCCTCAAACCAACATGATCTGGAAGCTCTAATGGCTTTGGAAATGTTCACTTACACCAATAGATACAGAACACTGAAACAGGGGAGGAGAAATATGAAATTAAGGCCGAACTAGAAACTCCAACGAAATTATAAAATTAACCAGCCAAATTCCTCAATGTTTAATAAACAATATTGAAAGATGTAATGGAAGAATTAAGAAAAAGTGAAGTTTGTTTTAAAAAATTTTAATAATTTAAATGGAAATCAACCTAAAATTAATTGATAAATTTAACTGATATAAGATGCTTTAATTTTGTTTTTTGGCCAATATACGAGATGTTTGATTAATCACTACTTTATTACGGCTTTTATAAACATTTATTATAGAAGGCTCAGAAACCGACAATATTAAAATATTGTATAATTTAATTGAAGCGAAAATTTCAATTTATCATCACTTACAACATTGAATTCCTTCTGCTTTATTTTTCTTTTATATGTACAGCAAAGTGATAGCCCAACAAACCAGATTTGGAACCAAGGGATGAAGGTTTATCGATGAAGGTTTGGAACCAAGGGATGATGGGACAAGCTACAAATAAGTAGAGCGTATTTGTTGTCCAAATAATAAGTGCGAAGGAGAGATAAAGTTTGTGCGTTGCCTTAGGTTTTTTTCGAACAAAAGTCTTTACTTTTGTTCGTTGCCTTATCAAACATAAAGTTTGTGCGTTAGTTTTTGCCTTGTGTTGTTTGCCTTAGTTTTATGTTTGATAAGATCTTGGTAGACTGTACATGCGCATTGTAACAAGTGAGTTTATCAAAGTGTTATGTACTAAAAATTAATATTATGGAACAGTAGCGTGGTTACCGTTGCAATTAATTTTCCTCAAAACTGATGCACTTATTATTATTATTATTATTAGTAGTTGTAGTTAATTTCATCTTTTATACCAACCATGCTTTAAATTAAGTTTTCATGTGGATAAGCTTTAAGGAAAGCTCCTAAATTACAGTATTAGAGTTCCAATTTTGACTTCAATTCATGGGATAGTTTTCATGTAAATCATTTTTAGCTGTGATAAATTTCACAAATTTACTTGAATATTTATGTCTTGTTATTTTATCTTTTCATATTTATTGACACAGATTGATACCATAAAACGAGCAGGAGACACTCTTTAGGGCTCTCATTATATATAATTCGATTTTTAGTTTTAAAAGGATGTTTCTGTTATATTTTGAGAGTGTGGTTGGTAGACTAATGAAATCAATTTGAACTTCAAAAAGCTTTGAAGAAGAATTTTGGATAGACAAAGTACTTTGAAAAAACTATCTTAAGAATAATAATTTTCCTACACTAGTGTAAATGGTTAAGGTAATGTCACTTCTTAGAATACAATTCTTACACCTAGAAAAATCCAATTGTATTTTGAATTTTTCTTATAAACTTACTTGGACCAAAACCAGAAAAAGAGAGAGCAAGAAAGAATGCTATGAAAATTTTGGAGTTTGAGAGAAATTATATGTAAGATTATGAAATTGATTGTATATGATATTTACAAGCCTAAATCGGTGTTAGAAGAGAATTTCTAAATACACCTACTTTTTTCTCTATGCACCCTATTTTCCTAATGTATTACTGTTCAAAACACAATTAAAAATGGGTGTAAGAAGAAAAAATATGGGTATTGTCGTAATGTGTTAAGTCCTAAAATCTAACTCGCTAGACTTAAAATCAAGGAGTTGCCACTAACCATTCAAACCTAAGGTATGATTGGTCATCTATTTTAACTAATGACAAGCTTTGATCTATGTTCAAAGATACTAAAGGAGTACGGTTATATGTGGGGAATGATTAGTACCCTCACAACACTCATCCTAAAATGGTATCACTTAGCCTTAGGTTTTCTAATTTTACCTATAAGTATTATTAAGTTTTGATATGATTAGTATTGGAAACTTTCTAATAACTCTTCGTGGATGAATCATTAGAAAGTACTTCTCATCTCAAGAGTATTCGAGTTGTCTCATTCGACCCACCTAAAGAAGCTCCTTCGTCGTATAATTTAAATTTATTAGGAAAAGTCTATCTTTACTCCTACCCCCTTTTATTATTCTTTTCCTATTATTTATAATTTCTCTTTATTTTATTTTATTACTTATTTGATTTTCATTTCATTTTTTTATACCTATTCTTAATTTCTATTTCTATATATTTATTTATTTGATTATTTTTTATTGAAATTACTTGTTTAAACCTCTCACCTAAAAATCTTTTGACGTTACACATTCGCAATCACTTCAAGGATTCCATCATCGGAATAATATCAATTTATCTTTATATCTTAATATTTATTTATCAAGTCTTATCATTATCCTAAATTTTATATTTTTATTTTTTTATAATTTTATTTATTATTATTTATAGCCCTTAAGAAATTTCTAATTATATTTTCTTAAAACATTGTGTCTTTCTAAAATTAAACTCCTAAAATTTTAAATCATATCGTAATTATACATCTCGATAATCATGCCAACTAAGTTAAATGATACTAATTCATGTAGAAATAATGCTTTAAATAAACAAATTAATATTTCAAATCAATTCTTTTCAAAAAAATATTTCAAATCAATTATCATGCGAAATAATATTAAATCAAATTAACATACAAATCATTATTCAAATTATTAACCCATATCTTAATGTACAAAATCAAATTATCAAATTAAATGTTAGTCTTTAAATTATTATCAAATGGTCAATTTATTAAACTATTAACTTAATATTTAATTTTAAAAAAATTGTCAGAATTATTAACTCAGAACACACTAATCACATTTATTATTTACAAGTTAATAAAATATTAAAAAACATAAAAACCTGGTAAAAAGGGACCAGCTTCCTGTTCACTTCTCTTTGTCTCCTCTGTTTCTATTTTACAACCGGTGATGATGGAGGCTCAGCAACAGCTTTGTAACAAGGGCTTGAAAGGGTAAGACCAGTGGCAAGGCAGTGGTGGAGCTTGGGGAGGATGCAGCAGGGACCAACAGCGCAACAAACGGTGACCAATGCTGCAAGGTACTGCACAGGATGAAGCTCGGTGGTGTTCAGTCTGGTAGCTGCTGCTGGGTGCTAGGATGGCGATGAAGATCAGACAGTAAGATGATAACAAACAGAGGATGAGCGCAGGGCAGCAAGCTTTTCTTCTTGAAACAGGGGCTATGATGGAGATGTAGCACCATTGGTGACTCAAGTAGAGGAGTTGTTGATGCCAAAAAGGTTTCTGGGCTTGTTGATGATGGATTAACTCTTTCCTCCTCGGATCAACCTGCAAAACAGAAGGTCTACCGGGGTTGTTCCTGGTGGGACTTGCTCCGATGCTTAAGTTAGTAAAGTGTTTAAGGAAATTATAAGTAACAGAGTAGAAGAGAGTGAGAGTGAGTGTGTCCCTTTGTCTTGTGTCTTTGCCATTTATATAGGCGTTTGCGTAATTAAATGAGCGGTTACACATAGTTAAGTGGGCAGTTACACGGTTACAGCGATTACTCCTTGTGTGTAGTTAAGTGGGCCGCTTGTTACTAAGCTCGGTGAGATGGGCCTATTGGGCCCTCCAACAATGATATTAACATTATGCCCCCTGGCGAATGGCGATTACAAAGTGATTGGTATTCTCCATAGACCTTTCATATTCTTGAGTTTTGTATCCTCTATCAAAGGTTTTAACCAAGGTAGCATCGAAGTTGTAACTGCACATTAGCTTTTAAATTCTAGAGCTTAAGGCGATGAGAATCCAAGATCATGGGCGAGGAAGTCTCTAAAGACTGGCGCTCGGGCCAAGAGTGAGTGGAAATTTGTCAAGATCTCTAGAAGTGACAATTTTCTCCTTGTCGGATTGCTTGTTGCTTCGAAAGATGCTTGGGTAGGAGAGGATTCTGGTTTGGATATAACACAATTTTCCTACCCTATCGGTGAGCGATCATTCAAGTTTATATTAAATCAGTTTTGTTTTGTCCTCTGTAATATATTGTGGAATAAATTTAATATTGTTTGAGTTATTCCACTAGCCTCCATTAATTTTGATTGTCTATACAACTATCACATATCAAGTCTCTAATAGGATCAAATTAGATAGATGGTGTGAATTACTCTCTACGGTTAGGGGCATATTGAACTAGGGAGTAGCCCCGAGAGCCGATCCATCTTCTATACCCAATAGTATGAGTTCTTTGAGGACAAAATTATTATAGAATTTCAGGAACACTCAAATAAGAATTCTTTGATTATATATAGTGTATACCATGAACAAGCACATTAGAGAAAGTGTTCCAACTAGTGATAATCATGAAGTATTTGTGGATGCCATTTGGAAATAGTTCGCATAGGATTGGTGAAGGTTATAATAAGAGACCAGCTCCATATATGGCAAATTGTGAACCACTTCCTTCTGGGGTGGAGAGTGGGAGATCTTCTAGGTTTGCAAATCTCATTCAGTGTACCTTAATAGATAGAAGGAAGTATGACATTTCAATATCAAGATTGATATTGTCATTTGAGAGTAGGAGATCTTTCAAGTTAACAGATCTCATTCGGATCTCATGATAACATATGCCAATATTATTGCCAGAAGTAATATAATTAAGAGGTCTCAATACAAGGTCGTTTTTTTAAAAGAAGAAATTTGCCAAGTTCACCTCACATTCTGGTTCCACCAATACCTTTAAACATCAATATGTGCCACTTTTGTTATAAACTTAGGCACAAGAGGGTAGTTTGTAAGAGTTCTTCTAGATTGGAAGGTGTGTGAAAAGGCATTCTGTTAGCTTTTATTTTCACTCCAATCTAGGAGATATGCCTTCTAACTATTGGTGGTTGGATATCGGTGCTATTATTGATAAAGCCATAAGCTACCGAAGATCAAATGAGAGAAAATAATTGTGAATTGGGGCTATAGGCTTAAAATCCATACTGAAAACATAGAAATCAGCCAGATTGTTGTTACATTCTGTGGACAATTTTTGAAATTACTGTCAGTTTATACTTTTCATTCTGATAACAGAAAAGTATTTCTAATTAGTAACAATATGTGTACTGATTCTGGTATTCTATGTGATGGATTATATACAGTAGATTCGTACCCCAATATTGAGCAAATTTTCTTCAATTGTGAATGATGTGACTATTGATTATGATTATGGTAGAATAAATAAGAAATTTATCAAGTTATGGCAAGAGTTAGGGACATTTCGAAGCACATGTAGATATTGCATTTAAGGAAATCTTGTTGTTAATGTTAAGGATATGATTAACATATATGGAAATAAGTAGGATCTGTGATATTTTTTGGTACATCAGAAAAACTAGAAGCAGATAACTAAATTGCTTTTAGTGAGCTGAAACCCATAATATCATATTGAAGAAGGGTCCCCAGCCCACTTGGAGCAGTCTCCAGAGGTTGCAATTCAAAGGGTCTGTCGAAAGCCTTATTAGCCATGAAATCAGCACAGAAGTTGGCTTCCCTGTAGATGTGTTTTATCGAAACAAACCAGTCCAATTGGAGGAGAGACCTGCAAGCACTCAAGATCGGGAAGAGAGGATCAATTTGGCCAAAACCTTGAGTAACCTTTTGGACTGCAATGATAGAATCTGATTCCAATAGGACTTTTCTGTACCCCAGATTCCACGCGAGTGACAGTCCAGAAAAAATGGCCGAAACTTCAGCTCGTAGTATAGATCCCCATCCTAATTGACGTGTGAAACCAAAGAGCCACCTTCCATAAGCATCTCGGCACAGTCCACCAGCAACTGTATGGCCTAGGTTAGATCGGGCGGAGGCGTCAACATTCACCTTAACAAAATCTGGTGGAGGAAGTTCCCAACGGATAGTGCTCAATTGTTTATGTACCTCACCATACGAAATAGATTGAGTCTGCATGAAAGACTTGATATATTGAATAACTACTTCACTGCTGTTAGTAGGCCATCTGAATGAATTGTCAAAAATAAACCGATTGCTCCATTTCCACAAGAACCAGCACCCACAAGAAAACACCACTGGCCACTTAAGGCTGGTCACGTCTCTCTTTTTACTCAGGTTAAAATCTAGCCACCTTAAGAAATTTAAGGTGTTAAAAAAAGACAAGTCGGAATCACCATTTAGGCTAGCCCAAAGTTGTTGAGAAGAGGGACAATCCCGTAGGACATGAATTAGATCTTCCACTATAGATCCACATTGAGGACAACTAGAAGAAAGAGCTAAACCTCTTCTGACACAGACTTCTCGAGTGAATAATCTCTGCTTAGCTGCTAACCATAAAAAATGTCTGATCCGAGGTGAGATATTGAGTGCCCAAATTTTCTTCCAAGGAAAAGAAATTGGTTCCTCCTCCACTATTAAGGCATAGGCAGATTTTATTGAAAATTCACCATTGGCTGCTGTAGTCCAGTAAGTTCTATCTTCTTCATTTGCCTGAATCAGTAAAAAATGAAGCTGGTTCTTGAGATCAGCTGGAAGGAAGTCCAATCTCTCCCAATCCCAAGTACCATTGCTATTCAAAAAATTACTAACACTGGCATTTATATTTAAAGAAGAAATTTCACTTGGGCAAATCTCCACCAATGGTTTACTCCCCAACCATTTATCCAGCCAGAATGAAGTAGTTCCCCATTACCAATCAAGTGAGAGCATCCTGTTTCAATTAAATTTCGGCAAGAAAGAATACCACGCATAGTGGGAGATAGTCCTGATCGAGTAGCGCAGTGGAGAAATTGATTTCCTTTTAGATGTTTAGATCTTAGAAGTCTAGCCCAAAGACTTGTGTCTCCACTTTCCAATTTCCATCCCAACTTTGAAAGAAGAGCAGTGTTCATGTCATTAGCCTTTCTAAATCCTAGGCCCCCATGGGATTTCGGTTTGCACACATCCTGCTAGCTTACTAGTGGAATCCTCTTCCTCTTCACTATTGAACCCCATAAAAAATATTTGTTTAATCTATCAATCTCTTGAGTGACCGAGGCTGGTAATCTAGCAACCTACATAAAGTAAGAAGCCATGGAACTAGACACAACTTGTATCAAAGTAGCTCGTCCTGCCAAGGATAATCGGTTTGCTTTCCATGAAGCTAGTCTCCCCTTGACCTTATCAATTAGTTCTAGAAAGTCAGCTTTTCTTAAATTTTTATCAGAAATTGGCATGCCTAGATACTTACCAAAGTGTGTGCAATGGTTCATTCCTGTTAAATTGCGAATATTCCCGATCACCTTCGACGGCACATTTTTAGATGTAAAAAATTTTGATTTGCCAAAGTTAACTTTCTGACCTGATACATTACAGAAATCATTTAGGCATTTCATGATAACTCGACATTGCTGTAATGATGCTTTGCCAAATAAGACAAGGTCATTTGCAAAAAAGACATGTGACACCAGAGGACCACCATGAGCTAATGATATCGGCTTCCATTCACCCTTATCAACTGCCCTGTCAATCATGTCAGACAATTTCTGTAAGCAAAGAACAAAAATGTATGGAGATAAAGGGTCACCTTGTCATATTGAACCGTAAGATTAACCATTTTTTTTATGAGTTTCCAACCCTACAAGCACGTTTCTACTCATAATTCATGTAATGTTATTTATTTATTTCACTAATATTGACGTAAAGAA
This sequence comes from Heritiera fomes, assembly GCA_032173925.1. Lineage (NCBI taxonomy): Eukaryota > Viridiplantae > Streptophyta > Magnoliopsida > Malvales > Malvaceae > Heritiera > Heritiera fomes. The sequence continues at coordinate 28,346,155 of JAPDPM010000001.1, forward strand.
CATATGTAATAATTAATCTTATCAATTTCCTTGTGGATTAAAAATTTAATGGTTTGTTTATAAAATAATATATTTATATTTATTTTAATAAAACAAGTTGTCAAACGTGAAGTCAGTGAGAAATTATTGATGCAGGCTCTTGGAAACCAACCATAGTTAGGAGCGTGGTCCATAGTTAGGAGCGTGGTCTAGCAATGTCACATCTATTTTTTGCAGACGATTTGTTTTTATTTGGTAGAGCATCTGAAAATCAGATTAGAAGCATGAAAACTGTCTTTGACACTTTCTGTTTTGCCTTAGGAGCAAAGGTGAGTTTAGAAAAGTCTAAAATTTTTCTATCTCCAAAAGCTTGTAGGATGAGTGCAAGGAAATCTAGTGAGATATTGAATATCGGGTTAATGAAGAATTTTGCCAAGTACTTAGGGGTTCCCATTCTCTCTGGACGGGTTACAAAAAAAAAATACCAAGCTGTCTTAGATAAGATTAGTGGTAAATTGGCCAGATGGAAGTTTAAATGTCTTAGTATGGCTGGTAGAGCTACTTTGATTAAATTTGTGATATCATCGATTCCATCTTATCAAATGTTGACTACTTTGCTACCAAAGTCAGTTAATGAGAATGTTGATAAACTAAATAGAGCCTTTTTATGGGGAAGTAATAAGGAGAGAAATGGAATGCATTTGGTTAGTTGGGAGGAAGTTTGTATCCCTAAGTCCAAAGGAGGTCTCGGTTTGAGGAGTATGGAACTACACAATAGGGCTATGTTGTAGAAGACGGCATGAAGGATGAAAACCAAACCCAATAAATTTTGGGTTCAGTTGTTGAAGGATAAATATTGCATTGTTGACCAGGATCTAGTTAGGTTCGCTTGCATGGAGGGCCACAAGATGGACATGTGGTCTAGATCTTGGAAAGGACTGCTATTGGCAATTAAAGACCTCTCTATAGGTTTGCGTAGGCGTATTGGTGATGGCTCGACAACCTCTTTTTGGTTTGATGCTTGGTTAGATGAGCCGATTAATAATCTTATGGGAAACTTACCTGAGTCACTGATATGAATGCCAAAGTTGAAAATTATATAGGAGAAAACGACTCCTGGAATTCAGAGTTATTATTTACTCACTTACCTAATGAGCTTGCTCTTGAGGTACTTCGGGAACCGTTGCCTTGGTACGAGACAACAGAAGATAGGTGGATATGGAGTTCTTCTACAAATGGAGAGTTCACAGTTTAATTCAGCTTATAATTTGGCGTTGGAAAGGAATCTTATTGGAAACTTTGAGAATCTGATATGGATATGGAAAGTCAAAGCACCAATACGCTGGATATTTTTCTTATGGTTAGTGTACAAGAAAAAATTAGCAACGAATCAGTTAAGATATGAAAGAGGGCTAACAGATTCGGCTGCTTGTTCTGTATGTGGAGCAATGACAGAAAGTGTTCTACACATACTAAGGGATTGTGGTTTTGCAAAAAGAGTTTGGGGTAAATTAATTGGTTAGAACACTCAAACTGATTTTTTCTTACAAGAGTTAAAGGAGTGGTTGGAAAATAATTTGAATACATTTGTGAATAATAACTCGAAGACAGCAAGGTGGTCAAATGTGTTCATAACAGCCATATGGAAATTATGGTGTAGAAGATGCAGAATGATTTTTGATAGTGAAGGTGAGAGTCTCCTAGATGAGGAAGGAATTGCTTACCAGATTATGGCTAGTGCTAAGGAAATTCAAATAGCTTATGGGTAAAAAGAGAAGATGTAATTGACGTTGCTGTCAACATGCTGGACTGCTCCTATGGAACCTTATGTTAAAGTAAACACTGATGGCTCAGTACGTGGAAATCTAGGATTTGCTGGAGTTGGAGGTTTAATTAGATCTTGTACAGGATGGTGGTTGATTGGTTTCAAGGCTTATTTGGGGGAAATGCACGAAAGTAGTTGCTGAACTGCAAGCTATGAAAAATAATCTACAAATGGCTTGGGAACAAGGTTATCGGTTTGTTACATGTGAAGTAGATGCGAAGGTGGTAATTGAGTTATTTTTGTGCCGATGCCATGGCAAAATCAACTTGTGATATTGATGTTGAGTTTGAAGTTCTAACAGAGCCTCCAAGTTTCTTGTCTGCTTTGATTGATGCTAATGCTAGAGGAATAACCTTCCCAAGGGGCTTCATTGTTTAGTCTTTGTTCATTTACTTTCCCTTTGTAACAAAAAAAAAAGTTAGTGAGAAATTACTCCTCAAATCAAACAAATATATTTACATTAACACGGATCATGAAATGCGCGTCGCATGGATGATGGAACCGAAATTGTTGAGTTTGAAATATTAATTATTTTATCTTATCGGATACTCCGAAATTAAAATTTTACTTGATAAAAAAACTAAAAAGAACAATGAATATGAAAAATCTATTAATTCCATGTTTAAGTTTTATAATCACTTCTTTATTTTGTAAATTAATTATTAAATAAATAATTTTTTTATCTTTTTATTAAACGAAGTATTATTTACTAAGGGTATATTAGATAATCTATTAAACAAAACTTAAAAGTTAAAGCTTGCTCCAGCGATTATATTTTTTTGAAAAAAAAATTAAATTTAAAGTTCAAATATTTTTCTTAATATACATAGCATGAAAAAAAACCTTAAAAATTAAGTTAGACCTGAAAACTTATTTTGAATATTTAATATTTAAGTTTTGGAGAAAGAAAGAGACTTCTTAATTCTCTATAAGAGAAATGTTAGGAAAGTAATTTTTGATAATCATTTTTAATATTTTCATTTTTATTGGTCTACGTTACTTTTTTTAATTTTACGTAAAAATCTATTACATGTAATTACAAGTTATTTGAAAAGTATTTTTTAGTATCACATACTTTAGTTTTTTAACTTCTCGTATAAGTAATATATTTTCACGTAAAACTACAAAATGATGTAACTTAATAAAAATAATAATATTAAAAATAACCGTCAAAATTAACTATTCTTGTCATTACTCTTCTCTAATATTTTGTCCACGAAAACGGCAAATTGGGCGATAACGTGGGTGCCGAAATAATATAAACAGTCGAACGATTCTGCACGTTATGTTCGACAATCGCACGATAAAAGTGCAGAAATTCAATATGCCCGCGCGCGGCGAACGTCAGTCTGGCCCTATCGGGCATCTGCTTTTCTAAAAAAGTAACGACTAAAACCTCGCCTACCTCTAGTTTTCGAAATCATGAACTTCCTCCAACTTTCCTCCTGTCTTTATGCTGGAAAGGACAGCGTGCATTCTATATAAGTTAATGTATCAGCTAGGATCAGTAAGACCATAATCGATCCACCTCTTCATCTTTTGGCAATCGCAGCTGCAAGTTGCAAATTTCGATGACGTTAGTTGTCCACGTCAATAAACCTATAGATTGCAATAAAAATAAAAGAGTGAGAGGAGCGTGCTCCAAAGTGTTAACCAGGATCAAGTCCCCGAAAGTAATAGTGCCAAGGCGCGGCGAATCGTCCCAAACAAAGGCTTGGGTAAATTTAGTCTCACTTTTTAAGTTTTATGATCCATTGTTGTTCACTTGTCGTATCTCTTCATCATCGCCAGTTGTCATGTTCCTGGCTCTTACATGCTAGTATATATTATTTACGTTTGTTGTGGCAGAAGCACAAAATCGTGGTCGCCAAATTACTGCAATTGAAGGTTGAGATGAAGGAAATTAGCAAGGAACAGAGTGACATCAAGGAAGGACAAAGGCAAGTTAAAAAAAAATTCAAAGCCCTTGAATCTGAATGCAAAAATCTCCGTCAGGAAACGATGATCATGATGCAGCAGAGTGCTGCACCAGACTCCGACTCGCTTTAATGTTTGAAATCCTGAAAGCTCGGCAGAGCAATGATTTCGCCAAAGCCGCTGAGCTCACTCAGGCTCTACGGTTGGTACCATTCACCATAGCTTTCATTTTAATTATTTTCTCCTCAAACCAACATGATCTGGAAGCTCTAATGGCTTTGGAAATGTTCACTTACACCAATAGATACAGAACACTGAAACAGGGGAGGAGAAATATGAAATTAAGGCCGAACTAAAAACTCCAACGAAATTATAAAATTAACCAGCCAAATTCTTCAATGTTTAATAAACAATATTGAAAGATTTAATGGAAGAATAAGAAAAAGTGAAGAATAAGAATATGAAATTAAGGCCAAGTTAAAAACTCCAACGAGATTATAAAATTAGAGTTTGTATATGATGTACTGACAATATATAGTTTTTATACACTGTCAATGCATTAGAAGTTAACACCTCATCAATAGGCTCTTATGGGCAAATTTATAAAATTAAGTTGACAAATTCCTAAATGTTTAATAAACAGTATTGAAAGATTTAATGGAAGAATTAAGAAAAGGTGAGCTTTGGTTTAAAAAATTTTGATAATTTAAATAGAAATCAAATCAAACAAAAATTAATTGATAAATTTAACTAATATGAGATTTTTAATCAGTCACTACTTTAATACGGCATACGTAAACTTTTATCGTAAAAGGCTCAAAAACCGACAATATTAAAATATTGTTTAATTTAATTGAAGCAAAAATTTCAATTTATCATCACTGACAATATTGAATTCCCTTTGCTTTATTTTTCCTTTATATGTACAGCAATGTGATAGCCCAACAAACCAGAATGATGAAGGTTTGGAACCAAGGGATGATAGGACAAGCGACAAATAAGTAGAGCGTATTTGTTCTCCAAGTAATAACTGTGTTGCTGTTGCGACAAGCCTGCTACAATGTTCGGTGTCTCTCCTATTTATCCCCACTAGGAAAGATAAAGTGTGTTGCCTGGCCTTGTTTTTACCTTGTGTTGTTCGACTATAAAATCTTTGTTTCTAGCTACTTTTATGTTTGACAAAATATTGTAGACTACATATGTACGTATTGTTACGTGCGTATTGTAACAAATAAGTTTATCATGTGTTATGTATTAAAATTAATATTATAAAACAGTTGTTGAAATATCCCTATTAATGTGGATTAGTTAAGTGTAATTAATATCGTATAATTATTTAATTAGTAATATAATTTTGTATAAAAAGTGATCCATATTAAATTATATTAAATATATAGTATACGTGCATTACTCTATATATATGAGACTGACCCATTGTGTTTCATAACTTTCGGTAGAGGGATGAGAGTAACTCTCTCTCTCTCTCTCTCTCTCACTACCCATTCTTACTCTCTCTCTCTCTCTCTCGTTTTTTCTCCGTTTCAAGTCCAAAAGCAGTCAATTGGAAGCAATCGAAGTGGGCTTCAATAATGTGGTAATACGGTATAGTAGGATTGAGCTCTCGCCTGCATCTAGGTCAGTTTTGTTGCGTTTAATTTCATGTTAGTGACTTGGTGAAGTTTTAGTTAATTCCAATAATTGGCATCAAAGCTAGTCTCACTAAAAGTCACTAACTATTGCTGTTTTAGAGAGAAAACTCCATTAAAACTCAAAATGAAGCTTTTTTGTTTTTGGGTATTTTGAAACCCATTCCGTTTTTTGTCAATATTTGAGCTTAAATACATTGGATTCTTGTTGTAGAGGAATATAGGATTAAAAACCCCTTAATTTGAAGCTAAAAACGAGCTAAAATGGCCATTTTCGAACCAAGTTAGGTCAAAAGATTTGAATTTTCACAAAACCTATTGCAAAAAAACGGGTGAGGAAGAAAAGCCTCGAGCGCGTGCAACGCACTTGCCCGATATTGTCTTGCTAGGGCATGCATGTCATGCACCGGATACTATCTTGCTGGCGCGTGATGGCATGTGTAATGCACACGCCCGTTGCAAAATAAAAAATGGCTCGTTTTTTCTAGGCCATTTGCTGTTGAGCTGCACGTTTTGGGCCTTTCTTTTTGGTATTTTTGGGCTAATTTTTTTGGGCTGTTTTTGGGTTTTTTTGGGCTGATTTTTGGATGTTTTAAAGTGGGCCATGTCCTTAAATTAAGATTGAGCCCCTATTTTATTTTGGGTTGTTTTTATGGTTTAGTTTTGGGCCAATTTTGAATTATTGTTTTAGGGCCATTGTTGTTAATATATTTTGGGCTTTTAATTTTAGAAATTAAAATGTCATTTTGTTTTATTTTAATTACACATTAAGATTTTAATTAATTTAGGCCAAAATAAATTTTGTTATATTATGAGCATTAATTATTTAATGCCACTATTTTGAGTAGCCATTTAGTATTAAAATAATTTTGGGTAATTAAAATTAATTAATTTTAGAGCCATTTTGCCTAATTAGTTTAGGGCCCATATTGATTAATTAATTTTATTTGACTATTAAATTTGGATTAATTATTTGTTGTTTCACATAATTAATTAATAAGCCATTTTGGATTATGGTTTAAAGGGCCATTTTGATTAATTAATTATAAACCATTTGGTTAATTATTTTGGACAATTTTGTTATAACCAAATTTATTTAATAGCCATAATTAGTTGTCAAGCCCAAAATTAAAGGGGTATAAGTGAATTTTTGGAGGAATTAATTTTGAGGTAATTTTTAGAAATTCAATTACTCATTTAATTCATAATTCACTTAATTTTGAATATACCCATGCTTATAAATTATTAGGGCTATAAACAAACCAAATACAAATGAACGAATTGATGTTTCTGTTCGTTAATGTTTGTTAAGGAGTGCGTTCGTGTTCGTTCGTTTGTTTGGGAGGAATTGTCTGTTAATGTTCGCGAACAATTCACGAACACATAAACAAACACGTTTGTGAACACATGTTCATGAATAAGTAGTCATGAGAACAAACTAAATATTAAATATTAAAAATCCTACATAAAGATTAAATTCCACATGCAAATTGAAATCATCTAACACAAAATCTTAAATACAAAACAATTAAGTCAACAATATTTTATTAAAATTGATAATTAGTATTTTAAGTACAATTTATATCATGCACATATACATATATTAAAGTATCATATATATGTGTATGTATACACAATATATATATATATATATATATATGTGTGTGTGTAAATAGTCAATGGATAAGATCATAAGAATGAGATTTTAACTTATTATGAGACTTTTATTAATTTTATTACAGTATATTATGCTTAAAATTTTAAAAAACAATTAATTTAAGTATAATTAACTAATTTAATTTTATAATTATTTTTATTATATTTTTAAAATTTTTTAAGCCGACAAAGTTTTTTTTTGTCAAATTAAGCCAACAAAGTTATATTGTATAAATATGTGACATCCCAGTCACTACACATTTACCTATAACTTTTTCCTTACTCATAAACTTGATTAGACTCACTTGTCAATGTCATTCCTTCTTCTTCTTGAACTTAGTATTTAATAGTTCATCATAAATAAATTTTTGACATCAATTAAAACATAAAATGATATATATACATATCATTCCTTACCACAGGATCTTACTCATCTTACTTAACCTAAATCCCCGAAATCTTATATACATTATTGTAAGCTTGTACTATACAATTGCTGAATTACAATACACTTTACATGATTACATAAGTATAACTTCAATACTAACTGGGAAGCGTATCTCGAAGGTAACTTTCAAGATCCACTAGTAGGCTCTTCTATTGAGAGCGAGGGATCACTGCAAGTGATCTGTATGAAAAATGTTCGTAAAAGGGTGAGTTTACGCTCAATAAGAAAAATATGTAAAAGAGCGTACTATGCCTTTATATGCAGTTTTCCTGCTTAGCTCTATAATGTCATGAAAAATCATTATAAAGCATGCATCTTATACTTCTTTCATCAAATGCAAAAAAGTTCTTCATAATAGCATATGCTTATAATTCAAGTAAATCATATACTTCTTTTCAAATAGCATATGCAAACATACTTCATATACTTTCTTAAAACCATACATCATATACTTCTTTTAAATCATCGTATGAAAACATACATACCTCTTTCAAAACATCTTATACAAGTAAATCAAATACTTTCGATTTCTTTATTCTTTGAAATCACATATATATATATATATGTACATCTTTCAAATAACATAAAAACTATTTGCATTTAAACGGAAATATGCACTGAGTCATCAAGTGGCGTACCCCGTAGGGCCAGGAATCCTCCCACAGCGGAACAAGTAATATAGACAAATTTGGCTAACTGTTAGTGGCTACAGTTAACACTAGTCAGGTGTCATTCTGTAGCGACTGAGGCCTGACTTATGGTTCCTTAGCCAAACATAAATTACACCGAGATTTGATCAGAGCCCTTACTACAAGTGCAGAAGTGCATAACCTCAAAACCTTTGTCATCTAGCTTTTCGCTATGACAATCATACTTTCTTAAAATAGGTTTTAAAACCTCTTTTCAAACAGGGCAGTGGACTGGCCTCATAGGGCAGTCGGCTGCTGCCTCATAATTTCATTTATCGAAATTATTTTCTTTTAAAATTTCGATATTTTTATCTTCTGAAAACTCATGGGGGCAGTCGACTGGTCCATATAGCAGTCGGCTAGTTTTGAAATAGAATGCTTTTCGGAAAATAGCAATCGACTGGTCATATGGCAGTCGACTGTTTTCGCAAACAAAATACTTCTGAAAACAGGGCAGTCGACTGGTCTTATAGGCAGTTGGTTGGTTTTGAAACAAAATGTTTTTAAGTAATAGCAGTCGACTGGTTTGAAACAGAAGGCTTTCTGGGAAAATAGCAGTCAACTGGCTTACATAGCAGTTGACTGATTTGTCTCGATTTTCGAAAATCTACGCTTCGGTTGCTACTTAAGGCAATCGGTTGCGACTTAAGGCAGTCAGCTGCTCCTAGCCTAATTGGTACTAAGAGTAAAACCCGAAATGTAAACTTCCTGCATAAAAACCAGCTTGTACTTCTCTCCAAAACACTTAAAAGCATATTAAAACATGTGGACATAGCCACCCTACGTCCGTTACATAAATTCCTTACCTCGATTGCCAAAATCCTCGAGCTTGGTCTTATCAACCTTAGCCTTTCAATTCACTTCTTCAACACTGCATAATTCATAACAAATTAAACCTTTAAAAAACCTTTACATCCATACTCTACCAACTCAACTCAACTCCAAATCATGAATAAAATCAACTAAAACCACTTTCATCTCTTACCATTATAATTCACCAAATAACAATTTCTGATCTCCTTAAATACTTTGATTCAGCCTTTCATATTAAAGGCATGAGTAGAGCAAGTGATGAGGATTGTTTTTCTTTAAGGGAGCTTAACGATTTGGTTACTAAACAAGGGTGCTTGTCAAGGTGATTAGGAATGGAACTTAGGGAGAATATAGTGGAATGAGAGGGAGAGAGCTGGAAAGGGTTGCTGCCGTAGGGGTGATGGCTGGAGATGATGATTCATCAAGTTCATTTAATGCTCATTAATCCATTATCATCTCATCTCAGCCATTGACCATGCTTTTAACCCTTATTTAACCATTTAATTCTCTTCTTCCCTTTCTTATATCAGCCATATGTTCATTATACCAACTAAAAATCTTATATTAATTTTATCATCATCCAATTTGTTAGCTTTAAATTGCCATACATATTTTGAAATGACAAAAACTTAAGTAAGCTTTAATGTTTTAATTCATATTGTAAATTTGCCTTATCACACATGATTTTCTCAATACATTTCAAGTGTTCATATCAAACATTAAGACCATGATTTAATGATGCATACTCTTATTGGTCTTAACACTTTATAAATGTTTTGAATATTTTAGAAAATCACTTGATGATTTCTTGGACAATATTTTCATTTGAGAAAGTCAAGAAAAACTCCCTTAAAGCTTATAAATGTTTTGGGTTGAATTAGGATCAAAGGTCATATCATTTCTAACCCAAAAGTGCAGGAAAAATGCCCTCTGGAAGAAAAGGATCGATCCCCACTGTAGCAGGATCGATCCCTTTGCCCGAAAATAGCCTATAACGGCTAGTTTTGTGAGATACAACGGTCAGATTCAATCTTGGCTCCACCCAACGGCTAGAATACATCTAGGGGACTATAAATAGAGGCTTAGAAGCTAAAGAAAGGAAGAGGAACTACTCAATCAACTCCAATACTCATTTTCCTCAAATCCTCAAGCCTCAACAACAATTCAAGAGCTAGAATTCAATATCTTCTATCACTCTCATATTCCTTGTATAGAAAAGCACAAATATTGTATAGGCTTTTAATTGTGCTTAATTTCTGTAATCACTTGCCTATCTAGAGGCTTTCTTTGATTACTCATTTGTAAACTCATTTCATTCCTTGTAAAGGGGAGGTTTCTCTTGAGCCTTGAAAAAGGGGGAGGTTACTCTTTAGCCTAGGAAAAAGAGAGAGGTTACTCTTGAGCCTAGAAAAGAGAGAGGTTTCTCTTGAGCCTTGAAAAGAGGGAGTGTAACAAATTCAAGGATAGTGAATTTGGGAAAAATCCTTGGGAACGTTTCAAGGTAGAGGACGTCGGCAAGGTTGCCGAACCTCTATAAATCACTTGTGTATATTTCTCTATCCTTTCTCTCTTTACTTTCTTGCAATTATATCTGTGTTTATTGCATTGAATTTATATTGTATAATTGCCTAGCTAAGAGAACTTAGAAAATATCAATATAGGCTAGAGAATTTAGAGAAACCGAAAAACGAACCTAAGGTTAGTGAAAAACCGATTCACCCCCCTCTCGGTATAGCCTATAGGTCAATAATTGGTATCAGAGCTTGGACTCGAGATTGAATTAGATTAACCTCTATCGAGCAAAACGATCTTAAATGGCTCACTTGAATGTAGGCACACCCCTAGGAGAAGAGGGACAATCATTAGTTAGACCTCCACTATTTAATGGTGAAAATTATTCATATTGGAAAACTAGAATGATGCTATTTGTACAATCTAATGATTATGAAGTGTGGAGAATTATAGTGAATGGTCCTAGAATTCCCATGAAGAAAGTAGATGGAAAAGATGTCCCTAAGAGTGAGGATGAGTGGGACACAAATGACATGAAAGTGGCATAATTGAATGCCAAGGCTATGCACACTCTCTTTTATGCATTAGGTCCCAATGAATTTCCTTATGTGAAAATGCTAAGCAAATATGAGACAAATTGGCCATCACACATGAAGGGACCAATCAAGTAAAAGAAACCAAAGTAGGTATGCTCACACATGATTATGAGCTTTTTAAAATGAAAGAAAATGAGTCCATGAGTGATATGGACACTAGATTTAATGACATAATCAATGGACTTAAGGCATTAGGCAAGACCTATTCCAATGTAGAAATGGTAAAGAAAATTTTGAATAGCTTGCCACAATCATGGGAGACAAAGGTAACCGCAATAGAAGAGTCTAAAGATCCAAATACCTTGTCTCTAGATGAACTTATGGGCTCCCTACTTACATATGAGATGAAATTAAAAAGAAATGAAGTGCCCCTAAAGAAAGTAGAGGTAACTCTTAAATCATCCACTCATGAGAACTTTGAGTATGATAGTAATGAGAGTGGATATGAGGAAGATAAGGAAATGGCAATGTTTGCCAAAAGATTTAATAGATTCATGAGAATGAAAGAGAGAGAGAAGAATAGGAGACATCATAGGGGAGAAACAAGTAGAAGAGAAAAGGACCATTTAGTGTGTTATGAGTGTAATGAACTAGGTCACACTAAGCTAGATTGCCCCTTACTTAGGAAAGAAAAGGAGAGGAAGCCTAGGAAGAAAGCATTTGTGGCTGCATGGAGTGATAGTGATAGCTCCGATGAGGAAAACATAGATAATGAGGTAGCCTACTCATGCTTTATGGCCATTAGTGATGATGAGGCTAGTAGTAGTTCTAGTGAAGATAATGATTATACCTTTAGTGAACTACAAAATGCCTTTAATGATTTAGCAAATGAATTTCAATGCATGAATTCTAAATATAAGAAAATCATTGCTAAATTAAAAATAGAAAATGAAGCCTTGACAAGTGCTAAGATAGAATTTGAAAAGAAACTAGAAGAGACCAACTTAGAAATAAATGAGTTAAATAAAAAGAACATAAATTTGCATAACTCATTTTCTAGGTTTTATATGGGTCAACAAAAGCTAGATCACATGTTAGAGACCCAAAGAGCTTTCTTTGACAAAGATGGGTTAGGTTATAATGAAAAACAAAAAGAAACTCATCTTAAAAAATTTCCTAGTGAGCAAAAATACCATGCATGATACATCTCTTACATGCTCATTATGCAATAGGATAGGCCACACCTCACAAGCATGCACATATAGAAAAACCACATTTAGAGGAAGAGTTGTTAGAAAGATGTGGATGCCAAAGCATGCAATAAATAATGATGAATTGTGCTTAAAATGGATCCCAAAAGGATCAAAAATTGTGAACACTAACTCTCATGGACCCATAAAAATTTGGGTACCAAAGCATGCATAAATTTGTTTATTGTAGGAGTGTTAGAGCATGGGAATACAATGGAATAATGGAGTTTGAATGCTCTACACACCTCTATGGAGATTGCTTGTGCCGATGAGAAAAAGAAAAAGCTGGAGGATCCATCACAACAATTCTTCAAAGGATGGCACAAGGTGGATTCAACTAGTCAAGGCAAAGCATTCTTTAGCAAAGGAGTTTTGTAAGCTTAATTCTTTACTCCTTAAAACTTTTATTTGATTACTTGTGCATTGATGAGAAATGTGATTGATAATCTTTATGAGTTGAATGATTGATCAAAAGGCATGAAAAATGATTTTTAAGTGGTTGATGGATAGTTCTTGTTGCATTGGATGATTGGATGAAAAGCATGATTTGTGAATTTGAAATGATTATTGAATTTTTGTAGTTTGAGCAAGTTTGATATGTTTAGATAATATATTTAGTTGCTCAAAAGTTGTCAAATATGTCATATATGCAAAATGCCATGTCATGAGCAATAATAAAGAACTTGTATGTTGACAATCATAGCATGTTGTTCACAAGATGTATGCTTTAATGATATATATGCTTAAAATCTATGTGAACAAGTTTGTTTTGACATATTTATGAAATTCAATTCATTGGTTTGGTCAAGATATGCATAAATCTCAAAATGACCCCCTTTGAGGCCAAAAATGCTTTTATTGGTGAAAATCCTTCCAAAATTGCAAAATCTTTTGTAAAATGGTTTTTCATTCAGATTTTTCATTCATACAAGTCCAAAATCATGTTTTACAAATGTTTAAACCTTTACATGGACTTAAATTACTCAAAAACAAAGTTTTGGTACCTCACTAGTTCAATTTTCTGTTAAAACAACTGCAGAATTTGCAGGAAACATATGAGGGATCGATCCCCACTGTAGCAGGATCGATCCCCCCAGGCCAGAAAAGGTTCTCCTGCATGTTTAAATTGAAAATTGGGAGGATCTTTTGTTAGTTTCACACTATCTTTTGTATAAGCATAAAATTTATTGTTTTAACTTCTTTTTGATGATCTTTAATATATGAAGATTTATTTTTCATTGATATCATGCCTCAACTTCATCAATTAATATCATTTCCAACAAATGGTATCACTTTCAACAATCAATACCATTTTTCTTGAGCTCACAAGTGCAAAATCATTTTTCTGGTTGAAAACATTCATGAATTGCATAAATCTTGAAATAATCTTAAAATATATTATCAATGAATGCTTAAACATAATTTTTGAGATTTATTTCAATGATTTGTGTATATTTGAGAATTTGATGAACTTATGCATAATGAATATTTTTCATTCCTTTTGTTCATCTTAGTCAAGCATACTTATAGGATTATGTGTATTGGCTTGACTTATCAATTCCACACTAGGTTTCATGATAATTTTACATCTAGTGGATTGATTCCAAATGTAAATTCAACAATTGGTAATAGTCATTGGCCTATAATTTGTGATGGTAAATGGATCCTAAATGTTAAAATGCATAAAACTTTATCATCCTTGTACTTAAAGAACTAGGGTCTTAATGACAACACCAACACTCAAAGATAAATGCAAACTTGAACAAACTTGATATCCATGCATTTATTAGTTGAATCTTTCCTTACTCATAATTGGTTAAGGACTTGAATTGGAAAATTAGCATAGGATTTTTGTGCTTGAAACCATGGAAGAAAATGTGTTTGCTTGAATATCTTGACATTTTGTATCTTCCATGTGGTATAATGTTGTGAATATGAATATGGATTAATACTTTATGATAGTGTGCTAATGCTTAATTAATCCATATACATAATTGATGATGTGTGATTGTGTTCTTGCATATTTAGAATGATTATTTTCTTGACATGATCACACTACACACAAATATTGGATTCATGCAAAATGACTAAGTCAACCATTAGTAACAATTGGTATTTAGATTGAAATAACAATTAGTATCATTGGCAACCATATTTTCAATAATTGGTAAGTCAAATCTAAATTGCCAATTGGTATGAGCTTTAAATTGACAACTCTTCTCATGCTCCTTAGATTGAAATGACAAATACAGAAGAATTCTCTTAGGATATTTTTGCATGAAACTCTTGTGTGCTAGAATTTGTAGTTAATTGCTATATATCTTAATTCTAAGCACAATGTTTCTTGAAAATGATTTATGAGCACATGCATATGATATGTTATCTAATTTTAGCTCATAATCATGATGTATTTCCATGCACCTTAGTTGGACCTTAGAGAACAATTGATATACTTAGGTGCTTGCTTAACTTCTTACCAATTGGAACCTTCTTGCAAAATTACTTATCAACAATTGGTATCAAAATTATTTATATACAATTGGTATAGGATCATAATTCATATTCATTGCATGAATATTTCATACTCTTTGTGAATATTGACTTATTTATTTGTGCTATGAGTCCCATGTACTAACATGTTTCTTGTTGGATGGAGCATCTTTATCTCTTCTCACATGGCCATAATTTTAGGAGGAGCATATTTTTTATTATTTTTCCTTCTTTTTGCCATGACAAAAAGGGGGAGAGATAGATATTAAAAGGGAAAGATATTAAGGGGGAAAGATAATGAGGGAAAATTCATTTTCAAAACCCATGCTTATATTAAGGGCGAGCTTTATAAAATCCTGCTTTATTTGAGGGGGAGTAATTTATCAAAGAATTTTCAAAGCAAATTTACATTAAGTTTTGTCATATCAAAAAGAGGGAGATTGTTAGCTTTAAATTGCCATACATATTTTGAAATGACAAAAACTTAAGTAAGCTTTAATGTTTTAATACATATTGTAAATTTGCCTTATCACACATGATTTTCTCAATGCATTTCAAGTGTTCATATCAAACATTAAGACCATGATTTAATGATGCATACTCTTATTGGTCTTAACACTTTATAAATGTTTTGAATATTTTAGAAAATCACTTGATGATTTCTTGGACAATATTTTCATTTGAGAAAGTCAAGAAAAACTCCCTTAAAGCTTATAAATGTTTTGGGTTGAATTAGGATCAAAGGTCATATCATTTCTAACCCAAAAGTGCAGGAAAAATGCCCTCTGGAAGAAAAGGATCGATCCCCACTGTAGCAAGATCGATCGCTTTTTGGCAGAAAGTCTTCCCAAGGTCCCTGAAGCCCAGAATCAAGAGTCTGGACAAAAGGGATCGATCCCCACTGTAGCAAGACCGATCCCTTTGCCCGAAAATAGCCTATAACGGCTAGTTTTGTGAGATACAACGGTCAGATTCAATCTTGGCTCCACCCAACGGCTAGAATACATCCAAGGGACTATAAATAGAGGCTTAGAAGCTAAAGAAAGGAAAAGGAACTACTCAATCAACTCCAATACTCATTTTCCTCAAATCCTCAAGCCTCAACAACAATTCAAGAGCTAGAATTCAATATCTTCTATCACTCTCATATTCCTTGTATAGAAAAGCACAAATATTGTATAGGCTTTTAATTGTGCTTAATTTCTGTAATCACTTGCCTATCTAGAGGCTTTCTTTGATTACTCATTGTAAACTCATTTCATTCCTTGTAAAGGGGAGGTTTCTCTTGAGCCTTGAAAAAGGGGGAGGTTACTCTTTAGCCTAGGAAAAAGAGAGAGGTTACTCTTGAGCCTAGAAAAGAGAGAGGTTTCTTTTGAGCCTTGAAAAGAGGGAGTGTAACAAATTCAAGGATAGTGAATTTGGGAAAATCCTTGGGAGCGTCTCAAGGTAGAGGACGTAGGCAAGGTTGCCGAACCTCTATAAATCACTTGTGTACATTTCTCTATCCTTTCTCTCTTTACTTTCTTGCAATTATATCTGTGTTTATTGCATTGAATTTATATTGTATAATTGCCTAGCTAAGAGAACTTAGAAAATATCAATATAGGCCAGAAAATTTACAGAAACCGAAAAACGAACCTAAGGTTAGTGAAAAACCGATTCACCCCCCTCTCGGTATAACCTATAGAGTCAACACAATTAAATCATTTCATCTTAGCCCTTAACCTTTTGACCCTTTAACTCTTTGACCATTCACTTAATTGGTCTCATTTCTTCCATATAACACTTATCTTTAATTACACTTAATTTCTGGTAATTAATTCTTTCCTCATACTCTAATATTCTTACAACTTCAATTAAATTCTTTGACTATTTGACCTTCCATTTCATTACTACTTCCATGTTCCATACATCATCCATACATTGAAATTCTTATATTTACTTAATCATTTAAGCTGGAACATTATACAATGATGAGAATTTACATGAAATTGGGGGATTTCACAAAATAAATTTAAAAATTAAGTACTAATTTTTTAGGTTAATGTCTTAAAAATAGGGTAAATATTATATAACTTATATAATATAAGTAATTTTAGTATTTTAATAAATAACAAACGAATAATAAACAAACAACAAATAAATAACAAAACAATACTTTAGATGAACGAGTTGTAAATGAACAAACAACAAACAAACAACAAATGGACTTTAAACAAATGAACAACAAATGCACTTTAAACAAACGAAAAATTAACAAACATAAACAAACGAACAACAAATGACACTTTAAACGAACGAACATAAACGAGCCTGTTCGCAAACAAAAACGAACAAACCATATCTCTATTCATATTCAGTTTGTTTAACAAACTGCGAGGACCACATTTTCCTAAAGGATGCTGGGAAATTGACATTTCAAGATGAAAAGTCAATGAAAATGAATAAATTAATTTATTGAAAGTAATAGGTAAATTTAATTAAGGATTGAAAAATCTGATGATAAAAGCATCAAGAAAATTAAATAACAAATCAATAGTGTTTCATTTATAATTCTTGGTTGAAGTAACCAAATGATAAACCATAAAATTCTTTGGAAAGTTAACTTAATTATCTTTCCAACCATGTAAGGCATGCATTTTAGTTCCTTATGGATCAATACCAGATATCGTCACTGTCAAAATGGGCCGGGCCAAAAGCCCTTTTTGTTAATGGGCCTAAAAATGCAAACCCATATTGGGCCTAAAAATGCAAACCCATATTCGGCCTTAAGGGCTAACACGCTTAAATGGGCCGGTCCGTATAAGAAATTAAAAAAATTTAAATTTTATATTAAAATCCCATTTTTAGTAAATAAACAAAGTAAAATTTGAAATAAATATTAAACAAACATCAAATAAATTCATATCAAATTCATCAAGTCTTCAACATCGTTTGAACATTACATATTAATAGTTTAACAAGCAAAATATAACTTGTTTTAACAAACCTAGATACTGAAAAACATATCTTAACAATATTAAAAATAAAAAAATGATAAAATAGATTCATGTCCATTCATCTCCTCCATAGTGTCAATCACATTCAATCAATTCTTTTTCAACTTTGCCATCTACAAATATAAATAAAAAACAATATAAGAACTCACTAGAATTAAAATTATGAATTGATTAAAAAATTGTCAATTAATTAATAACATTATCTTCAAAACTAAGAATCCAATTTCAGGTGCAAATGAAAGTTTTCACGTTCTTATGATTTAGAGAACTTCAATACTTATTTAAAACACAAGAACCAATACTAAAAGAACTCTCCGATGCTATTGTTGTTATTGCAATGCTCAAGATTTCACAAGCTATACTTGCAAGCTTTGGAAATCTTGGCTTATGATCTTTCTACCATTGCAACACATTTAAATTTTTAACCATTCGACCCATAATCTTTAGCTCTTCCAAATAAAGATCTAATTGAGATTTTGGTTCTTCCACTTGAATAGTTTTAAAGCTTTTGAAAGCCTATATCCTTGGATATTTCAAAATAAATTAATTGTTATTACAAAAGAGAATTTAAAATAAAGTATATACTTAAAAAACAAAAATGAACTTACATCATTTAAAGCAATGTACTCTTCCCCTTCCAACTAGCATGTGTAAGAGGTTGTGAGTCACTAGGTTGATTTGAAGTAGATTAGTGATACTAAATAGAATTAATTTTATATATTTTACTTTGATTAAAATGTTAAACATATAAATAATTAAAATAAAAATAAAATTTTGATATAATTAAAAATATTAAAAAATTAAATGGGCCGACCTATTTAAGCCTGTGCTAAATCCATTTAGGCTCGGGCCAAAAAGCCCTCTTTCTTAAATGGGCTACAAAAATGAAGTCCAAGCCCTGAATAAATAGGCCAGGTCGGGTCGACCTAATGGGCCTTGGCCCATTTTGACAGTGCTACCAAATATTTTTTAAAGTTACCATATGAGTAGTAGATTCTACCAACTGACCTATATGTAAAGATTCATTCATATCGGTTGGTAGGAAACTCCTATTAAGGTGATTCAAAATCTGTTAGATAGCTAACTCAAATACCTTTTTAGCCATATACGCTCATATTTTAATTCATTGTAGATTAACATCAAAAAATTTCTACATTCACTTCTTATGCTGGAAATTTAGAACTAATCAATTGGTAAAGAGTCTGGTATAATATTTGATGGGAAACTTCGATTGAGGTAATTCAAATTGCGTTGGCAAGTTAACTTGAAGACCTTTTCAATCATATATGACTCATATTTTTATTCATTTTGGATTGATCTCAGTAAATTTTTAAAGTCAGTCATAATGCAATGAAGTAATTAGAAAAGTGAGTTAATGTTAAAAAAAAAGAAGACGTGGTTATATGATTCCTATTGGCTATTAACTATTCTAAAGCCTTTTGAATAAATGAATATAGTGAAAGGTAAAGGAGGCACATGGCAAGCACAAATGGGGGTTGAAAAATTGTGATGTCCCCATCACTACATCTTACCATCTAACTTTTTTCTTATTTCTTATTATCTTATACGACTTGATTCGATTTGATTCATTGATGTCATTCATTCTTTTCCTTCCTAAGCTTAATATCTAACAGCTCAATATGAATAATTCAGTTCCAATAAAACAAACTAATGATATATATAAATATCATTCCATTCCACAGGATCTTACACATCATCTTAACTTAAATCCCCGACATTTTATATACATAATTGCTACTTGTACTGTACCATAGCTGAATTACAATTTTCTTTACATAAGTACATGAGTATACCTTCTATGCTAACTGGGAAGCGTCTCTCGAAGGTATGCTCTAATATCTCAAAAGTAAGCTCCTCTATTCGGAGCAGGGTTCACTTCAGATAATTTGTAGGAAAAATGTTCGTAAAAGGGTGAGTTTACACTCAGTAAGAAAAATATGTAAAAGAGCGTACTATGCCTCTATATGCATTTTTCCTGCTTGGCTCTATAATGTCATGTAAATCATTATAAATCATGCTTCATGTACTTCTTTCAAACATCATTTATAAACATGCATACTTCTTCAAATGGTATAAGCAAGCATATTTTTACATGCTTTTCTAAAACATACGTCATATGTTTCAATTTAAAACATACATCATATACTTCTTGAAAACATACATCATATACTTCTTCAAAACATATATCGTATACTTCTTCAAAACATAATATAAATCATTTATACCCATTTATATGATTCCAATCATGCATTAGAACAAGGTGCACCATGTAATAGTCAGGGATTCTCTCCTGCCTTTAGTAATCCACAGTGAACACTAGTCAGGTGTCATCTGTGGTATTGAGGACCGAACTAGGGTTCCTCGCTCAAACATAATTAATATTGAGGACTTGATCAGAGTCTCTCAGCCGTGTACAGGGATGCATGATCATAATGTAGTCCATAGTCTCAAAACATTTATCATATACTTCTTCAGAAAACACTTTTGTATTTAAACCAAATATGCTTTGAAATCTCTTTTCATACAGGGTAGTCGACTGGCCTCATAGGGCAGTCGGCTGTTGCTTCATAACTTCATTTATCGAAATTAATTTCATTTAAATTTCTGATATTTTTCATTTCTGAAAACACATGCGGCAATCGACTGGTCCATATAGCAGTCGACTAGCTTTCAAACAGAATGCTTCTTAAGAAATGACAGTCAACTGGTCATATAGCAGTCGACTGTTTTTGAAACAGAATGCTTCTGGAAAATTAGCAGTCGACTGGTCTCATAGGCAGTCAGCTGGTTTTGAAACAGAATGCATTTTAGCAATTAGCAGTCGACTGTCCCATATAGCAGTCGATTGGTTTGAAACAGAATGCTTCTGGGTAAATAGCAGTCGACTGGCTTACATAGCAGTCAACTGGTTTGTCTCGGTTTTCGAAAAACAACGCTGTGGTTGTCTCTAGGTAGTCGGCTGCTCCTAGCCTAATTGGCACTAGGAGTAAAGTCCAAAAATGCAACTTTTCCTGCATAAAACCAACTGGTGCTTCTCTCCAAACCACATAAAAACATATTAAAACATGCGGACATAGCCGCCTTATGTCCGTTACATTAATTCCTTACCTCGATTACTTCGAGAACACGAAATCACTTGCATCAACTTAGCCTTCTCGTTCACTTCTTCAAAGTTGTTACATCATATCAAATCAAATCTTTAAACAATCATCATACACATGCTATACCAATTTAGTACAACTCCAAACTATGAACGAAATTGACTAAAACCATTTCTTTCTCTTACCTTTGCTAGTGGCCAAAATCTCAAACTTTGAGATCTCCTCCAATACTGGGATTCAATCTACCAAACTTCAGATATAACCTAGTCTAGCGACAAGGATCGATTTTTGTTCGACAAGCTTAACAAATCGATGGAGGAATGAGGTGGTTTGTTAAGGTAGCTATGGAGGAAACTTGTGGAAATTGAGAGGGAACGAAAGGGCTGGGGAAGAAGGCGCTGACGTTGGGTGATGGCTGATGAGGATGATGACTAAGCCATTTGCATTAAATGCCTCCCTATCTCTTTAATCATCTCAACCATACTTTGACCCTTTGACTTATCTTAATGCCTCTTCTTTCATACATAATCCACATGTATTTTAATTACCAATCAAAATTCTGATTTTAGTTTCTTTTCTCATAGTCCAATATTTTCTTGATATCATATAATTTCTTTGACTAATTGACTTTCAATTCTCTTTATTTCTTACATGTTCCATACATCATTCATACATCAACTTCATATTTATTTAATTCTTTTCAGCTGAAACACTTTACAAACATAATGAAATTACATGAAGTTGGGGATTTCACAAAAACTGTAGGTTGCATGGAAAAAAATAGTGAGGAAAAGTCAAGGATTTTAACTAACCAATGAGAATTTAGGGAGGAAAAGAAAAAATGAAATTTTCCATGAATGTTATTGGTTGATAATTTGCCTTACATGAAAATGAGATGAAGCAAAGGAAGCTCTTAAAACTAGTCAACATGTGCAGCTATAAGTACCTTGAAATTTTGCTGCACAAACCTTGGGATGAGGGGAGTTGAAGTTGGTAAGACTTTTCATTTTTTTAACCCAATTGTACTTGACTTTGAGTATTTAACATTTTACCAAGGTTGAATATGAGACAAATTAGCCGGAAGACATGTGAGTAAAGACTGGACAGCAACAAAAGAAGGCTGGGAGGCGTGAATTGGAAGTCTAATTTTTCAGCCATACAAGTTGAATACACATAAGCTAAGTCATTAAATTAATTGTTAAACATAAAATGGTAATTAGACAACACCCTAGGGGATATTTTTAGCCGAGTGCTGAATGAATTTTAAGCTTTATCCTCGTGTATTTTGTTGTCCCAACACAAAAACCAAACCAGAAAAGATAGAAGTAGAAGACGTGAAAGTTAGAAAGGAGAAGGAAGAAAGAAAAACAAGGAGAAAAGGAGAAGGAGGAAAGAGAGACTTATACCGCATATAGTAACCCTTTTAAACCTTATTTTTTCTCTCTCAAATACCCTGAATAGTTGCTGAAAATTGGAGGAAACTGCAGCCAAAAAGAACAAAACCGAGACAGGGTGGTAAACAGGGGAAGCAAACCGTGAGAAAAGAGAAAAAAAAAGGAAAGGGAAGAAGAAGGTATCAGGTAGGGGAAATTCAAATTTAAACATCATATATTGATCTCCACAAACACCAAATTTCAACCTCGAAACACCTGAAGAGCTACTTCAAACTGAAGCAAACAACCAATCTCCCCTGAGTCAAAAACAGGGGAAGCAAATCGTGAGAAAAGAGAAAAAAAAGGAAAAGAAAGAAGAAGGAATCAGGTGTGTGGGGGGAGGGGGGGAATTCAGATTTAAACATCATATATTGATCTCCATAAACACCAAATTTCAACCTTAAAACACCTGAAGAGCTACTGCAAACTGAAGCAAACAGCCAGCCTCCCTTGAGCCAAAAATAGGGGAAAATAGGGCAGGTTCGGTTTGAAAGAAAGGAGGGGAAAACGACCACCAAATGACCTTAGCTGCTCTTGGTCAAGAAGGACCGATTGTAGCTTTCGTTTCCCTCTAAATCATGTCAAAATTGAAGAGCAAACAAACCTCATTTGATAGGTGAAATCTGACCTGGAAGTTTCTGCTGTATAAGGTAAGCTTCAATAGGAAATTTCAGTTTTTCTTAAGCTTGATATATATGCTATTTTTTATTGTTCTAAGCTTAATTTGATGTTAAAATGCTGGAAAAAAGGTCTTTAAGGCGGTGTTTGAAGTTTCGTCTTTCGGGTTTTTATGATGAAGGTCTATGAGTTTTTTTTTTTAAAATGAGATATGTGAGTATAAGAATGATTCTAAACTTAGCCATAATACCAGTTTTGAAGAAAACTTAGGGGAAATTTATGATAGGTATTCGACCAGCTTAAAGTTTATAGGGTCACAGAGTTTGGACAAGGTTAAATAAAATATATATTGAGAATTGACACGTGAGAATGACATTGGAATGATTAAAACCAAAAGAAAGTGCTTTGAGTGCCAAGGGTATGCTTGGCTAGTTGAAGGGCATCGTTAAATTGAGACTAAAATGATAATAATTTAATGATTTAAATTGAGTTAGAAAAGAATATTGAAAATATCGGTATAATTAAAATTGAAAGAAAACCGAAAAGATCGTGAAATGACCATTTTGGCCTTGACAGAAAAGTAGTGAAAAACTATTTTGTTGGAGTAGATTAAGGTTAGAATGACATTATTTGAAGTGTAATGAGATATAATTGTTATTTAATGGCATTGTTTGAACACTGGTTACAGTTAAGGAATCCGTTGGAGAAAACTTCAAGAAGGGAAGGATAACCGTGATATGAAACAGCTAGGAGTGAGATAAGGGATAAGTATGGAAGACGAAGGGATACTGTGAATGCATATTGATGTTGATAATGATTTTTATGAAACTGTTTTGTGGTGAAATGGATTGGATTTTGTGAACTACTGCTGGGATTATAAATTGTGTTTTTCCTGCAGGGAGGTTAGGATAAAAACAGTCGTTATGTTGCCGAAATTTTTAAGAAATTTATAGAATTATATTTTTGGCATGTTTTGAATGCTTGAAATGAGAATTTAATAAGTTTTGAAATCATGCAATCTCGAATGCTTTATATGCATACCTAAATATGAAATTATATATTTAAAAATTCATGTTATTGAATTTTACGTATGTGAGGGTACTGACATGTTTTTATAACTTATTTACAGATAAATAGAATATTTTTAGAACTGAATATTTCACTATGAATATTTTATGAATTTTTATTCTTGAACTGCTCATATTTCCAAAATATGCATTTATGGACTGATTGAATATTTTAATCACTGAAATTGATTCCTTTAAAGGTATTTATATTGCCTATAAACTGTTTTAAGACTCTTAAGCCCTGTATCATGCTGACTGTTATTGTACCGTTTTGATTGATACTCATCATATCATCAGCGTCCCAGTTGTCACCTGATCAATGCACACTGTTGACACCATTATGACTATAGCCATATGTCTTACTGCTACTGTTTCTCCCTTCTAGGAATATTGTTATGGCATGATATTTATTGGGTGTTGCCCGGTCTCCACTTTACTGTATTGTTTTACTGAAACTGAAGTGAATTGCTTATATATCGACTGCACTGGAATTTCTAGAGTGTTTATTGTATTGTTTACTGGGTTTCCATATTGAATTGTTTAATGAATTGACTTATTTAAACTGTTTATATACAGAAATATTGCATAACATGATTTTAAATTGATTTATGCTGTTTATGCATATCACCTCTAATTGTTTACTCTTTATAGTCGCCATTAGGGACTAGGACAGGACAAGTACTCCAAAGTACCTCCCATACTCTATTTGGTTGCCTAGCCGACTATAATATCCTTCCTAAAACGTCCCTTAGGGCACCGTTAGGAATTTTATAATTTTATGTATATAGATTTCATAGTATCAGTTCTCTTATACTTATTTCTTACTGGGCTTCCTAAAGCTTACCCCCTCACTCACCATTTTAGATAGCTCATCGGTACACATGGCAACTACTGCTTAATAGTTGTCACCCACTACTCTGCCACCAGTGGATCATTGTCTCCCTTAAATTTCGATGGATTCAACTTCGTAAACTACTGCACCAACGCTACGTCAGGATACAATTCTACATCCCTAGGAGGTTGTACTGGTGGCGGTGGTGGTACGACCTCTACCTGCTGTATTGGCTATGGAGTAGGTTGAGGCTTGGGAGTTGGTTGTATGGGTGCTGGTGGAGGTGGTGCTACTAGTGGAGCTGCTCGCTCTCTTTTTGCCCGGTCAACAACTCGATCTGCATGATACATGGTAATAAAATTTGCCAACATTCTCTCTATCCTAGACATCCAAGTATTTGGGCTCTTTGGCTATAGAGAGTGAACAGGTCTTGGGGCGGGCTCCAATACCAGTTCTGGGCTATAAGGCTCCAGAGTTTGCTCCACCTTACCTTCACCTCTACCCCTATTAGTGCGAGTTACCCATCGTTCACTCATTTCTACACAGCACAGACAATTTATTGATTTTCGGTTAGTCGCTTATTTGTTTATCGGGACTATACAGTACTACAGGGGATGTTAACCACTTTACTTTATCATAAAGACATTAACAGACATTAGGCAAACCTTGCTCTTATACCAATAAATACTGTCACAATCCAAATATATAATATTTCACATATTTTCATACAAACAATAATGGTTGGCCTATC
This sequence comes from Heritiera fomes, assembly GCA_032173925.1. NCBI lineage: Eukaryota > Viridiplantae > Streptophyta > Magnoliopsida > Malvales > Malvaceae > Heritiera > Heritiera fomes. Next base: position 28,371,738 of record JAPDPM010000001.1, read on the forward strand.
TGCGATACCTTTATTTATCTCATCATTAACAGTTAACACTTTAATATAGTAAATTTATTTTAATAATACAATAAATTTATCACATATTAATATTTATTTAACATTTAGATCCCCTGTTCATAATTACAACATTGTAGTACTGTAAAAGTAAGTCTGAACATATACAGTAAATGATTATACCTCGTGGATCCACACTAGACTACCTCAGGGTAACAAAATGCAACCAAAATCCTTGGAAAGGTAAATCACGCAGTCACTAAAAATAATCTATGGATGTGAAAAATAAAATTGTGAGCAAACCATAGCTGAATAAAGGAGTTGTATGCAAATTTTGATATCACGAATTCTACTTCCTATAAGTGCTCTAAGGATCGTAAAGGAAGGATATTATAATCGGCTAGGGATCCGGATGGCGTATAGAAAGTATTTTGAAATACTTGTCTTGTCCTGAAACTTAGAAGCGACTATAGGAAGTAGAATTTGATATAAAACTCATTGAAAATTTTCCATATATAAATAATTCACATAAAAATGGTATAATAAACCATTAAATAAATCATTTAGGAAATAATTTAATTTCCACATTTAAAATATCACTTTCACAAATAAATAAACCACAATAAATAGTATGTATGCAGTTTAGTACAGTACATGTAAACCAATTAGAAATCATCATTCATTTCACCAAAAACACATTAGTAATACTTGTAATTTAATATAACCATTTACTTAAAACAATTTAATATCCCATATAAATGGTGGAAACCAGGCATCACCCAAAGTATATCATGCTCTAATCCCCGTAAGGTATAATAATAATAATCATATGAGATCTATGGCCATAGTTTATAATTATTCTCAGTTGTACATTGATCAGGTGTCAACCGGGACGCTGAAGATAGAATCAGTATTAACAACTTCACGTAGCATATGCATATCATACAGGGCCTATTAGTCTCAAAATAATATTCACATAGTAGTATCACCTTTATGGAAATCAATAAAATAGGCAAAATCTTCAATCAGTTCATAAAAGGAAATTTATAATAATAGTGAATATTATAATGAAAATAATTTATAAAATATTCACTTTTCATCACTTCACTTTATAAATCACTTATTTCACTGTAAAACACTAAGGAGAAATTTTCAATGACTTTACATTTATTGAATTTGATAACACGAATATTTAAATAATATTTTTCAGTATATTCATATTTTATGAAAAATATTAAATATCTCATTCCTAAGGCTAGGAGAACACTTGATAATGCATTAAAATATTTCATGACATCTTTAGAAAATTTTCTAAGAAATTCCAGTAGTATAACGACTGCTAATACCCTAGCCTCACTACACTTTAAACACATTTCAAATACCAGTCAAAAGCCACAGTTTTCACAGTTCCCAGGGCATTTCACTTCCAAAATATTCTCATAAAATTATTTGCATCAAAACCATGCATTTGAAATATCCCTATAGACTACATATGATCTGTTACCTATCTGGTTTAATCGACCTTCTCGATTGCACCACTCGTAAACCGATACTCCTGGTCTGCGGATAATTTGACCAAAAATATTAGCTCACTTAATACTTATTTTTAAGCTACTTTTCATGCTTAATTGCAGCCACATTGTACGTTGCAAATATTTATGCAGTATATTTTTTACTGGTGCTAAAACATAACTTCGTTTTAAGTCGATTTTAAATCCAATCGCACTAGTGGACTCCTTATAATTTCTACAGTCTAAAGGCACTCTAAAATCATCAAATGCAGCCATGCACATGGGTCCCCTTAGGTAGGTCGAAATTGTGAAATCCCCCAATTTCATGTGAATTCTCTGTGATTGTAAAGTAACTCGGCTTAAATGAAGTAAATAGATATGAGAATTATGAAGTATGAAGGATGTATGGAACATGGGAGAAGTAATGAGATGGAAGATTTAATAGTCAAGGAAATTAATTGATGTTATAAGAATAATTGAGGTATGAGAAGAGAATTAATATCAGAAAATTAAATGTAATTAAAGACAAGTGTTATATGGAAGAAAGGAGACCGATTAAGTGAATGGTCAAATAGGGATGGTCAAAGGTTAAGGGTTAAGATGAATTGATTTAATTGGATGATGATAAAACCATATCAGATTTTATTGGCTATAATGGATAAGTGGTTGTGATGAGAAGGAGGAAATTTAATGAGGGTTAAATGGTCTTGAGTCAAAAGAAGCATGATTGAGATGAATTAAGGGATGAGCATGCAATTAATGCAAGTGCATGACTCATCATCCCCATCAGCTATCACCCAACGTCAGCCACTCTTTCCAGCTCTCTCCCTCTCGTTCTCTCCATTTCTCCAAGCTTCCAAGTCTCCTTCCATAGCTACCTTGACAGGCTACCTTATTCCTCCATCTATCCCTTTAGCTAGTTGAACGAAAATCGATCCTTGTCACTAGACTAAGTGATATCCAAAGTTTGGTAGATTGAATCCAAGTATTGGAGGAGATCTCAAAGTTTGAGATTTTGGTCACTAGTAAAAGGTAAGAGAAGAAGATGATTTGTTCAATTATGTTCATGGTATGGTGTTGTACTGAACTAGTATAACATGTTTATGGCAAATTCTTAAAGGTTTGCTTTGATATGATGATTTCAGATTTGAAGAAGAAAAAGATTAGGGTTGGTGAACCAAGTGATTTCATGTTCTCGAAGTAATCAAGGTAAGAAATTTATGTAACGGACGTAAGGCGGCTATGTCCGCATGTTTTATGATGTTTATTTATGGTTTGGAAAGAAACACCAGCTGATTTCATGCAGGAAAAATGACATTTTCGGACTTGTCTCCTAGTACCAATTAGGCTAAGGGCAGCCGACTGCCATAAAGGGAAGTCGACTGCTTAGAGACAACCAAAACGTCGTTTTCTCGAAAACCGACTCAAACCAGTCAACTGCTATGTAAGCCAGTCGACTGCTATTTACCCAGTAAGCATTCTGTTTCAAACCAGTCGACTGCTATATGGACCAGTCGACTGCTATTTGCTAAAATGCATTCTGTTTGAAAACCAGTCGATTGCTATATGGACCAGTCGACTGCTATTTGCCAAAAATGCATTCTGTTTCAAACCAGTCGACTGCTATATGACCAGTCGACTGCTATTTGATAAGAAGCATTCTGTTTGAAAACCAGTCGACTGCTATATGACCAGTCGACTGCTATTTGCCAAAGAAGCATTCTGTTTGAAAACCAGTCGACTGCTATATGACCAGTCGACTGCTATTTGCCAAAGAAGCATTCTGTTTGAAAACCAGTCGATTGCTATATGGACCAGTCGATTGCCCTTATATGTTTTCAAAGATGAAAATATCGTAATTTTAAATGAAAATAATTTCGATAAATGAAAGTATGAAGCAGCAGCCGACTGCCCTATGAGGCCAGTCGACTGCCCTGTTTTGAAAAGAGGTTTTCAAACCTATTTTCAGAAAGTATGAAATGTCATGGCAAGAAGCTATATGGCATATGTTTTGAGATTATGCACTTTCATGTTTCTAGCAGGGGCTCTGATCAAGTCCTAAAATGATGTATGTTATGGGCCGAGGAACCATAAGTCAGGCCTCAGTTGCTACAGAAGGACACCTGACTAGTGTTAACTGTAGCAACCAACAGTTGGCCAATCTGTTTATATTTAATGTTAGGCTAAGGGAGGATTCCTGGCCCTACGGGGTATGCCACATGATGATGATGATGATGATGATGCAGTGCATAACTCCATAAAAGTACAAACAGTTTTTAAGTTATCAAAAAACTATATGTATATACGATTTCAAAGAAATAAAGAAATCGAAAGTACTTGGCGTACTTGTATAAGAAGTTTTAAAAAGAAGTATACGATGTATGATTTCAAGAAAGTATAAGATGTTTTAAGAAAAGTATGTATGTATGTAAATGATATTTGAAAGAAGTACATGAAGTATGTTTTGAAGAAGTATACGAAACATGCTATGCTATAAAGCATGTAAAGTATGTTTTAAAGATAGAAGATGATGCATGTTTTATATGTATGCTATAATTTAAAAGAAGCATATAAAGTATGATTTCCATGTCATTTGAAATAAATATGCATGGTTGCAAACAATGCATGAAAGATGTTTATGATGCATGCTTTATAATGCTTTACATGCCATTATAGAGCCAAGTAGGAAAAATGCATATAGAGGCATAGCACGCTCTTTTACATATTTTTCTTACTCAGCGTAAACTCACCCTTTTACGAACATTTTTCACACAGACTATCTGATGTAATCCCTCGCTTTCGATAGAAAAGCCTACGAGTGGATCTTGAAAGTTTACCTTCGAGAGACGCTTCCCAAGTAGTATAGAAGGTATACTTATGTAATTATGCAAAGTAAGTTGTAATTCAGCTATGGTACAGTACAACTAACATTAATGTATATAAGATGTCGGGGATTTAAGTTAGAATGATGTATGAGATCCTGTGGAAACGGATGATACATATATACATGTATCATTAGTCTGTTTTATTGAAATTGAATTATTCATATTGAGCTGTTAGATATTAAGATTAAGAAAGAAAAGTATGATTGACATTGACAAGCAAATCTAATCAAGTTAAGTGGAAATGAAAAAAGATGAATTGTAAATGTATGGTGACGGGGACGTCACAGAGTGGTATCAGAGCAATTAGATTGATGTTTGTCAGTGTCGATGAGTTCGAAGTGGAGTATATCCCCAATTGTACTGTACTTGTCTGAATACATATACGATGTATAACTGTTTGAAGTTATACTAAATAGCTCATCTTTGTGATTTTATCGACAGAATGAGCTTAGGTAGAAGTGGTATTAAGAAAGGAAGAGGAAGGGGTTATGTAGAACAGTCCCCAACACAGTTTCTTTTCCCATCTCCACCGCATAGCCCGAACACTAGGTTAGCGAAGATAGAGAAGCATGTGGAGAATATGACCACTATGTTTACGCAGTTTATGGCGAACTTTCCAAATGTGGTCACAAGTGTACCATTCGCTATTCCTATAGTACAGCCACCACCAGTACAGACAGAGTTACCCCTACCATTCCCAGTTATTGAAAGGCAGGATCTCACAGCTTATTGCAGTATGACCTTAATTAAGGAATATAAGAAGCTGGATCCGCCTAAGTTTAAGGGGGATAAGGACACGTTGATCGCAGTGAATTGGGTGAAGGCGGTCACTAGATCCTTCGAGTATATGCTATGTTCCGAAAAGGAAAAGGTTGGTTTGGCTGCGTATCTGTTAGTGGACAATGCAGAGTATTGGTGGCAGTCCACTCGGGCCATTTTGGAGGCTCAACATGTTGAGGTTACGTGGGATAGATTTTTAGAGGCTTTTACTGAGCAGTACATCCCATGCACCGATCAGACTAGGTTGAAGATGGAATTTTTGAAATTGACTCAGGGGACAATGCCAGTTAATCAATATGAGTCGAAGTTTATTTCTCTAAGCGGATTCGATCGAGAGATCATTAAGAGTGAAGGATATAAGATATACAGATTTATAGAAGGACTGAAGTCTCCTATCAAATCCAAGTTGTATACTATGGGTATCACTACTTATAATGAGACAGTCCGTAAGGCTCAGTTGTGTGATCAGGACTATGAGTTTCATCATGATGATTTCCGAGCCCAAAGTAAAGGCAAAGGACCGATGAAGCGAAAGTAAAAAGGGAAAGCCTCCCGTGACAGATATCCATCTGGAAGAAGTAAGCCATATGACAGAGCTTCGATAGGTAAGCAAGTAAATTATAAGAAAATGATGATTGTTTTAATTAAATGGTTATATGGAAATATCTAGTGAGTTGGGAGTACTATGATGATTATGGTACAGGGAATCCTAGAGCTACTGGGATCAAGATTAATGATGAGAGATCTCGACATTCAGCTAGTAGTACCGTTAGCTGACCTAAGAGTACAAGACAAAGTTGTGAACATTGCAGAAAGTTCCACAGATCACAGCCATGCCGGTTGGTAAGTGGCGCATGTTTCAGATGTGGTGAACAGGGACATATGATCAGGGATTGTTCCAAGAGAGATTTAAGGACACCCGAGGAATTTGAGGAGACCCCTCAACCACAACCACTACTGAAGAGAAGGGAAAGACACCCATTAATTATGATGTAAATGTTGAAGATGTGTAATGTAAAAGTATGTGGTATTATCTGACTCATTGTAAATGAAGTTAATAGAAGGTATGTGTGGTTATATGAAGGATTTTTGCTTACGATGTTGAGATAGTAAAGAAAAGTCCCGAACTTAATGAAATACAATAATTGATGAGAAATGATAGTTGGAATTCTGAAGTACTCTTTGGTATAAAATTTCATGATATATAGTGATATGTGAAAGGAGTTTAAATGAGAATGATGATTGACTTTTATTAGTTGATTTTACTTAAATGTTTTATTCTATGAAAGCATTACTCTGAAAAGAATATGAATTAATATGAGAGATGGATTGTCTCAACGACGGTAATTACTCTCTATAGTCGCTTCTAGGTTTTGGAACAAGACAGGTATTTTAAAGTACCTTCCTTACTCCATCCGAATCCCTAGCCGACTATAGTATCCTTCCTGGTTGATCCCTAGAGTACCATAGGGAAATGAGGACATTCATTCATTTGGTATGTTTGATGCTATGGGAAGAAAATATTTTGGATACGAATTAAAAGAACTATGCTAATAGTTTAAAATGTAATCAGTATATGGGTATTTAGAAAGCAAAGGTAAGAAATTATGGATAGCTATTATGAATAAATTATGGCTATAATTCTATTTAAGATAGAAGAGATGACTCAAGTTTTCAAAGGATTGTGAAGGTGAAATTAGATCACCTAAGGAAAACCACTGTGGTGGTAAATGCTCTAAGCTGAAAGCATGAAGTAATAATGGTTTGTACGATGATAAAAAAGTATAATGTACTTGAGCAATTTACAAGCCTTAAGCTAAATGTTATGCCTTCAAGGTAAATTTGGAATGATGGCTAGTATAATGATTAAGCCAGAATTGATGAACGGATCTGCTAAGTTAGCGCACTTCCTGCCCATGAAGTCTGCAGATACACTTAGTGAGTTGGCAAAATGTAGGTGAAAGTAGTGTTAGACTACATGGAGTTCCAATGAGCATTTCATATGGTAGAGATTTCAGGTTCACTTCTCACTTTAAGGAGATTAGCAAGGAACCATGGGATCTCAGTTGAAGATTTTACACAGCTTTTCATCCGCAGACTAATGAGTAGTCCGAGCACATGATTTAGACGCTCGAGGATATGTAAAGAGCTGGGGCTATGTGTTTTAAATACTCATGGGATGACCATCTGCCATTGACTGAGTATACTTATGAAAATAGCTATTATATAAGTATCCGGATGACACTGTATGAAATGTTATAAGAATAGAAAGTGTCAATCTCCGAATTGGTGGGAAGAAGTAGGCGAGTGAAAGTTATTAGCTTTTGATTTAGTCGAGCAAGCATGTAAAGAGGTTAAGTGAGTGGTCAAAGATTTAAGATAGCTCAGAATAGACAAAAAGGTTATACAAATGCTTGACAAAGACTAATTGATGTTTTGGTTGGAGACTCGGTAAATTGAAGTTCTCTATCCAAAGGAATTATAAGATTTGGTCGACGAGGTAAGTTGAGCCCTCGTTATATCGATCCAATTGAAGTCTTAGATCAAATTGAAGATATCACCAATAAATTGATATTACCTCCAGAGCTATTGAGGATACGTAATGTTTGTATATGTCAATGCTTCGAAAATATAATTCAAAATTCATCTTATGTCATAAAAGATGAAACCTTAGAAGTTCAGAAAGACATAAGTCATGTGAAAAAGCCATTTGGGATTTTGGACGGAAAAGATAAGGTATAGAAGTCTATGATGATCCCATTAGTTAAAGATTATTGACAATACCCCATCATGGAAAAAGATACATGAAGCTAAATAGCTTAATGAAAGAGAAGTATCCGGAAATGGTTAAGATGTAACCTGATTCGAATTTGGAGGACCAAATTCTCTAAGGTGGGGAGAATGTGAAATCCCCCAATTTCATGTGAATTCTCTATGATTGTAAAGTAACTCGGCTTAAATGAAGTAAATATATATGAGAATTATGAAGTATGAAGGATGTATGGAACATGGGAGAAGTAATGAGATGGAAGATTTAATAGTCAAGGAAATTAATTGATGTTATAAGAATAATTGAGGTATGAGAAGAGAATTAATATCAGAAAATTAAGTGTAATTAAAGACCAATTAAGAGGAGACCAATTAAGTGAATGGGCAAATAGGGATGGTCAAAGGTTAAGGGTTAAGATGAATTGATTTATTTGGATGATGATAAAACCATATCAGATTTTATTGGCTATAATGGATAAATGGTTGTGATGAGAAGGAGGAAATTTAATGAGGGTTAAATGGTCTTGAGTCAAAAGAAGCATGGCTGAGATGAATTAAGGGATGAGCATGCAATTAATGCAAGTGCATGACTCATCATCCCCATCAGCTATCACCCAACGTCAGCCACTCTTTCCAGCTCTCTCCCTCTCGTTCTCTCCATTTCTCCAAGCTTCCAAGTCTCCTTCCATAGCTACCTTGACAAGCTACCTTATTCCTCCATCGATCCCTTTAGCTAGTTGAACGAAAATCGATCCTTGTCACTAGACTAAGTGATATCCAAAGTTTGGTAGATTGAATCCAAGTATTGGAGGAGATCTCAAAGTTTGAGATTTTGGTCACTAGCAAAAGGTAAGAGAAGAAGATGATTTGTTCAATTATGTTCATGGTATGGTGTTGTACTGAACTAGTATAACATGTTTATGGCAAATTCTTAAAAGTTGGCTTTGATATGATGATTTCAGATTTAAAGAAGAAAAAGATTAAGGTTGGTGAACCAAGTGATTTCATGTTCTCGAAGTAATCAAGGTAAGAAATTTATGTAACGGACGTAAGGCGGCTATGTCCGCATGTTTTATGATGTTTATTTATGGTTTGGAAAGAAACACCAGCTGATTTCATGCAGGAAAAATGACATTTTCGGACTTGTCTCCTAGTACCAATTAAGCTAGGGGCAGTCGACTGCCATAAAGGGAAGTCGACTACCTAGAGACAACCAAAACGCCGTTTTCTCGAAAACCGACTCAAACCAGTCGATTGCTATGTAAGCCAGTCGACTGCTATTTACCCAGTAAGCATTCTGTTTCAAACCAATCGACTGCTATATGGACCAGTCGACTGCTATTTGCTAAAATGCATTCTGTTTGAAAACCAGTCGACTGCTATATGGACCAGTCGACTGCTATTTGCCAAAAATGCATTCTGTTTCAAACCAGTCGACTGCTATATGACCAGTCGACTGCTATTTGATAAGAAGCATTCTGTTTGAAAACCAGTCGACTGTTATATGACCAGTCGACTGCTATTTGCCAAAGAAGCATTCTGTTTGAAAACCAGTCGACTGCTATATGGACCAGTCGATTGCCATTATATGTTTTCAAAGATGAAAATATCGGAATTTTAAATGAAAATAATTTCGATAAATGAAAGTATGTAGCAGTAGCCGACTGCCCTATGAGGCCAGTCGACTGCCCTGTTTGGAAAAGAGGTTTTCAAACCTATTTTCAGAAAGTATGAAATGTCATGGCAAGAAGCTATATGGCATATGTTTTGAGATTATGCACTTTCATGTTTCTAGTAGGGGCTCTGATCAAGTCCTGAAATGATGTATGTTATGGGCTGAGGAACCATAAGTCAAGCCTCAGTTGCTACAGAAGGACACCTGACTAGTGTTAACTGTAGCCACCAACAGTTGGCCAATCTGTTTATATTTCATGTTAGGCTAAGGGAGGATTCCTGGCCCTACGGGGTACGCCACATGATGATGATGATGATGATGATGATGATGATGCAGTGCATAACTCCATAAAAGTACAAATAGTTTTTAAGTTATCAAAAAACTATATGTATATACGATTTCAAAGAAATAAAGAAATCGAAAGTACTTGGTGTACTTGTATAAGAAGTTTTAAAAAGAAGTATACGATGTATGATTTCAAGAAAGTATAAGATGTTTTAAGAAAAGTATGTATGTATGTAAATGATATTTTAAAGAAGTACATGAAGTATGTTTTGAAGAAGTATACGAAACATGCTATGCTATAAAAGCATGTAAAGTATGTTTTAAAGATAGAAGATGATGCATGTTTTATATGTATGCTATAATTTAAAAGAAGCATATAAAGTATGATTTCCATGTCATTTGAAATAAATATGCATGGTTGCAAACAATGCATGAAAGATGTTTATGATGCATGCTTTATAATGCTTTACATGACATTATAGAGCCAAGTAGGAAAAATGCATATAGAGGCATAGCACGCTCTTTTACATATTGTTCTTACTGAGCGTAAACTCACCCTTTTACGAACATTTTTCACACAAACTATCTGAAGTAATCCCTCGCTTTCGATAGAAAAGCCTACGAGTGGATCTTGAAAGTTTACCTTCGAGAGATGCTTCCCAAGTAGTATAGAAGGTATACTTATGTAATTATGCAAAGTAAGTTGTAATTCAGCTATGGTACAGTACAATTAACATTAATGTATATAAGATGTCGGGGATTTAAGTTAGGATGATGTATGAGATCCTGTGGAAACGGATGACACATATATACATGTATCATTAGTCTGTTTTATTGAAATTGAATTATTCATATTGAGCTGTTAGATATTAAGCTTAAGAAAGAAAAGCATGATTGACATTGACAAGCAAATCTAATCAAGTTAAGTGGAAATGAAAAAAGGTGAATTGTAAATGTACGGTGACGGGGACGTCACAGAAATCATTATCATGCCATCCACATTGTTTTTCAACAATCTACTTCCACATTCTTATTCTACCATGCTCAGTCATCATTTTTGCATCCATTTCATGCATGAAACACTATGAATCCATGAAATACTAAGCTTGGCTGAAACCCTCTTTAATGTCATATTTTTATTTTGCAAGATTTAATTGAAACCGATGCCATAAACATGTTTAGCAAGCTTAAATCTATCATCCTATACCATTGAAATGAAATGAAACACAATGTATAGAGAAAACCATACCTTGACCGAAACTTCAAGGCTTCCTATCTCCAAAGTTTGTCACTTATTTGATAAACTAAGGGTAGGGGTAGAAAGAGGAGGTTGAATAGATTAATTTTGATGAAGACAATTTGTTGAGATTGTGTTTCTAAAGAGAGACATGAAAGCATTTTGTTTTCTTCCTTCTTTTGGATATGGTGGACGTGAGGTGTGTGGGAGGGATGATGAATAGTGGCCGGTGCACACATGGAGAATTATAAAGAATTCTCTAGAAAGAGGCAAAATTACGAAAATCCCCTTGGGCATGAAAATTTCGAACAATTTTGCCCTTAAGCTTTCGTAATCACAATAACTATGTAATTGCACTTCAAAATTTTGGATTCCATCACCAAATAATCTTATTGGATGTATTTTGATGAATAAAGGTGGTTTCGTTGACGTGCGGTACATCGAGTGCGTGAAATTACAAAACTACCCCTAGCCGACTGCTAGCCAAAATTTTCGATTTAACCATCAATTTGATAAATCTATTGACACTATCTTAACCTCCTTTTCATGTAGAATATCATGGCATTTTTACTTTGTCCCAATTCATTTTAGTTTGATCACAATTTAGGAAAATACCCTCAGGATGTAACTGTCATTTTTTAATTTGCTTGTCACACTTCCCAAAATAATGAAAATAGGGTATTTTAGGTCTCAAAATTTCCATAGTATCATTATTACACCTTCCATACACTGTTTCTTCAATCACACACACATCTGGTCACTAAAATTCAAGTGAGGCCACATTACTATTTACTTGTTTTCACAAAATACACCAAAAATAATTTAATAAATAAATATTTATACATGTATAGTACAAAATAAATGGTTCTCATAGCTTACTATATTATTTACTGAACTGTTTACCGTCTTGTGTTTAGTGATATTGATTAATTGTATTGAAAATGATTTTTTCTAAATTGTTTATTAAATGAAATCACATTTACATTAATCTTTTATCAAAATCAATAGCTACTCCCTATAGTTGCTTCTAGGTTCCAGGATACGAAAGGTATTCCAAAATACCTCCCATACTCCATCTGAATCTCTAGCCGGCTATAGTATCCTTCATTTATTGTCCCTAGTGTACCGATAGGAAAATAAATGATTTTATGCGTATAGATTTCATAATATCAGTCTTGCATACGATTCCTTTACTGAGTACGTTTCGCTCACCCCTTTATTTTTCACTTCGTAGATTATCTACAGTGATTGCTTGATATATCGTTTCGAGGACTAGGTTGTGTTTTTGGTTATCCTGAGGCAGCTTCTGTTAGGTCCTGAGGTATATTAATTTACTTTTATATGTTCAAACATATTTGTACCGTACTATTGTTATGTAAATTACAGGGGATGTAAATATTAAATGAATATTGATTTTGTAAATAAATAAATTATTTTGAAAACAGTTTACTATTTTAAAGTAAATATGTGATAAAGGCATCGTAAACAACCCAACCGCTATTGAATGTGAGAAAAATGTGTTAAATCTGTTATTACGGACTGTGACATTAAGTTATTCAATTATTTAATTTTATTATTTAGTTTGATTAATATTATTAGTTTTTTAATAAAAATGTAATAACAAATTATACGTTAGAAAGTTGAATTAGGAAAGTAAGTATAATTTTGTAAATTAAATTAGTATTTAAAATTCAATAAATTATTAATAAAATAATATAAATAAAGGTTATCTTCTAGGTAAGAATTTCCTTTTAAATTTTACCAGTGTAATGGAAGATTTAAAAGGGAAAATTTGAAGAATAACCAACATTAATAAAAAAATGATAATAAATAAAAATAAAACATAAAAAATCATAAGTAATAATTATAAATAAATTAAAGGAGATGACTAGAGATTATTCCGATGATGGAAGTTTTGGGAGATTGCAAATACGTAACATCTAAATTTCCTAGGTGAGAAATTCCTTAAGCCTTTACTAGGATAATGAAAAATTTCTAGGATGATTTCAATAAAAATTAATCGATTTTGTTTTCATGTTAAAATAAAATAAAAATTAATTAAATTTAAATTAAACTAAATTAAACAAGAGATGAATAAAAAAATATAGAAATTGGGCAGTGAATAAAAAAAATTAGAACTCTCTCACAAGACATTTAATGGATTCGATGATGAATTACTTGAGATGATGAGATATCTTTGAGAATTCTATCACAGTATAATGGAGGTGACCTAAAAAAATGTTCCCAATATTTAATTATTTGATGTTAATGCTAATAAAATGTAAACTTAAGATGACTGAAGACTAGGTTGGTATCACTCTATTATGTACATTGTGGGGCGCTGATATTTCTCCACTCGTAACTGTATTCCCATACCATAGAATTTGAACGTTGACCAGTACTTTGTTTTTAGATGTTTAGTTAATAAATTTACTGATTTTCTAGAAAAACAAAGGTCAAAGGTGGTCATCTAGAAAATAAATTTCCCAGACCGCCACTTATATGATCAAATGGCGTGGACCAGTGGAGGGATTGACCCGCCATATATAGATTGGATATGTATTTACCCGATTTTATTTTTCGTATAAATTGGTATGGTATAATAGATGGGCAAAAATATAATTGGATCCCAGTCATTTGTCAAAGATAATTAAGTCCGGTCATTTTTATCAGGTCAGAAAACGAAAAGCAAAGTCTTGGCATGAAATTGGTATATTGAGAAATTGAAAAAATTAGGTCCAGCTCTGAGATTGGAAAAAATTTTTTATTTCATTTATTTTGCTTTCAAGCTATTTTTCCTTGAAAATAAAGTCACTAAAGAGTTAAAAATAAATTCAATTTTAGTTATATATTTAATTTTTAGCATTAGATCTTTCTAAAAACCGTACTATCTCAAACTGTAAAGGCATGCTTGATTTTTTGGAGAGTTTTTAATAAAATATTAAGTTTAATCTATGAATTTGAACACAAATCTAGTTCAATTTGAAAAATCTGGGTTTGGACCTTGATTTTAATATTTAAAGCTTGAACTCATTCAAACCCGATTTGATAGCTATATATTATAAATATATACTATTTATATACTTTATATTAATAAATAACTAATGTCTTAAGGAGTGTTAATTGTTTTTTAGTAGAAGGATTGTTAATTGTTAATAAATATAAACAAGTAAAAAAAAGAGAAAAAAATACATAAAGAGTAAATAAAGTAAAGCTAAAGAAACAAATCGGTGTCGAGTAAAAAGACCGGCAACTGATCGATGCTTAGGTCGAGAAAAAGAAACGCAAAGTTATTGTTTGAGAATTGAATATTGAAATAAAAGGCCAAAAGTCTAGGTCTGAGATTGGAATTTCATTTTTATTTGATTTCTACTTTCGAGTTTGGCTTCCTTATAATTAATTAAGCAAACAGTTCAAAAAGAAAAATATCTCACTCGGACTTGGTTATATATAAATATATGATAGGACTTCATTTTTCTTATTCGATTGTTTGCTTTGATTCTCTTTTAGAATTCTTCTTCAATGGCTGTTTCAAAGGTCCATGAAGCATTAGCTCCTCGATGTTCTTATCATGTATTTTTGAGTTTCAGAGGAGCAGATACGTACAAAAATTTTACAGATCATCTTTACACTGCATTGGTGCAAGCAGGGATTCACACATTTAGAGATGATGAAAAGATTGAGAGAGGGAAGAATATAGAGGATGAAATTGAAAATGCTCTCCATGAGTCAAAAATTTCGATCATCATCTTCTCAAAAAATTATGTTTCCTCAACATGGCGCCTGAACGAACTTGTGAAGATACTCAAACACAAGAAATCCTCTCAACACATTGTTTTGCCAGTTTTCTATCATGTTGATCCAACCCAAGTCAAGAAGCAGACAGGAAGTTATGCAGAAGCGTTTTCCAGGCATGAAGAGAGCTTCAAGTCTGAAATGGACTTGGTACAAAGATGGAGGGCTGCTTTAAAAGAAGTTGCGGGTTTAGGAGGAATAGTTCTACAAGATAGGTACATATTTTCCCGATCCCTTGTTAAAAATTGCTAACTTTATATGTTCAATTCCCATTATTTCATGGTATTAATTTTATCATCTATGTATATTACTTGAATATATTAAATCCTAGTCTTTTGGAAAAGTAAAATATTACTAAATATACTTTTTAATATGTCCTAATTTTATTATTTTATTGAAAATTTTCATAATTTTACCAATTAATTATCTAGCTAGGCTGGTGCCTTTAAAGCTTTAATATTAATTCAACTATTTACATTATAAATTTGTATAGATTGTTTAATATAATTAATCATATTTATCTGACATTTTAAAATTCTTTATGCTTAATATTCTAAGTTATAGGTAGTATATTATTCATGTGAGTGCTTATCTGCGTGCCTAGGTCTCTAGCTATGTGTTCTATTTTAAAATTCTTTATCTGTATTGTGTATTAAAATAATCAATACATGCTTTAGAATATTAAGAATACAAAGTCTCTAGCTATGTGTTCTATTTTAAAATTCTTTATCTGTAGTGTGTATTAAAATAATCAATACATGCTTTAGAATATTAAGAATACAAAGGATATGCACATATAGTAGATAAACAACCATCTTTGCAATTATTGGAAAATGGATCATGACATATGTTTTATTTTTTTAATATTTTTTAATATTTGACTGTCATGACCTGAAAGTCATGATGGATGCGTACGAACTTATACTATCTTACAAATTTACAAATTGATTCTATTTCTTTCCATTTATGGTTTGCATTCGATGTCTATATAATCGTTAAACTGATTTCACTTATCCTTTGTATTTTAATCCAACTTCACTAACTTATTTTTTAATCCAAAGATGAGTTGAATAGCTTTCTAAAGCGTGTATTGATTATTTTAATCCACAACACATTCTTGCCTAAAATTAGATTGAAAATATTCCTTTTATATTTAGAGAGTTTTTCCGATAAATCACTAGTCAAACACAATCAAATCTTTATATCATATATCATTACACATATCAAAGCAATCATTTCGTACAGTCCACAACATACTCATCTAATCACTAATCATAGCTAGGATTGCACTCAATAATCATCACTCAGTACAATAATCAAGGACGATCTAAGTTACATCCCAGGACATATCCATAAATTGTACTATATAATACAAAATGATTACAGCTGTGTATAGCTCAAAATTCACAAAAAGGTCTTAGAAAACACTAGTGGGTATGGTCCTTGATGGCCCACACAATAGCTTAGATGCTTGACCCTAGCTTAGATAGTTTATGGGGAGTGAAAAGTGGGGTGAGCATAATACAGCTCAATAAGTAGCTTAAGTAAATGGAAGTTGGTTCATGTCGATCCACCTTTAGTGTACACATGAATAGAGATAAATTGATACGTATTCATGATACCATGACCTGATGCCAAATATGTCTATACATACACAGTTTAAGGTCAAGGTTGTACGGGGTATTAGTTAGAAACATACATTAGGTACCTTATTTCCCCAAGCCTTAACATATTGACTAATTATCCAAATCACTTATCACAAATCAAGGATGCAAATTGAACAAATGGCAATGTAATGATTCGATATGCTTACTCAAATTGGATTTTTTATACACTTAGTTCAAAGTAAATTATCTTACAAAAACAGATAGTCGATAAAGTTAGGCATATATCCTCAAATCACTGAACTGATACGGATAAATTAGGCATAAAGCCTCAAATCACTAAACTAATACAGATGTCAAAACAGATACGAATAAGTTAGGCATAAAGCTTCAAATCATTGAAAATTGTTGTAGATATAAAAAAAAGATACAGATAAGTTAGGCATAAAGCCTTAAATCACTAAACTGATATGGATATCAAAACAGATACTTATAAGTTGGGCAAAAAACCTTAAATCATTGAAAACTGTTAGGGATCTCAAAACTAATACAAATAAATTAGGCATAAAACCTTAAATCACTAAATTAATACTGATACCAAAACGAATACTGATAAGTTAGGCATAAAGCCTTAAATCATTGAAAATTGTTACGGATGTCAAAATAGATACTAATAAAGTTGAGGCAACAATCCCGATAGTGGATACTGAACTAATATCCACCCTAGCTAGCGATGCATAATGTGTTGCAAGCAACACCCCCATGTAGCACGTAACTTTGTTAAGATTTTAGAGGTGACTCCCACTGTATAATATCTATGGCCATAGGTTATTACTCTAGTTCTGCTAATCAGTTGAGAGTTGAAACCTATCTATTGGTTTTCCAAACAAGCATAATATGCCTAGAGCGCAAGGCTCATAAGGTGTACATATCGATATTGATAGTTTAGTGCACAAAGCTCGATAAACAGGTAACAAAACCTAGAATAAGCTCAATAGGCCCAGGGTGACCTGAAGGTCAATAGATCTACCTGAAATCGAATACAAAGCTGAAAATTGAGTACTAATAGAAATTTTGTAGTTCATAAAATGGATCACTTATCAAAAATTAAAATTAGCAAAACAAAACGTGTCATCAAAATTCAAAGATATCCAAGTAGCACGTAGCTCCGTCAGGATTCTAGAGGTGGCTCCCATGATCTGCAATCTAACAGTCTGTCATGCTTATTTAGCGCATGGTTTCCAAAAACCCCAATCAAAATAGTTTTTAGTTTTCAAATATGCATAAATGTCATTTGTTATAAAGTCAATTCAAAACCAAGCTTCTCAAGCTAAAACATAATGCAAGTTAGTATAAAACTTAAGCGTAAAAATAGCTTGAATTGAATGTTCTATGCGTGTAATCACAAATGCATCATTAAAGTGCCATTAAACATTTTACATGGCCACCTAGTGTAATCTAATGCAAACCATGCTCACACATACATAACTTATACTCACATAAACAATCTAAGTTCACATAAGCACATACACATATCACTTCCCTTAACACATAAGCCTGGCTAGCCACAACGCACAAGGTAGAAGCAAGGTTTTCCTTCCAGCAAAAGCACTAGGCAAAACCTTATTCCATCACATTTCACAACTTACCTTTACTTACCTCAATTGCCAAATTCATGGCACTTGTTTAGCTCAATCCCAAAATCAACAAAATCAAAAATAATAATTTGAACTTCTCCTACGAGATGATCCTAATACAATTTACTTAAACCACTTCCTCAAGCTTAGCATGTCCTTTAAGTTGTCAAACCAAAACTCAAGCTCGAATCACTACACATCATTCCGTTCACATTTCAATTAATCACACATGTTAAAAATTTATAATCATACACCTTCACCATAATCCACGCTCGTTAACTATTTATTATGTTCATACCATTACTAAGTCTTAGGTGTCCATTCACAAACCCATATCGTATCATAATACTTAACAATTTCGACTACCTTTTCATCACATTACGAATACTAAACCCCCACTATCAATGTGAGTCCTCTTAATATCCCACAAATATTTAACATTACTTCTCTAAATATTCACAACAATTCACAATTTTCTAAATATTATGCTATCACTCAATTACTTATTCTATGGACATACCCATAACCATTTCATTATTATGTTATCATCATAACTATATCATATTCCACATACAACTGCAATTTCTTAGCCCAATTAATTCAAATCGCCAAACATATTATCACTTTCATCACCTTTTATGTATAAATTTCACCAAACGATATAATTTCCTTACCTATATCAAGGAGGACAACACCATAGGAGAGATAATCTCACCAATTTCTTCACTACAAACACCAAATAACGTTTATAATTATCAAATCTAACAAATGCAAGCTTAAACTTTAAGAAAAATCATAAAAAATCTCACCTTTCTTCTTCTTGAAGGTGGCATCACTCTCTCCCTAAAAACCCAAACTTTTCTCTCCAACTCATAGCAAGAATTAACCTTTAGAGGGTAAGAGAGCTGGGTTTAAGGTTTGATTACTCAAATTTAAAGAAAAATCAAGGAATTTGTGAAAACATTAAAAATCCCCCTTTTTCCCTCTTTTTTTTTCTTGGTGTCAGGTAAGGCTGGAAATGGAGACTTTCTTCTTCAATTTGCAGCCAATAAGGCTATAAAATAAATGGGATTGACTTAGAGCTTGTTTGGCAACAAGTACAATTAATTAAAAGTGCTAAATACCAATTTTTGTAGTTACCGTAATCCCTTCCAATCCAAAATTTTTGACATTTTAAGAATGTTTTAAGAGTGGATTGAGAATTTGTAGGAAGAGTATCGGTGGCACTTAAAAGGTCGTACAAGGGTTTCGCTTTGTTTTAATGCTTTAAATTCACTAATCATGTCCAATAGTACTATTAACGTCAAATTTACTATTCACATTGTAACTTCATTTAATCTTACAAAATTTTGACGCAGTGTGACTAGGCATTACATAATAACTTATTAGACATGTCATTAGTCTCTTACCTGCGCCTAAAAACGTGATCCAATCACTTCAAAATGGGGTTCATATGAAAGCTTGACACTTAGAGTCTAAAATCACTATTCAAGTGCTATTTGAAAAATTTAATTGAATTTGGAGGGTCACAATTCTTATTTTGGAGTGTGTCGGAGTCATTTTTTGTTACCCCCAAAATTACAAAAATTACAATTTTGCCCCCGCTTCCATGTCAACTTCAATTTAGCCATATTCAAAATTTTCATTGTCACTTATCCATATTTGTACCCTATTATTAGAGTACGGTCAAATTCACATAGTTAAACACTTAGTGAATTTTTATTAAATCGGTGTCTGAATTAAATGCACGATAAAATTGGGGTTTTCACATTGATATAGATTAAAGCCCTTAAAACATGCAAAAGCTATTGACATTCTAATGGATTCTAACCTAGCTATGGGGGAATATGTCTCATCTTAATCTATCCTTTCTTATTGCCTATACTCCATAGCCACAAATCTAGCCTTACTTCTTACTATATTGCAATGCTTATCCAATTTGTTTTTAAATACCCTTTTAGTTCCTGTGATTGGATGATCATTAGGCCTAGAAACTAAAGTCCAAACCTTACTTCTTTCAAATTGGTTTATCTCATCTTGCATAGCTAAGATCCAACTATCATTTCTAATGCTTTACTAACATTTTTGGGTTCTAATTGAGAGATAAATACAACCAATTCACAGATATTCCTAAGTACGGACTTAGTTCTAACCCCTAAGGTTGGATTTCCAACTATTTTTCCATCGTTAACATATCTAAATTCTCTAGGATATCCAAGTTCTCTTCCTAAAGTTTGTTCTAATCTCTTTTCCTTTTTGCTCTCATTGGGCCCTAGCTCTTTTTCAACATTCTCCTTATCTAAAGGAGTCTCGTCAATATTTTCATTAAATATTTCTACATCTTCATCTACATTATCTTCCCCAAGAGAAGTATTTGACTCATCAAAGATCACATGGATTGACCTTTATATAAGAAGTGTCCTTTTGTTGGAAACTATATATGCTTTAAAGTGCATGGAATGTCCAAGGAAAATTCCCTCATCTCTTTTTGCATCAAATTTCCCAAGGTTTTCTTTATCATTATTTAGAATAAAATATTTGCAACCAAAGGGATGAAAATAACTTATGTTAGGCTTTCTTCTCTTGTAAAGCACATATAGGGTTTTCTTTAAAATGACCCTAACCATACTTCTACTTATTATATAGCATGAAGTGTTTATGGTTTCCACCCAAAAATACTTTGGCAAATTAGTTTCACAAATCATAGTTATACTCATTTCCTCCAAGGCTCTATTTCTATTACACAGTTGACTACTACTAAGAAGATTATGTTTTAATTCTCTAACAAGCAAACATTTTCAATCATCATCATCATCATCATCATCAGAGCCTTTATCCCAATAGATTGGGGTAGGCTTTATGAACCAATATCTAAAATTACGTTAGATCGTCCATATGTATTCTTTGCCTCCATAGATTCCTATTCAGGGCCATTTGCTCATCTAATTCTAAAACCTCCATGTCTTTCCAAACTACTTCCTTCCAAGTCTTTTTCGGTCTTCCTCTAGTCTTAACTCTTCTCTCAACATCCATAGCCTCTATTCTCCTAGCTGGAGCATCTACAGGTCTACGTCTTACATGTCCAAACCAACGTAAACGATTTTCACACATTTTGTCTTCGATAGGTACCACTCCAATCATCTTACGAATATCATCATTTCTCATTCTATCCTTTCTTGTATATCCACATATCCACCGTAACATTCTCATTTCTATTACACTCACCTTTTGTGAATGTAGCCTCTTAGTCGCCCAACATTCACTACCATATAACAATGTTAGTTTAACAACTGTCCTATAAAACTTGCCTTTCAACCATGTAAGAATTCATTTATCGCACAACACACCTGTAGCACTTCTCCACTTACTCCATCCAGCCTGGATCCTATAGGTTACATCACCATCAATCTCTCCATCCATCTGTATTATTGATCCCAAGTATCGAAAATGATCCCGCTTAGGTATCGCCACCCCATCTAACTTCACTACATCATGCTCTTCTAGTCGGTTAGAACTGAATTTACACTCCATGTATTCAGTCTTCACTCTGCTTAGTTTAAATCCTTTTGATTCCAATGTTTGTCTCCATAATTCCAACTTTGTATTGATCTATGCTCTAGTTTCCGCACATAGGACAATATCATATGCAAACATCATACACCAAGGCACCTTATCTTGGATGGATTTTGTCAATTCGTCCATAACTACTGCAAACAAGAATGGACTCAACGCGGACCCTTGGTGTAATCCCACCGTGATAGGAAACTCACTTGTTTGCCCCTCACCTGTCCTCACATGTGTCCTTACGCCTCTATACATGTCCTTAATTAGTTTAATATATTTCAAAGGAGCTCTTTTCTTCATTAAGGACCACCAGAGTACCTCCCTAGGCACTTTACCATATGCTTTCTCCAAATCTATAAAGACCATATGAAGATCTTTACCCATTACTCGAAAGCGCTCCATAAGTTGTCTAAGCAAATATATTGCCTCCATAGTTGATCGACCCGGCATAAAACCAAATTGATTCTCCGATATCTCTACATTCTTTCTTAATCTCCGTTCTATCACTCTCTCCCATAGTTTCATCGTGTGACTCATCAATTTTATGCCTCGGTAGTTGGCGCAACTTTGAATATCCCCCTTGTTCTTATATAAAGGTACTAAGATACTCTTCCTCCATTCCTCTGGCATTTTGTTAGTGTGCCAAATCTTATTAAATAGATTTGTCAACCACCTAACTCCTACATCTCCAAGGCATTTCTAAACTTCAATTGGGATGTCATCAGGTCCAACAGCTTTTCCATTCTTCATCATCTTTAGTACCTCTTTTACCTCTGTCTCTTGGATTCTACGCATAAAGCACCGATTTAAATCCTTAAGAGACACCGAAATATTATCCAAAACTTTATTTTGTCCGTCATTAAATAATTTGTTAAAATAATCTTGCCACCTGTCCTTAATGTCATTATCTTTAACGAGAGTTCTTTGATGCTCATCCTTAATACATTTCACGACTCCTAGGTCGCGACTCCTCCTTTCTCTTGCACGCGCCAATCTGTATATCCTTTTCTCTCCCTCCTTTGTGTTCAACTTGTCGTAAATCTCTTTCGCAACCTTCATCTTAGCTTCTGCCACAGCCTTCTTTGCCTCCTTTCTTGCTACCTTATATTCCGAAAAACTCTCTTCTGTATTGTTCTTCTTTAGAGTCTTGTAACGCTCTCGCTTAGTCTTTATAGCATCTTTTACTACTGCAGTCCACCATGTTGCGTCCTTTCTAGTCGGCACTCTTCCGTTTGATACTCCTAATGTCTCTTTGCCTACCTCCAGAATGCATTTTGCCATCTTATTCCACATTACATTTGAGTTCTCTTCTGTTGTCCAAGCCTCTTTTTGAATCCAACTATCTCTACATGTTGTATGACAATCTTCTTTTAGCTTCCACCATCGAATCCGTTCAATTCCTTTTTGTTGGTTCCTTCGATGTCGTCTATCTATCTTCATATCTAGAACTAAGAGTTTGTGTTGCGCGGTAACACTCTCACCTGGGATAACCTTACAATCCAAACATCTATGTCTATCCCTACTCCTAGTTAGAAAGAAATCTATCTGACTTGCTCTTGGTCCACTTCTAAAGGTTATAAGATGAGAATCTCTCTTCTTAAACAATGTATTTGCTAGGATTAGGTCATAAGATACAGCAAAATTTAAGATAGCATCTCCTCCCTAGTTTCTTACATCATAACTAAAACCCCCATGTACTCTCTCAAAACCCTCTCTACTTGTACCTACATGTCCATTAAGATCACCACCAATAAAAAAGTTTTCTCCTATGGGTACTTCTTGTACTACTTTATCTAAATCCTCTCAAAACTGTCGTTTACTAACCTCATCAAGTCCTATCTGGGGTGCATACATGCTAATGACATTCAACACCTCTTCTCCTAAAACTAGTTTAACCAAAATAATCCTATCCCCTTGTCTCTTAATCTGTACAACATCCTTATGGTACTCTTTATCTATAATGATACCTACTCCATTTCGGTCTCTATCTTTCCCTGTGTACCAAAACTTATATTGCCAAGGTGCTATCTCTCTAACCTTTTCCCCAACCCATTTGGTCTTTTGGAGACAGAAGATGTTAACCCTCTTCCTATTCATAACCTCACAAATCTCACCTAACTTACCACTAAACGTACCTATATTCCAAGATCCTAACCTAAGCTTATGGTTATGGACTAACTTCTTTACTAACATTTTCAATATTAGTAAAAATATTACCTAAAGAGTCAATCCCTTCAATTTGTCACTTTTGATTTGTCTCTAAAAGTGACATTACTTCCATTTTTGGGCTTCAAGTCTTAAATCGGCTTTTATCTCTTGTCGCTTGTCTAAAGAAACCATTATCAAGGTACCATGGTTCCATTGTGTCACGACCCAAAGGCCATGATGTACACTTAACACTTACACTTAACAAATTTACGAATTAAATTTTTTCTTTTCGATTATGATTTGTATTCGCCGTTAGTGTAGTCACTAAGTGATTTTATTTAGTTTTTCGATATACTCTAACCTCAATAACTCCAACTTTAATTTGTAAATATATTTACCAAACTCTTTAGGGTGGATTATAGTCATTTCACTTAATTATTTGTTCTAGCAAAGAAATGGATCAAAAGTTTGTTCTTTATATTTTGTCACTTTCCTCAATTAATCATCTACAAGTAATTCACATATATAACCCACAACTCAATCAATTTCCACATATTCACATCACAATGTTAATCATCAAATCGTTATCATATCAACAATCCTACTATCCACAACTAATCACCACATGCATATCGAATCCAGGATCACACTCGATAATCATATTAAGCGTACACTAATCTAAGATGATCCTAAGTTATATGCCATGACACAAACTGTATTGTGTAAACTATATAGAATGTGTATATAAACAAAGTAATACATTTTGTATACCTTGAAAAGAGCGATAGCAGGGCTTGATGGATACTTGTATGTACCTAGGCTAGGTACAGTCCTCATTGGCCCACACAACAGCTTTGCACTGTAGCTTAGCTTAGATAGTTTGCAGGTGGTGAAAAAAGAGGCGAGCAAATCACAGCTCAGTAAATAATTTAAGTAAATGCATGCTAGCTTCATGTTGTTCAATATACACATGTATGCATGAAAAAAAAATAAAGTTACATGCATACATGATATTATGTCCTGATGCCGGATCTATTTATCCAGACTCATAATTTAAAGCTGAGGCTGGACAGGGTATTAATCGAAAGGATATCTTAAGTACCTCATTTCCTCGAGCCTTAACTCGATACTGAAAAAACATGATCATTTGTCACAATACTACAATGTTGACAAGATGCATAGTATTACAGTGAGCAATGTGCTTAGTTCAAATAAATTACTATACACTGTATTTCAAACAAATTCACTATGCACTTAGTGCATAATATAAACGTTATGCACTTAATTCAATACATAATCGCAATGCAGTTAGTTCGATACACAATCACAACGCACTTAGTTTGATATACTGTCGCAATGCATTTGGTTCCAAACATGATGAATATGCAGTTGGTTCAAAACATGCTCAATAGGCACCTTATTCAAAACACAATAACTATGCACTTAGTTCAAAACATGATGACTATGCACTTGGTTAAAAAAAATCACTATTTGCTTGATTCAAAACATAATAACTATACACTTGGTTCAAAACAAAATTACTATGCATTTGGTTCAAAACATGATGACTATGCACTTTGTTTTAAAACAGATAGACTTACGAAAATCGAAAATTGATTTAGTTAGGCGAAATGTTTCAAAGTACTAAAGATGGATTTCCAAATCAATTAATTATCACTTTTAGGCAAAAACCTTAATTCACTAAAAACGATTTTAAAATCAATCACTTATCACTTTAGGCGTAAGCCTTAATTCATTGAAGATGATTTCAATAGCAATCACTAAACACTTTAGGAATAAGCCTTAACTCACTTAAAATGTTTTCAATAGTGATCACTTAATACATTAGGCGTAAGCCTTAAATCACTTAAAACAATGATTAAGAGAGTTTACGCATAACCTCAATCAATTAAACACTCACGATAAAGAAGTGTTGCAAACGACACATTACTATGGCCATAGATTTAATTTTAGTCTTGCTACGCAGTCAAAAGCTAGAGCTTGTCTATTAGTTTTCCAGATAAGTACGATTTACCAGAGCACTAGGCTCAATAGGTACGATACACTGCACTGGTCTGAAGCACAAAACTCAATAGACAGGTAATAGAATCTAGAGCGAAGCTTGATAGGCTTAAATTGACCTGAAGGTCTAATTATAACACTCCACTAGTAGTCTAGAGCACAGAGCTCGATAAACGATAACAGAACCTAAAGTGAAACTCGATAGGCTCTCGAAGTGACCCAAAGGTTAAAGTGTAACACTCCACTATAGTTTAGAGCACAAATCTCGATAAATGGGTAACTGAACCTCGAGCGAAGCTCGATAAGCTCATTGGGTATGCCTGCACTTGAAAACAACTCAAAAATAGATTTCTTGTGTAGCACTTCCATGGTTTTAGAGGAACTCGTGTAGCATGTAGGTCCCTTAGAATTCTAGAGATGGCACCAATGAATATAAGAACATCGCGTAAAATAGTTTTCAGTTTCAAATACACATGATTTTTGATTTATTTCAAAGGTCAACTAAAAAACATAATCTTTCAACAGAAAACATAATGCAAGTCACTATAAAACATATGCATAAAAGTAAATTGAATCAAAACATGCTATGCACGATCATGCATGCTCAATAATATGCCATTACACACTTTGCACTGTTGCTTAGAGAAATTAATGTGAGTAATGCACATTTACACTTAGCTTTTCGTATATAAAATAAGAAAGGTTTATAATTTCATTTACTCCTATTCGAATCACTAAAAATTTTGACAACGTAACAGCATATATTTTAGCCTAACCCAACATACAAAAAACGCAATAACACAAGTTCTATTCCACAATTTTCATCTCAATTGCAAATTCAGACACTTCATTACAATTCAATCTCAATCATAGCTAACTAGTCTTGTCACAATCAAATATGTAAACTAATTTCTACTCAGTAAATTTACAAGGGATGTTCACATATTAACTTAGCACATACAATACATCGCACACAACACATGAGCTTGGCTGACCACAACACACAAGGCAAACACAAGCTTTTAATCCAGCCCAAGCAATGTCTAAGATAACAATTCAATAGTATCTTCAATCTTACCTTTACTTACCTCAATTGTCCAAATCAATATTATTGCATCGCTTAATTCAAACGCTAAATTAAAAAAATTTAATCATCTTTTACAAGATGATTCTAGCGAACTTTACTTAACTCACTTACCTTGAGGCTTAGCAGTTCTCCTCCCTGACCTTCTAAATCCATACTCAAGCTCTTAACCACTCTAAGCCACTACAAACCAAATCATTTGCGTTTCAATAGTAGATCCTCATTATGCTTATACTAAGACATATGTCTTAGAGCCAAAATCAATTGAGTTCACTTCTACGTCAAGAATTTGTTCTTCGCTATCATACAATTGGTATATAAATATATAATTATACATATACCTATTTACAAATTTGTGCACGACCAAAGCTTAATCCAAGACTTATACACTTACCCCTCTTTTCTTATATGTCGAGCCTAGCCCAAATTTCTTTAAATTTTACAATTTCAGAAACTTTCAAGCAACCTCTACATAACATATTTCCCAAATTTCTTTAAATTTTACAATTTCAAAAACTTTCAAGCAACCTCTACATAACATATTTCCAAAATGATTTGATCATCCATTGTTCATCACCATGACAAATATATATATTTACATCATAGATTAAATTTAGGTTGAGATATAAACCTTACTCTTGAATTACTTTATAGAGACCCTTGCTTGCTATTTCCTCTTCACGATTTAGGTCTTTCTCTCTTAACAGCACCTATATAAACCATATTTAAATCAAGTTTTCATGATTCTTTTCTCGAATATAATTTTGTAACATATATAGCTTTAGACCAAGGCATAGAGAGGTCTTTACCTCTAGGCTCCAGTAGATTCCTTGCTTCTCGGTGTGCATAGTTGCTGTTTCCAGCAAATGCAACTTGCTCCTTCAGTCTTTCTGGGTTGAGGAATAGGTGAGGAATGAGGGACGCTTGGAGAGGCTTGGTTTTGCCTCTGCTTCAGCCATCGTTTTCAGCCTCTAACACCACCCAAACAACCATGGTTCGAACCATCTCTTCAACCTTCAACTCATCTTGGCACACTAAAAAAAAAATACAACTCCAAGGCTTCAAATCAGCCACCATTTTCACCTCTACCATAGCCCCGAAGGCTCATGGTTTTCTGCCATTAAGTCCACCGTGTATAGCCTCAGACGCAACCCAAAGCCTCTACTCCAACAACGCCTGATCAGTCACCGAGCTAACCCTTACAGTCCCCTGTGCTCTTGCCATTTCCAGCCTTTTAAGACCAAGATTTCTACGACTTAACTCATTGTTTCTAGGTTCAAAATCCCCTCACGCAGCTTTCACATATGGCTCTTTTCACAACAGTTGAATACGAAACAAAGTAGGGCGGTGCAGAAAACGCAGCTTGAATGGGTATGAAATGGCAGTGTAGCAGCTCGACGCCTCATTCTCGTCAGCCCACTCCCTGTTTTTCTCCAGCTCTGATTCAACTTTCCATCTTTCCTATTTCTTTTTTTTTCCCTTTTTTTCTTCGATTCAGGTCTCAGTGGCGGCAGCAGCGCTCCTCTCTTCCTCTCTTTTCTTTTCCTGGTGCAGCATCGCCGGTCGGCAGTCCGCCTCCTCTTCTTCTCTTCCTTTTCTCTTTTCCTCAATTTCCCTCTACTCTTTCATCTGTCTCACGCTCACTCTGCTTTCTCCTCTCTTGTTCGCCCTTAGTAGGTATGGCGAGGGAAATCTTTTTCCTTTTTCTTCTTTGGTTTGCAGAAGACTTCGGTCCTCTGCCTCCCTTGATCTTTTGCAGATACGTGGGAGCACGTGGGGAAACCGGTGGGCTTCCTCTGGGAGCCAATTCTGTTTCCCCTTTTTTTGTTATTATTTTTTTAATTTTATTTTTATTGTTATTTTTATAAAAAAAATATTTTTCCTATTATATATATTTATTTTTATATATTTTGCATTTTATATGTATATATCTATTTATATTTGTATCTATTATCTTAATTATATATATCTATCTTACATATATATTTTCATGTCTAATGTTTATATATATAATAGGAGCATATATATATATATATATATATATATATTTTACTGAATTAATATATATATCATGAACTTATTTATATAAATATAAAATATATATTAATCATTTATTGTTAAATGCATTAAACTCACATCTTCAGTTTCATTACTTATAATAATAAAAATTTTAGGATACATTTTGATATTTAGTTTATTTAATTTCCTCCCTTATTTACAAATTCGATACGGAAAATTTACGATCTTCACATATTGCAATTCCCTTGTGGTCATGCTATTTCACCTACAATCATAATAATCAAAATTTTGTTTTCGATATTCAAATTTTCTTAGGTTTTTGAAAGTTAGTAAATAAAATCTTGGTTCCTTAGGGATCCATTTCAACAAGTCATCATGTGAATTCAAGGATGTTCTTCTATAAATGCATACATGTGAGGTGTGACCTCTCCTATGGCATAATCTAGACATGAAAAAAATTATTTTATACATTATTTTTATTCCCTAGAATGTTCTTTAGATGGGTTTCTTTTTCACGTTCCTTATATCCTAGACCATTTTTATTGAAGAAGGCTTTTTGTGTCTCTAACATATGGACTAGTTTATTTTGTCCAATACAAAACTTAGAGAATGAGTTTTGCAAATTGGCAATTTTCTTACTAAATTCACTCACTTCTAGATTGAGGCCGTTATTCTCTTTTCAAGTTCTAATTTGGTGTTTGTTAAAACATTATTTTCTAGTATTAGTTTAGCTAGGATTTTCCTCTAATTTATATTCATAGTCTCAATTTCAATAGCTAGATCATCAAAAGCCTCTTGTTGCTCATCAAATGAGTAGTCAATTGCTGAGCAAGAGGTAGAGACTGATTTTGGATCTTCAAATGCCATGAGGCAAGGATTCTCTACTTTTTTTTTTAATTTTCTCATATGTGATAGTTAATTTATCCAATATGTCTTTAGCACTATCACATAATGAGATTCTTTCATATTCATAGGGCCTTAGAGCACAAAACAAAGTGTGCATGGCATTAGCATGTAATTGTGCCATTTTCAAATTGTATCCCATTCATCTTCATTTTTGACAAACTCTACATTTCCTACTATTTTTTTAGGGACCAAAGTATGTTGGACTATAATTCTTGAACCTTCATAATCATTTGCTTATATAAATAACATCATTCTATTATTCCAATAAGAATAATTCTCACTATTAAATAACGAGGGCCTAACGGTAGAATATCCTTCTAATTTTAGAGATCTTCCTAGGTTACTTTCAGCCATTTAAGATCATTTATGCTATTAGGTGGTTAAACCTTAAAATCAAGAGCTCAAGTTCTGATTCTAATTGTTGGCTCAAAATAAACTGAGAGGAAGTGAATCAATTTTCTAATCTATTTTGGATTTTCTAACTTAATTTAACAATCAGCTTTAAAACCTACCACAGTTTTAATTCAATCAAAAATAAATATAAAGTGCACTTTAAAATAAAAGAGTTAAAGAAAGAGAAATACGCAAAATCGATTTATAGAGGCTCATGCTTTCTCATGCCTATGCCATTTCTTTTGAGTTTTCCATTAAAGAGTTTCCAAATTCACTACTTGAACTTACTTACAAGCCTTTTTTTTAAGGCCCAAGAGTAATCATTACAACCCTTATTTTTCTTAGGCTAAGAAGACACCTTTCTCACCTCACTACGCGGTGCTAGCCAAATCCTTATACAAATTGTCACTCTAAGGTTTCACCCCCCTAGCTCACAACAAATGTATTTGGATATAAGATGGTAATCTTTTTGACCTTTAACAAAGGTAAATGATTACCAAATCGGCACACTAATTGAGTAAAAGATAAGTACAATAATGAAACAAGAATTTTTGCCTCTTGAAAGGATTAAAAAAATAGATGATAATTGATAGAATATTGGAAATTGAATATGTCAAGACCCAAAAAACATGACATTTCGATAATGAAAATAGTGGAAGTATAGAAAATTGGGCTAATTTTTTTTTTCTTAACTTGTGACTATGGTTTGTCATGCTGGCAATCTTATCTTATGAAATTAGGTATCTAAATACCTAATTCGATTTAAGACACCTTGCCTAAGGTCCTAGTCTTACATCATTATGATTCACAATCGTTTGAATCATTATGTTCATTTCCACCTAAGAGTAGTAAATCTTAGGTTATTGACTTGTTTTCCAATATATAGTTGTTTACATCCCAAATTCACTAATTTTGATGCTCATGTACAAATAGTTCATACACATTCCACACTACAGTACTGTAAAATGTTATCAGAAATTAAGTACAATTACATTATTGAAGATGAAATACAAACACTCTAGAGCTCGAATTGTTAGAGCTATTTGCGAGTAGCAAAAATCAATACTATTCTAGCTAACCTGTGAAGGAATAGAAGGGGGTGAGCTTAGGGAGCTCAGTAAGTTAACCACACAAGTACAAAGGAGAACATCATATGATAAGTTGTTCTACATGCATATAGTTCAATAATATTGATATTATTAAATAGATAGTAATGTTCACAAAATTTCAGCAGTATAACGGCTAGATTTGAACCTAACCCAACCTGCAGAAAAGTACAATGTTCACAGTTCATATAGTTCTTATCCTCAATTCAAACAATTTATATTAGCAGTTTAGTGTTCAAATGTTCAGTCATAATTTTCTTATCCATAATTTAATACTCATATTCACAGTTCATAAACATATATTTTCTCAGAAAATAATGCTTCATATCAATCAATCTCTCGTCAAATAAGTTCATATACTTATAGCTTCGTATCATATACACATACTAATTTCACATACTCGTAGCTTCACGTAATATTCTTGTAATGTCGTATTGTATACTCATCGATAAACCTGCTCATGGGCTGGGTTGGGCCGTGTCAGGTTCGGGCCGAGCCCATGACAGGTAATAATAAGATTTTTACACGCCCAAGCCCGACTCGACCTGAAATTCGGGCCTGATTTTTTTGTTCAAGCCCATTTTCATTTTAATACTACAAACCCAAGCCCGAGCCTGAGCCCGGCCCGATCTGAAAATAATTTTTTTATATTTAAAATTTATATTTATTTGTTTTTTATTATTTTATACCCTTTAAAATTTAATTTAATTTGTCAAAATTTGTATATCAATTTCCATATTAAATATTTATAATCATGTTTATTATTCAATAATATTTTATATACATATAATTATATTATATTTAGTAAATATATATAAATTTAATTACTAATAAAAAATTAATAATATATGCTAAATTTATTTTATATTAGTAATATATATTTAAAACATGTATTATAAATCGATATATATTTTTTTTATAAAATTTGTACTTACTAAATAAGCAATGTATATTAAACTATAATACATATATTACAAATATATTTGTTATAAATATATTTATACTTGATATATGAATATATATCATATTATATCTTACGTTAATTTTATACATATACATGTATATAATTCACACTTACCAAATATTTCTACATATATTTATGTCCCCATTTAATTTCCATATATATATATATATATATATATCTTTTATATTTGAATCCTCAATTCTTCAATTTACTATAAATCTAAACTTTTAATCCTTATAATTGAATAGATTCCAGTAACTGTCAATTTCTTTTTATTAGCTTACATGAGACTAAGTTAATTCCATTTACTAATCAAGATCGAAAATCACGGTTATCACAAAATCAATATGTTTTCTACTGTAGAACCTAAGTATAAAGAACTATCAAGTGAGTCTTTTGGTAATAATAGTATGCTTCAATTGGATGAAAATAGAAGTGTAAAGGTGATACCTAAGGATAAAGAGCCTTTAGATGACTGTTATCCACCTAATTCTTTAAATTTATATGCTGATAATGATGTTGTTGATGATAAAGATGCCAACTATGATGTCGATAACAAGATGATGAGTGGCTGGAATCTATCAACTAGAAAAAAATTGAAAATTCTTAAGAAAAAGATGAAACACAAAAAGTTTAACTAGAGCAGAAAGGCATGTACTAAGGTTAATATTTGCATGCATAGGCCTCTTATAATTACTGAAGACATCTGCATTTTTTATTATGGTATACAATTGAGGAATTCTATTACAGAGGTTAAGCTATCGAATCTTTAGAAATTGGTAAATTTCTTAGTTTATCATTTGTAGATGAATGAGATAATTTTTTTTGTGTGTGTGTGTATATAAATTTACAAAAGTGGAATAAGAAAAGCAGAAGCTCATGCCAATAGTTAGTTGTGTTTCTACCACTATTTATACCTGGATAATTTTTCAAGTCGAGTGAAAATACTATTCGACTCTTGTTCTCTATTCTCATATCTCTGATTATCTTGGAGTTTGTTGGTACATTAATAAACAAACTAAATAAACCAATAAGCCATTGTAATCTCATAAGAAAAGAAAAAAATTATGCAAGAAATAGGTAAACATGTTAATGATTTTTTTGCTTAATTTCTAAGATTTTACCTATTGTGTTACATTTGAATATATAATGTAAAGTTTATCTTTTAAGCTTTGCAGATATGAGTCGCAAATCATTCAAGATATTGTTCAACAAGTTCAAAATAAACTCCATTGCACGACTTTATCTGTCCCTTTATTTTTAGTTGGAATTGATTCTCTCGTGACACGCATTAATTGGTGGTTAGAAAAAGATGGATTAAATAAAGTTTGTGTTGCATTAATTTGTGGAATTGGAGGGATTGGGAAGACAACTATTGCCAAAGTCATTTACAATCAAAACATCCAAAGATTTGAAGGTTATAGTTTCCTAGCTGATGTTAGAGAAATAAGTGAAGAACGTAATGGCTTGGTTAGTTTGCAAAGACAACTTATTTCTGATATCGTTAAAGGGAAAGCACAGAAAATACACAATACAGATGATGGAATTAATAAGATCCAAGAAGCTATATGCTGTAGAAGAGTTTTTATTGTTCTTGATGATGTTGATGATTTGGGAAAAGTAACCAAAATGATTGGAACCAAAGTTGCTTTTCATCCAGGAAGTAAAATCATCATAACTAGCAGGCATCGGTATATATTGACTGCTCCTTTTATTAGCCAAATGTTTGATTTGGAAGCATCATCCAATTATGGAGACTTTTGCAAAGTATTTGAAGTAGAAGAATTAGCTTTCAATGAATCACTTCAACTTTTTAATTGGTATGCCTTTTGTCGCAACTCTATAACTGAGATTTTTATGGAGTATGCAAGCTGTATAGTAAAACAATGTGGTGGCCTTCCATTGGCTCTTCAAGTTTTGGGTTCTTCTTTATTTGAAAAAAGTATGAGTGTATGGAAAAGTGCATTGGAGAAATTGGAAGCAATCCCTGATAGCAAAATTCAAAAGATTCTTAGAATAAGCTATGATTCTCTTCAAGATGATCATGATAAAAATTTATTCCTTGACATAGCTTGTTTTTTCATTGGGAAGGATAGAGATTATACAACTATAATTCTAGATGGTTGTGATTTCTATACAACAATTGGAATTGAAAATCTCATAGGTAGGTCTCTTTTAATTGTTAATGAAAAAAACAAGCTAATGATGCATCAAATGGTTAGAGATATGGGAAGGGAAATTATACGTCAAGAATCTCCTGATCTTGGGAAACGGAGTAGGTTATGGCACAGGGATGCATTTGATGTTATAAGAGAAAAAATGGTGAGAAACTTCATTCTAATCTATTTGTTTTTGTTTATAATTTTATCATACTACTATTTTTTTCAATAAATTCCTTTTTTGAAAAAAAAAATTTCTTTCTCCAGGGTTCTAAAACAATTAAATGCCTGACTCTTGACCTTCAAGAATTGCTAGAAGATAAGTTTGGAAGGGCAACTACAAGTTTGCATTTTGTAAAGCATTCAAAAAATCGATTTCTTATGTCAAATGAGTTTGATATAGAAACTGAAGCATTTGCAAAGATGAAAAGACTTAAACTACTTCAGCTGGATTATGTAAAACCTAAAGGAGACTTCAAAGATTTCCCTAAAGGCTTAATATGGTTGCGTTGGCATGGGTTTTCTATACAATCTCTTCCAAAGAATTTTGATATTAAGAGGCTAGTTGTTCTTGACATGCGCTACAGCAGCCTAAAATATGTTTGGAATGATGCAGAGGTATGATAACTACTAATTTCTCTTTTTATTTTCTTTAAGAGATGACACATTTGTAATTTTTTTTTCTTTTCTACAGTGTCTTCCAAGTTTGAAGATTCTTAATCTCAATCATTCACATTGCCTTCTCAAAACCCCAAAGTTTTCAAGACTCCCAAAGCTTGAGAAATTGATGCTCAAAGATTGCATAAAGTTAATTGAGGTTGATCAATCCATTGGTGAGCTAAAGACTCTTACCTTTTTAAGCCTTAAAGATTGCAAAAATCTTATTAAACTTCCAAGGACAATTGGATTGCTAGTATCTATCGAAGTGCTTATTTTATCTGGCTGCTCAAGACTTGAAGATGTTCCTAGGGAGTTGCATAATATGAAGTCATTAAAGGTGCTTAATTTAGATAAAACTGCTCTAAATCAATCAAAATTGTGTGTGTCTTGGCTATCGTTGAGAAGAAGAAAAGAATTGGGTTTCTTTTGGGCATCTTTACCTTGCTCTTTGGTAAAGTTAAGTTTGGAAAGTTGCAGACTATCTGATGATGTTATGCCAAGTGATCTTAGCAGCTTATCTTCATTGAAATGTTTGAATTTAAGTAGAAATCCACTTTGTAACTTGCCTGAGAGCATTAAGACCCTTACAAAGCTCGATGAACTTTTATTGACTTCCTGCACAAAGCTCCAAATGATTCCAAAGCTTCCAATCTTCTCGTATTTTGTTGAGGTATACATGTCAATGTTTCCACTAACCATCTCGCTGGCAACTTTACCATGCCTATTTTCTTCCAAACGGTGTATTATTTTTGGTTGTGAAAGACTAGTTGAGGTTCAATATATATTCAAGTTGGAACCATTTGAAAACTTTGAAGCGAAAGAGGTTAAGAGTTTATTCAACATGGACTCCATTGACAACAGTAAAGTGCAACTTTTTAACTACCTAACAGACACAAAAATAGTTGTTACCCCACAGGTATTTTCTTTAATATCTTTCTTAGTTTTTGTATCTTTTTTTTATTATTTTTCTTATATTACTTAATCAATATACTCCAAATTAACTCACGATTTTGATGGATTAGATATTACATGAATGCGGCATAACAAGCACATTTATTCAAGGAAGTGAGGTTCCAATCTGGTTTGAGCATCGCACCAAAGGGTCTCGCATCACTTTTTCTTTGCCAACATCATCTCATCCTGGTGAAAAAATTAATTGCTTCAACTTATGCATTGTTTTCTCTCTTGTTAGCGATCCTATTTTCAGATTTCTACCAAGTTTGTTCATTTCTAACGAGACCAAGGAGATCATTCGGTCTTATTACTCAAGTTTCATTGGAATTCCTGAAACCAATAATAACACAATGTTGTGGTTAATCCAATGGCCAACAATTGGTTTTGAATTGGAAAGTGGCAATACTCTGAGCTGCACAGTAGTGACTTCTGATCTCAACATAATAGAATTTGGAGTTACATGTGGATCAGAAAATTGCATTAGATATAATTCTGAATCTCGACACCACCATCTTGCAGGTATGAGTATAATTCCAAGGGATACAATTTTTGTATACTAGTTTTTCTACTTGTGATTTTTACTGGACTTATTTAATATATGAATGTTATGATTATCATAGTAAAATAATAAATTTATGATTATGATTTAATTAATTTCTAATTAGTTACCGTTTAATGTATAATAAAAACTTGTATCGCATGTAAGTAAAAAAAAAAAAATTAAATATATTTAACTAGCGATTGTGACCTTGTGAGCCATAATCTTCATCCCTTAAATTTAATTATATTTATAAAATTTAGTAATCAATTCAAGTATATAGTTAGGTCAATGTTTCGTTACTGGATTCTTTATACTTAGTATATACATATATGGTTTCTCAAAAAAAAAGTATGTACATATATGGGCATGGGTGATTTAATGTAAGACAAAAAGACCTTGGTAGTACTAAGTTTCAGCTTGATGGCAATTCGGTTTTGGGAAACTATTTAGAGCATTACACATTGACGAAAATTTTCAATTCCTTTCTAAAACTGAATTGATGGAATGCAACCAGACCTTTATTAGCTTTATTTTTAGAAAGATCTGTCAATTTTTGTTTATTATGTTTTGTAAAATCGTGTTCATATCATATAAAATATGAAAATTTTATGTAAAAACAGAAACATTAAATATGTTTTTTAATTTTTATTAAATTCATATATAATTTTTATTAAATTTTAATCCGTATCATTTTTATGTTACCTTTTCAAATCGTGATGTCGTATCATATTTAAAATTATCAATTTTTTACATTCCTTTTCAAGTGTAAATTTTGTTTTATTTAAAGTTGACTCGAATAACATTTATTCAAGATGTAAAAAGCTATAAGTTGCTTTATTTTCCCCCTAGAAAGTACTCGTTGCCACATTTTTATAGGGGTTGTTTTATTGTAGCTGTAAATTCTACTTGCACTGTCGTGAAAACGTGATACATCTATTTACCCTGTCTTCTAGGAAATGAAGAAAAGCATGAGACAATTAGACCCATGGAGTTGGAGATAACCGAAGACTTCTTCAATAATTTGGGCTCTTGCAAAAATGTTAAAGTGCAAATTTACAATCATTTGGAGGAATCAAAAACAGTAGCTTCTCCAAAGGTGTTATTTTTATTTTTTCAAGTTTAGCTTTATCGATATTTTCACTTTACTATTTGCTGTTTACATTTATGCTTTTATATAATTTAAAAACAAAAAACCAAAAAATTACTATACAACTAGATAATAAATAGTGAAATCAATTGACTTCACTCAAATTTAGAAAAATTAAAGTTATATGAGAATGATAGGTTTCGTACAATCTTTTTATATTAATCTTATAGAAATTAAATAAAAAATTAAAAAGCGAGATCACACAAGTAGTTTTTTTTATTTATAATGAAAATAATTTGTAATATTCAATATATTTTAAAAAGGATAATTATTCTATGCACTGTCGGTGAAATTTCTTTTACTCCACAAGTCATATTAGGATCATGACACGTCTTATAAAAATATTAAAAAAATAAAAAATAAATATAATAAGACATGTGTCATAATTCTAATATTGCTTGTAGAGTAAAAAAAACTCCATTAGCAGTATATGTAATAATTATCATTTTAAAAATATCCTTTTATTTATATTTAAAAAGGGTTATAAAGTCCTAACAAGTGTGGGTTTTCATCTAATTATTTATTATTAATTTATTGGTCGTTAATTTGATTAACTTTTTAGGTATTTTCTTTTTGAAGTACATAAAG
Organism: Heritiera fomes; assembly: GCA_032173925.1. NCBI lineage: Eukaryota > Viridiplantae > Streptophyta > Magnoliopsida > Malvales > Malvaceae > Heritiera > Heritiera fomes. The sequence goes on from JAPDPM010000001.1 coordinate 28,410,168, forward strand.
ATTGATCAATTATGATTGTAATTTCCACTATCACATCTAATTCATCAAAAACCACAATTATAAAGTTTTGAATCGGTACAATATGACCAATGCAAATAAGATTATTTGATTACAAAGTGAAATGTGGCATATTTTTAAATGGATCAATATCTATTTGTTAATAGAGTTTTTAGACTATACAAGCAAGGTTAAATATGTTATCAATCTTGAAATTTTTTCTTATTAAAATAATATTTACTTTTGTATTTTAAACATGTATTGGATCTTTTGCTTTTAGATGAAAAAAAAAAATAGCAAAGTAAAATTTCAACCTAAAGGCGTTAACCCATAAAATTTATGGAAGATTACTATAGCCATGAGATAATATACCATTACATTGTATTAAACTTTCTAATTAAATAGGGCAATATACTTTATACTTTTGTAAATTTAAAATTAGTGGATTTGACATTAAGTTTTTTTTTTTCGTAAAATATGACATTATGACCCACTGAATATATTTTCTGTTTACATCATTACTAACAAATAGACTTAAAATTTATGCTTTTGAAAAAAAGTGGACATAAAATTTTTTTCAGTTTACATTTTTTAATTTTTTTGACATAATTGAATACTTCTTTCACTTATTATTATTTTAATTCAATGCTACAGGTGTTATATGATTGTGGCATAGTTACTGAATTTGATCAATCGAAGGATATTCTATTTAGTTACTATGGCACTAGTGTTCCTAGGCCTAAGATTTCATTTACTGTGCCCCCATCTAGCGGAAAGATTAGCTGGCTAAAATCGTTTATTGTTATTTATGTTGATAACAATAGAACATTGGATTTCTTTCCACGAGTTGAGATTGTGAATGAGACGAAAGGTACAAAGTGGAGCCATGCTAAACATTTCGTTGGAATCCCTGAAACCAAAAACACCGTAATCAATTGGCTGAGTAGTTGGAAATTCGGGGAGGAACTAGAAGCTGGTGATCGTGTAAACCTTACAGTGCTTTCAGATTCAGGTTTAATAAAAAGTGATATCGACCTCGTATACGATTATGAGATAATCGGCCAAGACAATCTCGTTGATCGGTGCTTGCGAGGTATGACTAAATGTTCTGGTCGACTTGTTGGGACTTATGTATATTATTTGTTTGAATTCTATAGAAGTTTGTATAGGATGAGTTTAGTTAGAGAGTGATTGATTGATTATATGATTTATTTGGAGAAAACAAGATAACTCATCATGCTATGTGTCTTTTGTTCTAATAAGACATCTATGGCTAGCTAATATTGTATCTCTAACTCTAAGAACCAAATTATAGTATTTATCTTGACTAGTCATGAGATTTCCATTTTCATTATAATTTTTGTTTTATAATGCATTCAGATCAATATCTTCAAGTTTTATTTGGACTTAATATATTAAAATCAATATAATGTATTGTATATTTTACTTTTAATATGTGTGACAATTGCAATTTTTTCAAACTTAGTAAGTGAATCTATTTATTTTAGACTCTTATAAATTAATATGGAATACTTAAGAGTTATGAGAATTAAATTGATTAAGTGATAATTAAATTTTAGAAATTTAATCAAATTGAAAATGAAGTATTTAAAATTAAAGACATATATATATATATATATATATATATATATATATCAAGAAAATAAGTATATATGTGTATAATTATATTTATATCAGTAAATGTGTGTGTGTGTGTATATATATACACAATAAAGATTATACAATTAAAAATATATATAATAAATAATCAAAATATATAATAAGGATTATATATAATATTTATAGGTATATTATATATGTTAAAAAATATATAAATAAATAAATATGTTTAATATATTTTTTACATTAAAAAAGTAAAATAATAATAATAAGTAAATAAAAATAAAATATAAAAAAATTCACGGCAAGCCTCCAAAGGAAGCTTGCCGTGATTTTGGAACACTACGAAGGCAGACTTCAATTAAAATAAAAAAAAAGAAATAGAGAGAGCAGAGAGGTCGATTGTTGAAGAGAGAGAGAAAGAGAGAGGTCGACACCAGCGAAAAGAGGGAGAGGAAAGGAAGTAAGCTACCAACGCCGAGATCGCTTACTGGCATTGAAAAAAGGGAGAAGAGAAGTGATCCAATTGCACTGTCCGATTTGGGCACTGTTGCCGCTTCGGTTGCCACCGGCAACAGCAGATCCACAAGAGGAAGAGAGCAACGCCAGTGTGGAGGCTTGTGGAGCCACTGGAAAAAAAAAAGAAAAGGGAAACAAAGGAAAGGGAACCATCGATGGTGGAGAGAGAGAAAGGGAGAACCGTCTGAAAAAAAAAAAGAAGAAAAGGGAAACAAAGGAGAGGAAACCATCGATGCTGGAGAGAGAGAAAGGGAGAACCGTAGACCAAGGATAGAAAAAGGAAATGAAGGAAGAAGAGAGAGAGAGAGAGAGAGAAGGAAAAGAAAAGAAATTAGAAGAGAAGGAAAGAGAGGCCGAAAGGTGTGCTGCCAAAAAAAAGAAAGATAAAAGAAAGGGAGCTGTTATTGCCAAAGGAGGAAACCAAAGCAAAGTTATGCTCTGGAGGCAAGGTAGCTCGGCAAAGAATTTTGTGGCTTGACAGGGGTGTTTTTGGTGAGTTGAAAGGCTAGTTTCAGCATCAAACAAGGGTACTAGACAGGGCAAACACAGGGGCATTGGGTGCTAGTTTGAAACAAGGGTGGTGTGGTGGATTTTGCGATTGAACAAAGGCTGGAAATAGCCTAAACAATGGCATCGAACAGGGGTGTTTTGCCAACATGAACAGGGCACTGTGAGTGTTGGACACAAAAGCAAAAAGGAGCTGAAGCTTGGTGAGTTTTGGGTCTCAAAACCAGGTTGAAATGAGGTTAAATTAGGGGCTGATTTGGGTGGTTTGAACCGAGCTATATGTGTAGCGAATAGTGGTTTCAAAGGCTAATCATGGTTGATTTCAAGGGTCAAATTGTGCGATATTTAGTATAAAATGGGTAAGGAAATTTTAGTGAAAAGCTTTATCTAATCTAGGAAATTTTTATAAGATTGTATTTAATTGTTTTCCAAGAAAATATGTATGTGTATTAAATTGTAGAAATCGTGTAAGTGTGCTCAATGGAGACTTGGCCATGCTTTGAATTTTGTGAGATTGTTACTGTCCGGATTCGCACAAAACTAAGGTGACAAACACTAAGTTTGGCTATGCTTGTCGTACGTGCACTAAGTTTGGGAGTATAGGTAAGATATTTTATTTAAGGTAGAAACTAGAATTATATTATTATAGGTATGAGTTTATTTGAGATATTATGATTTGCTATTGGAAATTGTTGTGATGTTGTGGAATGCTATTGAAGCATTTCTTTGATGTAGCTAGAATATTATTAAAAGGTTGATATAACATCATTGAAATATTGTTGGAACTTAGTGTGATATTGATTTGAATGTTGTTGGAGTTATTGTTGGAAAATTGTTTGAATAGTGCAGAATGCTATTTGAAATGGTTGGAAATTGAAAAATTTTAGATGGAGACTAACTATGTAAGATAATATAAGTAGAGGTAATTTTATATTGTGATAGTTTGGATTAGGTTATGATATTATACTATTATATTGGAAAGTTTTAAAATGTTGTAAATGAATGATATTGGTGATAATGAAACATTGTTGAGTATAACGACAATTGACAATGAAGTAACGATGAAACAATGTTGGAGTATGGTCAAAAGGTTGTGTGAATAAGTTTGAATTGTTGTTAAAATATTTTGATGGTTGTTGTAATGTGTGGGATATCGTGAAGCATCATTGGGATGAGGTGGAATATTGTGGAAGATTTTCTTACCATATTGTTGAAATACCTTTAGAATATGGATTAAATCTAACTAGAATTTGTTGGAACATGTTGGATTGTTGAATTGTAATATTGATTTAATGTATTTGCGGTAGTTGTTGGAACATCTTGGATGGTTTATGATTGAGATGATGAGAATAAGAAAGTATATTGCTAATGCCTTGTGAACTTTAATGAAAGATGTGTTTATGTAATGTTATACACACAAATACATTTTTATATATTGCATGAAGGTGAATCGAGATTGTGCAATTTTATGGATTGTTGAGAAAATAAAAGAAAGGAGTATGTGGTTATAGGCTAAAATTGATAAATGTACGATTTTACAGTGCTATGAAATTGTGGGTGAAAGTGAAATGGTTGCAAGAAAGTTGAAAATTTACCATAGGTGAATATACTTGACATTTGTTGAATGTCATACATCTATGGTGAACTAATCTCATAAGGAAAAGTGGATTGTCATAGCTTGAGTAATTTGAGTGGCAGGCGTAGTGTGACCTTATATAAATAGACTCTATGGATCATCTACTCAGGACAAGGCATTATTGATGTCTTGAGAACATCTCTGATATGTATGCATGTGTTATGAATTCTAGAATACCATTGGTCATCTTATGGTAACTTGAATGTCTTGAAAGTATTATAAGATATGCAAGAAAGTTGATATGTGGTAATTGAAATATTAATTGAATTTCTTTAGATAATTGTAATATTTCTTAGTCTTAGGAAGAAAAATCACTTGATGTGTGCATTGTGAAAATGAATTATAGTAGATTGTAGTTATAGTAGTATGACCTTGACTACAAACACAATCTTATTAACTTATGAATATTGTGGGCATTTATATTTGGTGTGAAGATGTATATTTACACAATATTGTGAGCTCAATAAGAGGAGTTTGATCTTAGTGACAAATAGACGCTATTGGAATATACCTGAATGTGTATTTATACAAATATATCATGGGTCTTATTGAAGTCAATGGAGGCTTGATGGATTATGTATAATTGAATAATGATTGATGAAGGTCGTCCATGTCATGATTATGTGTGAATTAGGAATTGAAACTACTATGGATACATCTTAGACTAATTGCCTGAGAGTGCACTATAACGAATTGAATAATGATTGAATTATATCTTGGTGCACTTAGGCTTGTTCATGCATAGCATTTGGCTTCGGACCATGTATCGTTTTAAAAGTGCAAGTATTATTTTAAAAATGGATGCATCAAAGTCTTTTAAATGAAAATAAATGCTTGAAATGTCAAAGACAACCACAATTACTGATTTTTATTTCATGCTTTGAAATCATGCATGACACATACAGATTGAACATACAATTTAACCATGAATTGATTTGAGAAATGATGCCGTTTGAGAAGTTTAATCGTGTGGCTTGTCTTAAAAGATATGAAAAGAAATTTGAAAAATAGATTTCTATTTAGAGACGATAGGTACTCTATGAATGCATGTGTGACATATGCCTTTGTGGCATAGAGTATATATGTATTGTGTGGTTCTACTTGTGTGGCATGGAATCTTGTTTATATATACAAGATATGTACCTGTAGATGTTGCCAGATGAGACCATTCTAGCCTATTCGACAATAATCATGGACACATTCCTCAGTTTCCAGCTGATCAATGGGACTGGGACGATCTATGATCATAGATAGATGTCCTTCGGGAGAAACTTTCCTATTGATAGGTACAATGGGTTAGAAATGATATGATACCAAAATAGGGATTCATGCTTAGTCTCTCAGTAAATGTTAAACATTGTCTAGAGTATGGTTTATTTTATATGAAGCTTTAAACATGACATGTTTTTATAGTATATGTATATGTATATGATTGAGATTGAATATGATTTACACATGATTTTATACCACACATAATATGATTTGAAACTGTACATGTTTTGAAGTGTGTTTTAAAGTATGTGTTAAATGATATTGAAACCATGAGTTTTGTACATGATTATATACTACATGTGACATATTTTGAAATTGATGTTTTATATAGCAGAATTTTCATATGTTATATGCTGAACACTGTCATGATAGTGCATCTTGTATTGATGCATGATATGCATAATATGTTGTGATACAAGGACACTTAGTGTCATTAGGACATGATCGAATAAATACTCAAAGGATATTGACTTCTAACTGATATTGGAAGATACACTTGCAAAATTCATGCATTGTATTAGAGACGATATAATTCTAATTATATTATTATTTTAGTAACTTACTAAGCCCTCGCTCATTAAATGAGATTATTTTTTTTACATATTGATTCAAGTTAAAGGATGTGTTGGAACATTTTGGGTGACTGAAAAGTGTCATAACACCCAAAGTCCTTGTTGCTGGATATTTTGGTATCGTACTATTGTCTTTCATACATGCTTTTATTTTTAGGCAATTTTTATACAATACTATAGGATGGGATGTAAACTAGGATAGTGAATAATCGATATAATATTATGATATTATTGATGTGTATGTGATGATTAGTTGTGGATATTAGGACTGTTAAGATGTGCCTCGACCCAGAGACCATGACGTACACTTGAGCACTTACACAAATTCTAACTTACAAATTTACAAACTAAAATTTTCTTTCACTTTAAGGTTTGTATTTGATGTCAGTGTAGTCACTAAATAATTCTCGTTTACTTTTTTGGTATACTCTAATCTTCATAAGTCCAACTTTAATTCGTGAGTGCATTTGCTAAAGTCTTTAGGGTGGATTTTACGCACATAAGAGTACTGGCATGTTCTTATAACTCGTTTACAGATAAATGGAACATTTTTAGAAATAAACACTGCACTGTGAATATTTTAAAAATTTCTATTATTGAACTGCTTATATTTCCTTATATATGTATTTATGAATTGATCGAAGATTTTATTACTGAAATTAATTTCTTTAAAGTTGTTTATACTACTTATAAACTGTTTTGAGATTGTTAGACCCCATGTTACTGTACTATTACTGATAGACCTGCCAAGTCTTTAGCTTCCATAGTTGTCACCTAACAACTGTATATTGTGGACTTCTTGATTATGGCTATATGTCTTACTGTTACTATTTCTCCCTTTTAGGGATATTGTTATTGCATGATATCTATTGGGTGTTACCTGGTCTCCACTGTACTGTTTTAACTAAATTAAATATTATACTGAAATTGAATTGAATTGTTTTTATATCAACCGCACTAAAATTTTAAAGTGTTTATTGTATTGTTACTGTAATTCCATATTGAACTATTAATTGAATTGATTTATTTAATTTGTTTATACACTGAGTTACTACATAATGTGATTTCAAAGTGATTTATACTGTTTATTCAATTCATCATCAATTGCTTATTCCTCATAGTCACAACTAGGGACCGGGACACGACAGGTACTTAATAGTATCTCCCATACTCCATCTGGTTACCTAGCTGATTATAGTATCCTACTTATATTGTATCTTAGTGTATTGCTAGGAATTAAAAGATTTTATGCATATAGATTTCATAGTATCAGTTATTGCATATGAATTTCTTACTGGCCATTAAGATCACCCTCCTCTTTTCCCACCTCACAGATTATCTGCAGTGATATATCATTCCACATATTGGCTACATTTCTGGTACCCTCAGGCAGTAGTTATTAATCGTGGAGGTATATTTTGTTTTCTTTTATATGTTCAGACGTTTATGTACTGTACTACTTTTGTATAAATTGTATATATAGGGATGTAAATTAATGAATTTTACTGAAAGTAATATTTTTATGTAAATATTAATATTAGTTATAAATAGTTTTTTATTTACAAACTGATTTTTCTGATAAGTGAATAGTGTATAGGCATCTCAAACAGCCAAACCAAATGACTGTATATGTGATTATTGATATTTACTGTGTATAACAAATCGTTATAGTTTTATTGGTATTAGAGCGAGGTTAGTCTGATTTTTGTCGGCGTCTTTATGCCTAAAGAGGAATACATCCCTGTAGTACTATATTGTCTGAATGTATAAATGATTCAAGTGACAAAATCAATTTGAATGTCTGTGTTGTGCAGAATGAGTGGGTGAAGGGTTATTTGATGAGGTAGGGTAAAGCTGACTCTGAAGCCAGCACCGGAACTCGCCCCAATACCTACTCTCTCTCTCCACAGCTCGAAAGTCTTAATATAAGAATTTTGAGGGTGGAGCGAATGCTTGCCAACATCATAAGTATGTATAATGCTGATAGATCTAGGGTGGCACCACCAGATGTAGCACCACCCCCACCTCAGCCTGCACATGCACCTCCCGAGCCACAACCAGCTCCACAGCCTAAGCCACAGCTTTCTCCACAGCTAGAGCCCCAACCACGGGCAGCATTGCTACCACTAGCTCAGCCGCAGCTTGCAGATATAAAGTTTTATTGTGATGTTAATTTAGTGCGGCAGTTTAAGAAGTTGGATACTCTGAAATTTAGGGGTGATAAGGATTCGATGGTTGCAGAGCACTGGGTTAATGCATATTTAAGTATATGTGGTGTTTTGGGACTGAGAAAGTGGGCTTGGCTATCTTCCAATTGCCAAATAATGTGGAGAACTAGTGGAAGTCTATGCAGACGGTACTATTGGCTCAACATTTAGTGGTGACGTGGACTATATTTCCGAAGGCATTTCATAGACAATATATGTCTTGGACCACATAAGAAATTATAACAGGAGTTTCTAGAGTTGACATGAGGGAGTATGACTGTAGATTAGTACAAGCCCAGATTCACCACATTGAGTCGTTTCAATCCTTAGACCAGGATGAGTGAAGAGCATAAAATTGACAGATTTGTGGTCGATTTGAGACCTTCATATTCTCGTTTGATATTTGGACATATGATGAGGTGGTATGATGAGCTTAGCTCTATAGCGGGACTATGAACAGTTCCATGTCGATAATAGGTTTAACAGTAAAAGGAAAGGAAAAGAGAAGGCTAAGTGGAGTTTTGAGGATCAGACAGGAAGATGGCAACCTAAGAAAACTAAGACATTGGGCATTAGGATTTCAGATGATAAGACAATTAAGTCTGCTCCAACCACTAGCCCCACCACTATATAAAGGAGTACAGCGACTAGGTGTGTTCATTGTGGGAGGTCGCACAGTACTCGACCTTGTTATCTGCTCACTAGGGCTTGTTTTTTATGTAGACAGGTGGGCATATGGTTAGGGATTGCCTGATATCAATATTTTTGATATTTTTGTACCTGTATTATTTGATCTTGGTTCTACGCACTCTTTTTAGTCACCTACATGTGCTAGTAAAATACTTGTAGAATCTGAAATCTTAAGGTATACTTTACAGATAAATACAACCTTTAAAGAATCATAGATAACTACCATTGTATATAGAAACTGTAAAGTGACAGTAGGAGAGAAAAAACAATAGTTAACCTAAATTTGTTAAATATGCATGATTTTGATTTAATCTTAGGAATGGACAGGTTAGCTGCAAACTATGTTAGTTTAGATTGTTATACTAGCTTTATTACCTTTTGTTGTCCTAAATGTTATATTGTAAAGTTGTTAGATAAGTAATGAAAGTAAAATATTATTACTAAATTGTTTGAATGTTATGTTGATGTGATTGAAGGATTCATTGCATATGTTGAGGGCATGAAAAGAGACGTCCAAAGCTATACGGTATTCTTGTGGTTAGGGATTTTCTCGATGTGTTTCTAGATGCATTACTGGGATTACCACCAGATCGGGAGATCGAGTTCATTATTGACTTGGTACCTGGTACAGCTACACCAGTACTGTTCGTCTGAAAAAAGGATGGTAGCTTACGACTGTGTATAGATTATCGCTTGCTTAATAAAGCTACCATTAAGAATAAATATCCCTTGCCTAGGATCGATGATCTCTTTGATTAGCTCAGGAGTGCATAGGTGTTTTCTGAGATTGATCTCCAATCAAGGTATCATCAGTTAAAGATCCGAGAAGCTGATATCCCTAAGACTGCATTTAGGACTTCGTATGGCCATTATAAGTTCCTGGTAATGCCTTTTGGACTGTCTAATGTCCCTGCAGCTTTCATGAGCTTAATGAATGAAGTCTTTAAGCCATACCTAGATAAGTTTGTCGTTGTGTTTATCGATGACATCCTGGTGTATTCCAAGTCACCAGAGGAGCGTGAGCAGCATCTCTACATTATCCTACAGACCCTCAGGGATCGAAAGCTTTATGCTAAGTTCAGTAAGTGCGAGTTCTGGCTAGATCACATTACATTTTTGGGACACGTGGTGTCTAATGATAGGATGCCCATTGATTCGTTTAAGATCGAAGCCATTGTGCAATGGGAGAGACTAAAGATGGTGATAGCGATACGAAGTTTCTTGGGTCTAGATGGATATTATCGTCAATTTGTTAAGGGATTTTCAAGATTGGTTGCTCTACTGACGTGTCTCACACATAAGGATGTTAAGTTCGAGTGGGCATATGTGTGTGAACGCAGTTGCCAGGAGTTAAAGTAGAGGTTGACTGCTGCTCTTACTCTTACCATTCTCAGCGGATTAGGAGGTTTCTCAATCTACAGTGATGCTTCCACATTAGGATTGGGTTATGTTCCCATGTAGAATGGAAAAGTCATTGATTATGGTTTCAGATAGCTGAAGGAGTATGAAAAGAATTATCCTACGCATGATTTGGAATTAGCTGTTGCGGTGTTTGCATTGAAGATATAGCGGCACTACCTCTCTGGAGAGAAATTCTAGGTATATATAGATAATAAAAGTCTCAAGTATCTGTTCTCGTAGCAGGAATTGAATATGAGACAGCATAGATGGATGAGCTGTTGAAAGATTATGATTGCGAGATCCTATATTACTTGGGAAAGCAAATGTGGCGGTAGATGCTTTGAGCAGAAAAGCACATCGGTATGATATCATATATGATGATTCAGGAGTACGATTTACTAGAGTAGTTCTTTAGCCTCAATTTGAATGTGGTTTCCTTTGAAAGGTATGGTTTTACTACTAGTCTCTGAATCGAACCAGATTTGAATGATAGAATTACAAATGCAAAGAGGGATGACGCACATTGTATACAGATTGCTAGTCAAGTACAGATGGGTGTTTAGTTAGATTATGGGATCAGCACTAATGGTGTACTGAGGTTCAGAGGCAAAATCTGTATTCTCGAGGTTTGGTAGCTAATGGATTTGATTTTGATAGAGACTCATACATCCAAGTACACTTTGCATCCAGGAAGTAATAAAATATACCACAATCTGCGTAAGGTGTACTGGTGTGTGAGAACCGTTTCTGCTATTACTATACATGTGATAAACGCAAAAGTATTAATTTAATTTTATGTATTTAGTAAATTTTAAGTAAAATAGTAATGTGGCACCACTGGCCTTACAATGCTCGGACGGACGTGAGACTGTAAAAATGGTGTCTGGAGGGCACAATAAGCCTAAGGTAAGAATTTCAAGCCCAAAGTATGTTATTTATATTATTTTTAGAATGTGTGCCAACAATTTAAATAATGACGATTAAGGACATAGCCTGTGGCATTTTCATAAATTGTACTCAAGCTAAAATGAATTTGGACGAAGTAAAAATACCATGATATTTTATATAAAAATTAGTCCTAGGCTATGTTAATAGATTGATTGAATAGGTGGTTAAATATAAAATTTACACGGGATGCTCGATAAGGGTAAAATCATAATTTCACATTTTTGGTGAACCAGGTGTCGACGAAACCACCATGATTCATCAAAATACATCCAATAAGAATTTATAGTAACAAAATCCAAATTTTTGGAGAGCAATTACATAGTTTTAAAAATTACGAAAACATAAGGGCACTTTTGTTCAAAAATTTCATAACCTAGGGCATTTTGGTTGTTTTTCCATAAAAGAACCTTCTAAAATTTTCTTCATCAGCTGTAACTAGCCAGTATTCATTATCTTCTCCCACATACCTCACATTCTTCATGGCCAAGAGAAGAAAGAAAAGAAAAGCTTAAAGAAACACCATAAAACCTCACTAAATTAAGAGAATTTTCTTCTACCACTCCCCCTAATTTTCAATTCTCTACAAGCCTACACCAAAATCTTAGTGTGAAATTGACTATATCAAGAGGAGAGAGGCACCATTAGTTTCGGCCAAGGTATGGGTTTCCCATGCATTTGATTCCTTTGATTTTTAATGATAGGTTTTGATGTTTTTAAACATCCTAAGCTTGAATATAGTGTTAGTTTTGTTTAAATCTCATTAAATCATGTCCATGGCATTCCTTGGGGTTTCGGTTTGGAGAAGGGCATAAGGAAATCATGTTGATTCTTGTATAAAAATGGTGCCAAATTAATGTGTGAGCATGAATAAACAAGTATGTGAACTTAAATTGTTGAATTTTCATGGAAATGGCAAGAGGGAGGTTTCAGCCTAAGCAAGGGGAGAGGGTTTCATGGCTGCATTTGATGATTTTAATATGCCATTAGACTGTAGAAATTATGAGGAGTCCACTGGTGCAATCGAATATAAATTCTGACTTAAAACAAAAAAATTAGGTTTTACTACTGATAGAAATTATATTGGTTTAATATTTTTAGTATACAATGTGGTTGCAATTAAGCATGAAAAGTGATTTAAAAATAAGTGTTAAGTAAGCAAATATTTTTGGTGAATTCATTTGCAGCCCAAGCGAATTGGATATCGAGTGGTGCTATCCAGGAAATTGAATAAGTCAAACAGGTAAGGGATACGTGTGTAGACTGTAAGAATATTATGAATGCATGCTTTCGATGAAAATAATTTCATGAGAATATTTTGGAAACGAATTGCCTTAGAAATTGTGTGAACTGTGGTTTTTGGCTGGAATATGAACTGTGTTCAAAGTGCAGGGAGGCTAACGTAATAGCAGCCGTTATGCTGTTGAAATTCTTAGAAAATTTTCTTAAAAATAGCATAAAATATTTTAATGCATTATTGAGTGAATTCGTAACCTTAGTAATTAATTATTTAATAATTTCATAAAAAGTGAATTTATCAAAAAACAATATTTAATTGTTCATGAAAAAGAATTTTATCGAAACAAAGGTATCGATGTGTCCTTAAATGAGTTCCACAGTGAAACAATGTGTATGAAAATTTATATGAGCATTGGAAATTAAATATTTAATAATTTCCATAAAGTGTGAAATTACTGAAATATAATATTTAAATATTCATGAAATTGATTTTTGCCAAAATGAAAGTATTGAGATGTGTGTATATGTGTTTTACGATGGATTAGAATATTTATAAAAATTATTACAACAATGTGAATATTTTACAAAACTATTTTCATTGTATTGTATATTATGTGATTTTACTCTTTTATGCATTTCTGAATATATTATCTATTTTTATTAAATTCCATAAAGGCGATGTGATTACTTATAAACTGTTTTGAGACTGATAGGCCTCATATCATGCTCATGTGTTAATGTGTATTATCTGTGTGAAGTTGTTGATACTGATCCTATCTTCAGCGTCCCAATTAACACTTGATCAGTGTATGACTGAGGACATTTATAGGCTATAGCCATAGATCTCATGTGTTTACTGTTACTGTTCCCTACGAGGAGTATAGCATGATATATTCAGGGTGTTGCTTGGTCTCCATTCACGTGTTACCATTAACTGTTATGGTTTTCACTAAAAACGTTACTGTTACTGAAGTGTTACTATTACCGAACGGTTTTCCTTATTGTTTACTATATAGAACGACTTACTGTACTGCTTACTGGGTTTCCATCGAAGTGTGTGAAATGCGTATAAAGTGATTTGGTAAAATACTAATTAAAGTATTTTATTTAAATGATTTTATAAACCATTTATGTGATTATTTAAGTATGTAATTATTACTGTTTACCCAATGGGTTATCGTACTATTAACAGAAAGGTTGCTACTACTGAACTGTTATTATTGTTTACCGTACTGAACTGTTAACTGTGATATATTAAATTGTGAAAGTGATATTTTAAAGTGTAAGTGAAACTATTTCTTAAATAATTTATTTATTGGATTTATGTACCATTTTATGTGATTTTCAATATATGGAAATTTATCAAATTATATTTATATCAAATTTAACTTTTACTCCTTATAGTCGTTTCTAGGTTTCGGGACAAGACGAGTATTGTAAAATCCTTCCATATTCCATTCGGATCCTTAACTGACTGTAGTATCCTTCCTTTACTATCCTTAGTGTACTTATAGGAAATAAATGCTTTTAAATGCATATAAATTTCATAATATTAATTCTGCATACAATTCCTTTACTAAGCACGTTTTGCTCACCTTTTATTTTCCTACTCTCAGATTAGCTGCAGTAATTATTTGAGATACCTTTTTAAAGAAGTTTGGCTGCATTTTGGTTATCTCGAAGCAATTTTAATGGATTTTGAAGGTATTGTATTTACATTTGTATATTTAGACATTTATTATACAGTACCACTTGTTGTAAGTTTAATCTCAAGGGATGTAAACTGATTTATACAATTATAAATATTAATTATTTATGTGAATAAAATATCATGTAAAGTGTGTTACTGTTTTAAGTGAATAGTGTTAAGGCATCACAGAATGCCTAACCGACCACTGTATACGTGTGATATGTGATAAATGTGATAATTACTATATATAATAGTCTGTTACATGGTGGCCTAATATGAAACGGGACATTGTGGAGTTTGTTGCTAGATGTCTAACATGCCAGTGGGTACAAATAGAGCATCAGAAGCTTGCAGGGTTATTATAGACTTTACCTATTTCAATGTGGAAATGGTAGCATATAAATATGGACTTCATTATGGGTTTGCCCAAGACTCAGAGGAATCATGATAGCATTTGGGTGATTGTTGATAGATTGACGAAGTTCGCCCACTTTCTTGCCATAAGATCTACTGATTCCCTCAGTTCCTTAGTCGATTTATATGTCAAGGAAATTGTTCGACTGCATGGACTTCCACTGAACATCACTTCTGATAGGGATTCCAGATTTACCTCACACTTTTGGGAGAGATTTCAAGAGGCTATGAGATTTTGATTGAATTTTAGCACCACTCTCCATTAGCAGGATAGTCCAAGCACACCATCTAAACACTTGAGGATATGTTGAGAGCGTGTGCATTGGATTTTAACGGCTCATAGGACGATCACTTGCTATTGGCCGAATTTGCTTATAATAGTAGTTATCATTCCAGTATCGGCATGGCACCATACGAGGCTCTTTATGGCAGATGATGTAGATCCCCAATTGATTAGGAAGAAGTGGGTGATTAGAAATTATTAGCTCCCGATTTAGTTAAGTAGGCTTCCCAAGATGTATAGATTATCTATGATAGATTGAGGAAGCTCAGAGTCGGCAAAAGAGTTATGCTAATGACAGGCGCCGACCATTAGAGTTCTTAGTGGGAGACTCGGTTTTCTTGAAATGTCTTAGCCTTTAAGGGCATCTTTTATCTTATGGGAGATGTAGCCTATCAGTTAACACTCCTTCCAGCACTATCCGGGGTGCATAATGTCTTCCATGTATCGATGTTGAGAAAAAATCATCTAAATCCATCTCATGTAATTCAATATGAACCATTGGAGATTAGGGAGGATATGAGTTACATGGAGATGTTAATTCGGATCTTGGATCGGAAGGATAAGGTGTTACGGTTTAAGATTATTCCCTTGGTAAAAGTACTTTGGCAATACCATTCAGAAGAAGAGACAACTTGGGAATTGGAAAGTCTGATGAAAGAGAAGTATTCAGAGCTATTTCAGTTGTAGGTTTGATTAAATTTGGAGGACCAAATTTCCTAAGGTAGGGCGGATGTGAAAATCGCATATTTTGGTACTGTTACACATGTAAGACTACTTACCACTGTTCAACTCCTGTGTATTATATATTTTGGTACTGTTACACATGTAAGACTACTCACCACTGTTCAACTCTTGTGTATTTTCAGGTATAAAAGAAAACAATAAGGTGTGCCCTACAGACCCTACAATGCTCGAATGGATAGGAGGCTTGGTACACTTGATAAAAAAGGCTGAATAAGCCTATGGAAGAATTTAGACCCCAAAATCCTTTATTTAAGTTGTTTTTGGAAAGTGTGCCAACAAATTAAGAAATGATGATTAAGGACATAGCTTGGACGAATTTTTGTAAATAACGGTCAAACTAAATTGATTTTTAACCAATTGACTAAAGCAAGATAATCTATGTGTAAATAAGTTCTACTCCATGTTAATTGAAAACTAAATCATATGTGAAGTAATAAATTTACGCGATTAGCCCGCTATGGGTATTTTCATAATTTCACCCTTGAGACCTTAATAAAAGCCCCATCGATTCATTAAAATATGTTCAATAATAATACTTTTGATGAAATAAAATATTTTGGAGTTAAATTGAATAGTTCAAAATATTATGGAAATTTAAGAGCAAAATTGTCCAAAATCATTATAAGTGAGGGCATTTTGGTCATTTTGCTAACAAGATAATTTTAAATGAATTTTCTACACACGTTTAATGGGGCCGGCCACCATCTTCTTCAACCTCACTTCTCTTCCTCCATTAACAACCTTGGCAAAAAATAAGAAAAGCTTCCAAAACACTAGGTAAAAAAGCTCAAAACCAAAAGATCTCTTCTACAAACTTGTCCCAAATTCAGTGTCCTGACCTGAAGGCCATGAAGTACACGTAACACTCACACTTATATCGTTTTTCCCAAATGTGTAAACTAAAATTTTCTTTTCACTTTAAGATTTGTATTCGGTGTCAGTGTTGCTTTTAAACTGAATTCGTATTTCTTAATTCGATTTACATTCACCATTTAATTTACTATCTCTTAAACAACTCAACTTGATTATATTTTAATTCAATGTTAAATGGCTAAAAGAAAAAGATAAAAAACTCCCTGTTATATAAAATCGATTTTTGCCAGTAAATAACCTACAAAATATCTACCATTTCTAACAGCCTATTTCAATTCTACATTCAACAATCTGTAGCACCATATGCTACACATACTTCCAAAAATCATCAATTACACATTAACATTTCACAAGCTCATAATTGTCGTATATCAATCATTTCTCGGATTGCACTCGATAACCATATTGATCTATAATAATCTAGAACGATCCTAAGTTACACCCCAAAATAATTCCTCAAGCATGTACTGTGTATTTAAAATGTCATACATGATAAACAAAATAACCGTTTTTATACCTCAAGCGAAACAAAAACAGCACTCGGAGAACTCAGACCAGTATCGCTAATTAAAGATCGTCCTCGAGGCCCTGCTCCAAAACTCCAAGTGTGGAGTTTAGCTCGTATGATCTGCGATGTTGTTAGAAATGGGTGAGCAAGACCACAGCTCAGTAAGTAGTTTAAGTAAATGCATGTTAGACTCATGTCGATTTACATGCACGTGTAAAAAAAATGTTGAAGTAATCAAGTAAGCATGGTGTTTTAAAGCACTGTTTTAAATCAAATACTTTCTTTGTGCACTTCAGTTCTAAAACACTTTCAATATGCACTTTATTTAATTCAAACTCACCATGCATTTCAACTAAATCAATTCATTATGCATTCGGTTAAATTCAGTACGCTATGCACTTCGAATAAACGATTAGTACACTTCGATAAATCAATTCAATATTCGCTTTGATAAAACAATCAATAAGCACTTTGATTAAACAATCAATATATGCTGCAATCATTTCAATCAATATGGACTTCAATAAACCCATAAGTCATGAAACAAGAAATTAATAACTATTAGGCATATCTCCTTTATTCACTGAAAACAATGCTGATAATGAAACAGTAGTAAGTATAGTTTAGGCAATGATCCTCAATCAATCGATGTCCATCCTAGTTAGCGATGGAATGGTGTCGCAAGCAACACTAAATCTATGGCCATAGAACAATACTCCAGTCTCGCTAATCAGTCGAGAGCTGAAACTTGCCTGCTGGTTTTCCAGACAAGTAACAATCTACCTAGAGCACTAGGCTCGATAGGTACAATACAATAGTCTAGAGCACAAAGCTGGATAGACAGGCAATAAGGCCTAGACCTAAGCTCGATAGGCTAGAAATGACTCGAAGGTCGTAGGACATGCTTGCACTTAAAAACAGTTCGAAAACAATTTTCTCATGTAGCACTTGGCTTCCACGAATTTCAAAACACTTACTAAATCAATTTCGAGTTTCAAATATGCGAAGGTTTTGATTTGTTTCAAAGGTCAGCTAAAACCAAAGCTTTACAATTTAAAAAATGAAGCAAGTCATTAAAATATAGACATTAAATAGCTCGTCTTAAAATATGCTATATGTAAATGCACATATGCATTAATTCGATTAATTTAACGTGCATGTTTGGCTGGCTGCAACATACGAAACAGAAACTAAGTTTTTGTCTAGCCCAAACATAAACCAAATTTATAAACCATTATAAACCAACTATACCTCATTGTATAGTCATAACTTTTGTATTTTCTTAACGTAAAAATAAACCAGAATATTCATCAAATTTAAAATCATTCTACGAGATGATACTAACTTACTTTACTTAACCCACTTACCTTATGCCCTTAGCCAATATCCTCGTCGAGCGCCTAATCCAAATATCAAGCTCCAAAATTGCCTTGATTCACTACAAATATGATTCACTTTCCATTTTAGTAACTTATTCTCATTAGGCTTAATCATATGCTAGGGTACACATCTAACAAAAAATCATTTTATCAAGTTTATTACTATGCTCGAATTCAACTCTTCACTATCGTGTACTTTTTGTATGTGTGTGTGTCTATATATATATATATATATATATATATATATATCAATGCTTATCTCCCAATCTCATCATATTAATAATATGCATTTAGTTTTATATATATATATATATTATTAATATGATGAGATTGGGAGATAAGCATTGATATATATATATATATATATATATATATATATATATATATACTTGGACTTTAAACTAAGCAATGCAAGGCCTTACTTTTACCTTTTATAATATATTAAAACCAAGCTTCATTTCTTTGTTTGGTCTTAACTGCTCAATTCGTGGTTGCTTCCATTACCATAATTTCACATTCTTAATATTAGGTATATAAACATATATATATATATATATATATATTACATGTTTAAACTTAAACTTAGAGAGGCACTTACCCTTATTTAGACATTCCAAGGCTTTCCAAAATGGGTTCAAACACCATTTATTAGCAGCCCAACACCACCGAGAATAACACAATAGGCACCCCTGTTTTCCATACACAAACAACCACCTTTTCCTTGCTCTTTACTTCCTTCAAAATACCATGAAAAGCTTCCTTGGAACCTAGCCTAACGCAATCTATAACATTCCCATGGTTGTTGTACTCTTCACCAGCAATTAGCCAAGTCTAGCTATTAAAACCATCATTGCTTCTTTACAATATCATTGCTAGCAGAAAATGGACTTCTAAATTGGCTCCAAAGTCAGCTACAATTAGTCTCGATTTTGTCCTGTGCAAGCACCAAAAATGCCTTGCTCCAAACGTCAAAACAGCAACCTTGTGCTATTGTTTCGATCCTTAAAACTCTCCTATTCACAGCCTTATTCAGCCTTTAAAACACTACCATTGTAGCTCTCAAAATCGCACCATTCAACCTCTTGATTAGCCATTTCCAGTTTCATTATGCTGTTCCAAAAAGCCAGAAAAACCCAGCCTACATTCACCTTTCAATAGCTCTTAATTTCAGATCATATGCCCCATGTTTGACGGCTATTATACTGTTTAAAACCAATCCCACTACTTTATATTTTTGGCCTTCATCAGCACCATTCCAGCACTGAAACAACAAGCTCCAATCTCTTCTTGCACTGCTGCCACTCTCGATTCAGTCTCCCACACTAGCTTTAAACCATCCTTAAAATTCCATTTCCTCTTCCTTATTTCCCTTTACATATCACAATTTCTACTTCTTTTCTTCCCCTATCCCATTCAGTTTTTTGGTTTCGTTTCCAGCATTTTCAACCCAAGTAACGGCAACCAATATTCAGCTTAAGCAACATTCGTTTCAGCTTGATCCAATACTGTTTGGTGCTCGTAAAATTCATGTCCCAAGCAACCCAAAACTTCTCTAAAAAAAGAGGCTGGTTGCTGCCTTTTAACACTCTTTTGAAGGTCTTGGTCAGCCTTTTTATACAAACAAAACTCAAGTCTAAACAACTACTCAAATTACATTAAAGTTCAGCCAAAGCAGTAACCGAAAACTAGCCAAAATGCAGCCTAGAGATAGCAAATTGAACCGCACCTTGGGAGTCCCTCTTCCTTTGCTTTTCAAGTCATTAAACTCAAGCTATAGCTCTGAAAAATAACCTTGGATCAGCCCTTTAAATTCAATGTTGAACCAGCCGACACCCCATCTTCTTCTTCAGCTGGTCTGCTGCGTTTTTATACCTGATCCAGGTATTCTCCTTCCTCTATCTCGCGTCGCCTTCCTCTACTTCTACTATTCTCTCGCTTCACTCCATAGCTGCTCTCCCTACTGGCCTCTCTCTGGCTTTTCTGATCGGTTCAACCTTAAATTGTTCTCTTTCTCTCTCGCACATCCTTCTTTTCGGTAAGTCAGATAACTCGATCTCTCACTCCCTTGTCTTCTTCACGTTTCTCTTCTTCTTTTTTTTTTAATTTGATTTTTGGTTTTTTTTGGCCGAGGCAAGTTCTCTGCCTCTCTACAGTTTGGGAGTAGGTGAAGAAGACAGACTGGCTTCCTTAGGAAGCCAATCGATTTTATTTATTTATTTATTTATTTATTTATTTATATATATATATTTTTTTATATATCTTGTATTACATATATATTATATATAAAATATCTCTTACCTCACTTATATATATATATATATATATACACGTATATTTCTTGCCCAATATTTATATATGATAGTAGTATACATATATATTTGAAATTTATATATTTATTCTTAATATATATATATATATCTATTTTATTCGTATACTCATTTGTATATTACATTTAATTTAATATATGTGTCCTTTATCTAATTAAATATATATACTTGTTTTTTTTATCTTGTCACTCCATATATATATATATGTACTTAGGTTTTATAGGTGCAGTTTTATGATACTTAACTTCTTTTTTTTTAATATACAAAAATATTAAGGTATTTTCTTTATTAAATTAATCTATATTTTTATCCCGAAGTTATATATATATATATATATATATATATATATATTTATCAGTCATTCATAGTTGAATGCACCAACTTGAATCTTCGGTTTTAGTACTTAAGATAACAAATTTCAGAATACATCTCAATATTTTGTGATTTAATTCCTTCATTTATTTACAAACTTAGTATGGAAAATTCGCAGTCTTCACATTTAGTGCTCTACAAACCCATAGCAATAACTAAGTGTAAAGTGGACAAAATCAAGGTGAAGGAGCTCTTATAGGTTTCAACCACACTAAGGTAAATTCATGCTTTCATTTCTTTATGTTTTAATATTAGAAAACGATGAAACTAAGGTAGTTAAGCATGATTTTGGCCTTAGATTAAATCAAAAAAATCCCTCAATTATTCCCTTAGGGTTTCAGCCATGATGAGATGTTCACGATACATGATGT
Source organism: Heritiera fomes (assembly GCA_032173925.1). Classification (NCBI taxonomy): domain Eukaryota; kingdom Viridiplantae; phylum Streptophyta; class Magnoliopsida; order Malvales; family Malvaceae; genus Heritiera; species Heritiera fomes. The sequence goes on from JAPDPM010000001.1 coordinate 28,431,734, forward strand.
TTTGATGCATGAAAATGGTATAAGAGAAGTGGAAAATGATGATAAAGCATGAAATAAGGATTAAATAGTTGAAAAACATAGTGAATCACTACATGAAGCTTTCAGCCAAGTGAAGGAGATCATGTTATTTTGCTCAATTTGATGTATTCTAGGTCCTATGATACTATATAAATTAAGAGAAGACTACCGATGTGATCGGAATCAAAAATAGAGTTGATTTGGCCGCATTTTAGCCCTAGTGTAAATTAGACTGATTATTGACTATTGTAGACAATGTGATAGACTTTAATGAAGAAGAATTTATTATAATTAAATTATAGTGAAATAATGGTGTTGACATAATGTTTTACAGCCCACCCGAGAGTGTGAGTAGTCACGTGGTGTTATCGATTGGATTGATAGAAAATGACAAGTGAGGGATGAGCATGGAAGACGTAGGATATTGTGAATGCATATTGTGGTTGAAATAATTTTATGAAATTATTTGGAAGTTGATTGCTTTGGAATTATTGAAATTGTGGACTCTGGCTAGTTTTGTATACTGTGTTTTCACTACAAGAAGTTTAAGGAAGAAACAGCTATTATACTACCGAAAATTTTAATAATTTTATTAAATATCTTTTAATATTCCCGAGGATTAGAAATAAAAGATTTATTTATTCATTGAAATTCCATATTTTCACTTTATACCAAAAAAAATATTTAAAAATTCATGTTATTGAATTTTACGCACGTAAAAGTATTGGCATGTTCTTATAACTTGCTTACAGATAAATGGAACATTTTCAGAAATAAACACTAAACTGTGAATGTTTTAAAATTTTTTATTATGGAACAGTTTATATTGCCTTATATATGTATTTATGGACTGACTAAAGATTTTATTATTGAAATTAATTTCTTTAAAAAGAGAGAAATAGTAACAGTAACACTTTAAAATTATGTTGACTATTATTGTACTATTGCTGATAAACCTGCCAAGTCTTCAACTTCCATAGTTATCACCTAGCAAGTGTACATTGTGGACTTCTTAACTATGGCCGTTTGTCTTACTGTTACTATTTCTACCTTTTTGGGATATTGTTATAGCATGATATTTATTGGGTGTTGCTTGGTCTCCACTGTACTATTTTCACTGAATTGAATATTATACTGAAATTAAACTAAATTGTTTATATATTAACTGCACTGAAATTTTAAAGTGTTTACTATACAATTACTGTAATTCCATACTAAACTGTTTACTTAATTGATTTATTTAATCTGTTTATACACTAAGTTATTGCATAATGTGATTTCAAAGTGATTTATACTGTTTATTCAATTCATCATCAACTGCTTATTCCTTATAGTCAGAACTAGGGATTGGGACACTACAGGTACTTCAAAGTACCTTCCATACTCAATTTGGTTACCTAGCCGACTATTGTATCCTTCCTATATTGTATCTTAGTGTACTATTAGGAATTAAAAGATTTCATGTATATAGATTTCATAGTATCAGTTCTTGCATATGAATTTCTTATTATGCATTAAGCTCATCCACCTCTTTTCCCACCTTACAGATTATCTGCAGTGATATACTATTCCATGGATTGGCTGTGTTTCTAGTACCCTCAAGCAGCAGTTATTGATCGTGAAGGTATATTTTATTTTCTTTTATATGTTCAAATTTTTATGTACAGTGCTACTTTTGTATAAAATATATATACGGGGGATGTAAATTAATGAATTTTACTGAAAGTAATACGTTTATGTAAGTTTTAATATTAGTTGTAAATAGTTTTTCATTCACAAACTAATTTTTTTGATAAGTGAATAGTGTAAACACATCGTACATAGCCCAACCAACTACTGTATATGTGATTATTGATATTTACTATGTATAATGGATCATTACAGTGTCAGATGAGTTTTGGCATAAGTTTGAACTCTCATTTGATCAATAAGACCAGAGTTTACCATAACCATAGGTACAGCTCTTCTCCATTGGGGCCTTTCTGATCTACTAATAGCTATAGTGGAATTAAGACTTTATTGATTGATTGATTGGGCATACACAGTATGATATGATTATTTGGCCGTATACGAATTTGATATTATGATTGATTATGCCTACCTTCATTGAATTGATTTGACTAATTGACAATCATGTTCTAATTTTGAAAACCATGTTTAATACTGGTTTATAAATATTAGATCTTGAGCATGAGCACGGTCTTGGCCTTGGTGATTGAATTTGATGGTTTCGTACCATGCATCCGAGCTTAAGCATGACTTAAGTCTTGATATATATTTTGAAACCTATAGCAACATCGATGTTTTATATAGTAGTTTTCATATTGTTTGAGCATTCGATTTGTACATTGAGATTTATAACATCATGGTTTCTCTCATGTAGTATGTTTTAGAACCATTTCATATGAACTTGAATTTATATTACCTATGCTGCATGTTAAGATATTGAGATAAAGTTATTGTGGATTGAAATTGGATTGAAAGAGCGATATGTAGATTGATTTTAATTCGAATGAATACAAATGAGGATTAATATTTAATTTAGATGAATGACATCGATATTGTATGGATTGATATTGGATAATTGATATATATATTGAGATTGTCATGCATTGGATACTGTAGTATTCATATCATTTTCTTATATTAAAACATATTTAGTTGGGCTATATGTGGTGTTACACACACATTATATAATTCACCATGTTTATTTAGTCGTACATAACTTAAGAACCACATATTCGATTTGTTTCCATATAAATATATACATTATCTCAAATTTATATTCAATAACTTACTTTCGGTTTACATCCCAAATATATACTTACATACAAAATAATATTGTACATGAATAGTCTAAACATATAAAAGTAAATTTGTATACCTTAACGAAAATCAAGTAGCAGCTTGAGGGATACCAAAATAAAAGATCCTCTCAAGCAAATATAGGAATCTACTATAGATAATCTAGAAGAAAGATAAGGGGGATGAGCTTACGCCCAGTAAGAAATATATATAAAAGAGCTGATATTACACATAACTATATGCAAGTATCTTAAAATATGCTCTTCACATAGAAACCAATGATCACACAATCTTTGGCACGAATATTGGACAGGATATTATAGTCGGTTAGATAACCAGGCTGAGTACAGAATGATGCTTTAAAGCACCTCATTGTCTCGGCATCTAATTCCAACTATAGAGAATTCATTGAAATTAATTCAAACATAGAATTTAGTAAACATTTGGATAACTTCTATTTTTTAGTTCACAAAACATTCAGATAACTAACTTCAAAACACTCCATAAATAGTATAATAATCATCTTCAGTAAATAGCATAGAGATCATAAGCATGTTTAACATATATACGTGGAAAACAGAAATCGATAAAGTTTAGGAGTGCCTGGAATAGCCAGGAATTTACCACTTTAGTAAAATAGTACAGTGGAGACTAGGCATCACCCGATAGACTCATGCAATATAGGTATCCCTACAAGGATCCATAGTGTACACTAGCTAGGTGACAGCTGTGGGCGCTAAAGACGTGGCTAATGTCTAACAACAATAGTTCACACACACAGAGGGCATGTACTTGCAAGTAGCTATGGGGCCAACAGTCTTTAAACAATTCATAAATCATTTCAGAATTGTTTATGGAGATTAATTGAGTAAATCATATCCTTAGTCAACCCATAAAGCATTAAAATTTAGAAATCATTATAATTGAAGTATAAAAATTCACCATATATCTCAGTTCACTAACTAATGTTCAAAATATTTTATTTACGTATAACAGTAATATGGAAACATAAGTGCACCATGAAAAGTGTAAAAATTATTAAAAATTCCTTTGAGAACTGAGTTACAAAATCTGTCTGCTTAGAAGACCTTTAGAAATTCTCAACCTAAATCACATCTTCATTTCATTTCTATTTTCAAACTAATGCCAAATGATGATTTTAGAGGTTTAGGTTCATTTTAAAAATTTTCGGCAGTATAATGGCACTACTTACTTTAACCTCCTTCACAAAACACAGTTTGTAATCCACAATTCCAGTTTCACTATCTCAACCAAATAATGAAATCCAATCTCATAAAAGCCATTTTTATCATTCCACATGCAACATATTACCCCTACATCTCTTACATATATCCTTTACCATTTAGACTCCTGCAATGTTGCTCGATAGCACTAGTATCGATTTCTAACTTTCGAGCTGCAATTTACCATACAAACACTGTCAATTCACTATATTTTAGTTATAAAGAATGTCTGACTCATTGAGATCTAGTACATTGCCTATTGCAACCCTAAATTCAGTCTACTTCATACCTATGCTAACACTACAACTACCATCAAAACACCTCCGTTTTCAATTTTGATTTTGCCTACAATCTCGTATTAATTTATACATTATCTCGTATTAATTTATACATTATTCAAGAATCTTGAACACATTGAATTGAGTAGTCTTTCAAGCTCCCCTTCACTTGGCTGAAGCGGGTTCTTCCACCTACAGAGCTTATTTCTTCTATTTAAGCCTAATTTCATGTTCTACACTTGCTCTACATTGATTCTCCATCAAATTCACACTAAATTACATCATGCTCATACATGAAGGGTGGTGGCTGAAACCCTAGGGTGATGGTTCTCTTGGTTTTAATTCAATTTAAACTTCAATACATGCTTAAACACATTAAACACATGACAAGAAATCATAAAACCATGAAAAATCACAAGCTTTCTCCCATTCTCACTGTGGCCAAAACTTGAAGGATACCCACACTATGCAAGTGCCCACTTTAAAGCTTGATTTGGGTACTGGGTTGTAGAACTCTAAAAACTAGACAGGGTTTACTGAAGGTAGTTTTTAGTTTTAGAAAGTTTTAGGTAGAGTTTTAAGGGCTTTCTCTCTCTTCACAAGCTTTAAACAATGGAGGAGTGAGAAAGAAAAGAAGAGGGATGGCAAATGGAAGAATAAGACTAGAAAATCCTTTAAAAATTCATATTTTAAGTGGCAAATTACTAAAATGCCATTATACTTAATAGAATTTCCAATGTTACCTTTCGCGATTTAACTTCATTTTAAACAATCAATCTAACTTCCAAAATATTTTATTCAATCACAAAACACCTCTGTTCAACATGTTCTAATCATTGGTTGAGCTTTTGTTAGGTTTGACTGATCAAATGAGTGAAATTACTAAAATACCCCTAACTATTGAATCATGTAAATTTCTACCTTTTCACGTGATTCAGTCTATCAGTTACCAAGGCATAAAACTTTATTACATGATAATTTGCCCAAGACTATCAATTGGTCAAAAATCAACTTAATTTAACCATTATTCATGAAAATTTCAATGGCTAATGCACTTAACTGTCATGTTTAAATTTGTTGCATGTTTTTCAAAACATGCATAAACAAGTGAGTTTGAGGTGTAAATTCTTACCATCACAATATTTCGCTCTAAATATCAAGTTTGCCAAGTTTTACCTCTATCGGAACACTAAAAGACTAGTAGAGCCCATCATCCAGTTCCGCTTCATACTTATAATGTAATTTGTATTTAAATAGTTATGAGACATTCTAATATTTCTAACTTCATAAATAGTAAATTAATAGTAATAGGAAATCTGGATCTCACATCCTCCCTACCTTAGAAAATTCGATTCTTCAAATTTGATTATACCTCTCCAACAAATAGCTTTGGATACTTTTCTTTCATTAGGCTTTTTAATTCCCAAGTAGCCTCTTCTGCTGTGTGGTACTGCCAGAAAACCTTTACCAACATAATTGTCTCTTAGACTATACCTTCTCCTTTTAATCTAAGATCCACACTGGTCTTTCCACATAGCTCATATCTTTCCTGATCTCTAGCTGTTCATGTTGAATTACATGAGATGGATCTGGATGATACTTTCTCAACATCAAAATACAGAAGATGTTATGTACCTGGATAGCTCTGGCGGTAAAGTCAACCGGTATGCCACATCCCTCACTCGGTTTACGATTTCAAAAGGCTCAATATAGTGAAGACTTAACTTCCCTTTCTTTCCAAATCTCATGATACCTTTGGATGGTGAAACTTTCAGAAATACCAAATCTCCCATTGAGAATCCATATGTCGGCGTCTAACATTTGTATAACTCTTTTGTCAACTCTGAGCAGTCTTTAACCTATCACAAATAAGTCGAACATCTTTGAAAGCCTACTCAACAAGCTCAGGAGCTAATATCTTTTGGTCACCTACTTCTACCCAACCAATAAGGGAACAATGTCTTCTGCCATATAGAGCCTTACAAGGTGCCATGTTGATACTGGAGTGATAGCTATTATTATAAGCAAATTCTATCAACGGTAGATGATAGTCCTAAGAGCCTCTATAATGCACAAGTTCTCAATATATCCTCGAGCATCTAAATTGTATGCTTGGATTGCCCATCAGAAAGTTGTGCTGAAATTAAGTCAAGATCCCATAGCATCTTGAAAACGCTGCTAGAAATGAGAGGTGAATCGAAATCTCTATCAGAAGTAATGCTTACTGGAACCTTATGTAATTTGACAATCCCCCTAACATATAGATTGGCTAAAGCACTAAGAGAATCAGTAGACTTAATGGTAAGGAAGTGGGCTGATTTCATTAGTCTATCAACAATCACCCAGATCGCATCATGATTCCTCCTGGTCCTTGGTAAACCCATCATGAAATCCAAGGTGATATGCTCCCATTTCCACATCAGTATCGATAGAACTTGAAGCAATCCTACTTGTTTCTGATGCTCTACCTTTACCTGCTGACAAGTGAGACTCTTTACAACAAATTTAGTGATGTCTCTCTTCATATTAGGCCACTAGTATACTTTACGCAAATTATGAGACATCTTGTTACTAATATGATGTAAAGTGTACTTTGAGGTATAAGCCTCTGTCAAAACCAATTCCTTCAACTGTAAATCCTCGGGAATACAAATCCAACCCTTGAATCTCAGAATACCATTGGTGCCAATCTCATGCTTTGATTAAACATCCAACTGTATCTAACTAACAACCTTAATGCACTCAGTATCCTCCCTCTGAGCATTTTTGATTTGATCTATCAAATCAGGTTCAATTCGAAAACTAACAATCAAACCATATCTCTCAAAAGGAGCGATATTCAGACTGAGGCTTGCAAACTGCTCTAATAGATCATGTTCCGAATCATCATGTAAGAGAACATACCCAAATACTTTCTAATCAAGGTATTTGCTACCACATTCGCTTTCTTGGGTGGTACAGTATCTTGTAGTCATAGTCTTTCAGCAGCTCCATCTATCTACGCCACCTCATATTCAATTCGCATTGTGAGAACAAATACTTGAGACTTTTATGGTCAGTATATACTTGGAACTTCTCACCATGAAGATAATACCGCCATATCTTCAAAGCAAAAACCAGGAAAACTAGTTCGAAATCATGGGTAGGATAATTCTTCTCATGGACTTTTAGCTGATGAGAACCATAAGCAACCACTTTTCCATTTTGCATCAGCACACATCTTAAACCTATTAAGGAGGCATCACTATACACTAAAAAACCCTTTAAACCACTTGGAATAGTATGGATCGGTGTTGTAGTCAATCTTTGTTCAATTCTTGGAAACTACTCTCACAGCCATTAGTGCATTTAGACTTAACATATTTGTGCATGAGACGTGCTATAGGAGTAGCCAACCGAGAAAAACCTTTAACAAACCTTCGAAACACCCAACTAGACCTAGAAAGCTTCGAATCTCTGTTACTAACTTCAACCTTTCCCACTGTACAATCGGTTTTATCTGAGATAGATCAACAAACATTCTGTCTTTAGACACCACATGTCCCAAAAATATAATATGATCTAGCCAGAATTCACAAGTAGCATAGAGCTTCTAATCTCTAAAGGTCTGTAGTACAAGGTAGAGATGCTACTCGTGCTCTTCCCAAGACTTAAAATATACAGGAATGTCATTAATGAACACAATGACAAACTTGTCTAGATAAGGCTTGAATACTTCATTCATCAAATTGATGAAAGTTGCAAAGGCATTAGTCAATCTGAAATGCATAACCAAAAACTCATAGTGGCCATACTGAGTTTTCTGAATGCAGTTTTAAGGATATCTCCTTCTTGAATCTTCAATTGGTGATATCCCGATATGAGATCGAACTTAAAGAATAGCTGTGCACCCCTGAGCTAATCAAACATGTCATCAATCCTGGCAAAGGATATTTGTTCTTGATTGCAGCCTTATTGAGCAATGATAATCAATGCAAAGTTGCAAGCTATCATCTTTTTTTTAGATAAATAGTATTAGTGCACCCTAAGGAGAAAAACTGGGACAGATGAAACCCTTGTCCAATAACTCTTAGAGCTATTTCTTAAGCTCATCAAGCCCAATTAGTGCCATTCGATAAGAAGGCTTGGAAATAAGTTCAATATCGGGTACTAAATCAATCGTGAATGCTATCACTCGGTCAAGAGGGAGTCTTGGTAACTCATTTGGAAACACGTTTGGGAAATCTCTAAGCATAAGAATCTCTTGTAACTTCGAATGTTTCTTTTCTACATTCTCCACATATGTAATGAACCCTTCAATAGCAAACATAATTCTTCATATTTCATACTTAGAAAAATTTTTTAACAAAATACTTTGCTTTCATTACTACTCAAAAAGCTTTACAGGATAGTTCTCGAGGTAAGAAAAGGTTATATACTTGGTATAATAGTCTATATGATTTGTAGCTAACCAATCTATTCCTAAAATGACATCAAAATCATACATACTAAGTACAATCAAGTCAGCTACTATATGTTTTTCTCCTATCCTCTGTTTACAGTTTCGATATACTATATTAGTCATTTGAAATTCTCTAAAAGGGATACTTATCTCCAACAAATGTGCTAAAGGTTTAGGCTCTTCTGGTATCTTAACAGCAAATATCAGAGATACAAACAAATACGTAGAACCTAGATGCATCTACATCAAAAACAGAGATTTTACCTTTGATGACATTAGAAGAAGTTTCAGCAGACTCCTTATCAATGGCATACACTCTACCCTGTGTCATAGCCTTCTTTCCCTTCTTTGCAGCTATAGCCCTCTTTTGTGTAGGAGGAGTAGCCTTTTCTAGTTCGGTAACTGTCGGTGCTGCTATTGTTGGCACTATAAGCTTTTCATGAGGGAAATCCTTAACCAAATGCCTTTTCTATCCTCATCTAAAACATGCTCCAGTAACTAAAAAGTAGGGTCTACCCCCATACGACCTCCCATAATAATCACACCTATATGTAGTGCCTTTTTGAATATCAGTGGGGCTATCGATCCTTATAGGTTTAACAAACTTATCTCCAGTAGATTTACCTCTAAAGACAACACCATTGGCCTTCTTAACCAATCTCTTATCTGATCAATCTTGAAAACCCTGCTTCATTTTCTCTTTGCCCTTACGCTTAACTTAAGATCCAAACTTCACCTAGTGAGATTCGTAATCTTGTTCACATAACTGAGCTCGATGGATAGCCTCATCATAGGTAGATATATCAAATGGAGCCAACCTACTTCGAATAGAAGGCCTTAAACTAGCCATGAATAGCTCAATCTTATGTTCTTCGCTTTGGAGTGTCTTTAGATCAAATCAGCTCTGTGTAATAAACTTATACTCATATTGATAAATTGTCATACTCTCCTAATATATATTTAGAAACTCAGACTGTAGTCTCTTTTGAGCATTGCTGGGGATATATTGCTTATTGAAGGCCTCTAAAAAGATACCCTATGTCATTATTGGATGTCTGGTGTCAAAACTATCCTGGTGGACTTCCACCAATGTTTCACCTTGTTAACCGACAAAAAGGTGGCCAATCTTACTTTCTTTTGTCTACTTGTAGGTGATATAAGCAAACAACTTCTTCATCTCATTCACCCAGTTCTCTAGAGCTATTGGATCCTTTTCGCCCTTAAACTTAGGTGGATCTAATTTCTTAAACTACTGAAAAAGAGTCACATCACAAGCCCTTTTTGAAACCAGCCTCAACTATACTGGGACTTGATGCTGAAGTTGTGATAGAGGCTGTACTGGCTGTGGCTAAGGCTCTAGCAGGACATTAACTGGAGGCGAAGGAGGATATATGGCTTCCTGTACTAGTGCTCTATCATAGTTTGCTATAAAATTGGTGAACATACGCTATAGCTTGGAAATGCGAGTATTAGGGCTCTTTGGCTGTGGAGGAAAAGCTACCTTCGACATTGGCTTTGGGAATGGTTCTAAGGAGGGTTGATTCTCTCTACGTCCCTTTTCTTGTCCCCATCCAGTACCCTTAAGCTTGTCACTCATTTTGTCCAAACAGGTACAAAAGTGTTTTCAGTCACATGAAATAATTATATATTTGACAAGTACAATACTACTTAGGATGTAGGCCATTTCTAATCCTAAAACACTGATAGACATTAGGCCAACCTTGCTCTGATACTAATTTTACTGTCATGCACTGGATACCATAGTATTCATATCATTTTATTACATTTAATCATATTTGGTTGGGTTGTCTGCAATGTCACACACACTATATAATTCACCATGTTTATTTAGTCGTACATAACCTAAGAACCACATATTTGATTTATATTCATGTAAATATATACACTATCTCAAATTTATATTCAATAACTTACTTTCGATTTACATCCCAAATGGGTGAAGTTACCAAAATACCCTTAATCGTTGAATCACATAAATTTCTACTTTTTCATGTGACTCAGTCTACCAGTTTCCATAGCATAAAACTTTATTACAAAAGAATTTACCCAAGACTTTTAGTTGGTTAAAAATCAACTCAATCCGACCGTTATTCACGAAAATTCCAACAGCCTATGGACTTAACCGTCATTTTCAAATTTGTTGCACACATTTCAAAACATGCATAAACAAGTGAGTTTGAGGTGCAGATTCTTACTATCACAGTATTTGGCTCTAAATATCAAGCCTGCCAAGTTTCATCTCCATCATAACATTAGGGACTAGTGGGGCCCACCTTTCAGTTCCACTTCACACCTACAAAGTAATTAGTATTTAAATAGTTATGAGACATTCTAATTTTCCTAACTTCATAAATAGTAAATTAACAATAATAGAAAATCTGGATCTCACAGAGATTGATGTTAGGCTATACAATAGAATATGGTTGCTTTTATCCATAGGTGCTGAGGACAGGATTAATGAGGTACTTCAAAGTACCCATCTATCGACACCCTAAAACCCTGGCCCACTTGGAGTCCCTTAGGACATGATGTCGGTATAAGTGTACAATGACTACAATCGAAATTATATTTGAGGACTGCATATTAGAGGATTCATGTATTGCATATAGAACAATATAAAGCTACTTCTGCACTTATATAGTAGACTTACTGAGCTCTCGCTCACTAAAATTTATTCTAAACCTTTTCAGGCTGAGCATAAAGTTGGGAAAATATTTCGGATTCATCCAAAATACTTTTGTGGCCTAAAATATCTTCCCAACTCTCTGAGGAGACTTACTTGCTTATTCTTGGTATAGCATGATTCTTCTTGTACTTAACTATTATTCTAGGCTATTTTTGATTCAATCTATAAGTTGGGACGTAAAATAAGATTATGGAATGTTTATGTAATATCTTTATGCTTTCATCTTAATGGAATGATATTGGGTTAAATATTGATGAAATCGTTAAGTATGCATGGCAATGATGTTAGTATGAATGACACCTGAATGATATATGTGGTATTGAGTTAGTTATGGATATCTAGGATTGTAAAGAGATTATGTGTCTTTATAGGTACTAGACTAGACCTTATGCAATTAGCTCTAAACAAGACAAAAAGTTAACAACTTCATATTGACATTGTACATATACAGACAAAGTTGTTAAGTTAGGAAAAAGAGAAAAAATTACCTGAAATTTTTTGCGCATTTGCAAGGATTGACATCTCGTCGTAGCCTCTGGGTCGTGACATTGAAGATGTGATCCAAAGTTTGAATCTTTTTCTTCCTTACCCAAATTTTGAACCTGTCACAAATAGTCTTAACATTTGTTAATTACCATATATCAATAAATTAAGAGAGTGCTGAAGTGAATTGTATTCTAAAAGAAATCATTTTTTCAAGGAAGATTTTTAAGAAAACTCCATTCATTTGTGAGCTTAAATGCAGTGATGTTGATTTTCCTACGAAATTTGTTTTTGATAACCATGCTTTTTTTGATATACCAAATCATCTTATTCATGTGGAAAAGAAACCAACTATGATTGACCCATTCATTTAAGATAGTAATCACCAATTTTTAAGAGATATAATCAAATGTTTTGTTTTAATCATGAAAAAAATAATGGTGTGGGGCAAGTTTTTGTAGTCATGAGTAAATTCAAAATTTCTTGGGGCAAGTTTTTGTAGTCTTGCAAATATGAGTCTTCTTAAAATTTAAAATGATGAAAAGTTCTTAAGGAAAGCTTCTGTAGTCATGAGTCTTTTTGGAAGTTCCTGAGGGGCAAATTTTTGTATTCATGAGAAATTGAATTTTTTTAAATAAATGAAAAGTGATGAAATTTTTTATGATTTTCTTAGGGCAACTATGTTGAATGAATTGTAATTAATGTAAATGAATGATTTTCTAATAAATTTGAAGATAGTAATCTTGGAAGGGCAAGTAAAAGAAAGGAATCTGATAGAAAATATGATTTGGTAAGTCATTGTGTAACAATTGCATTCATGCATGATAATTATGACATTTCATTGCATACATTGGAAATGAGAGATGAAATCTAAACATTTGCATTGCATGCATGGCATCATAGCATTTCATTGCACTATGTACATTTAGATATGAAAAGTGAAATTTGAACTTCGAGAATAGAATTCTAGATTTGTAAGACGTTAAAATGAATAGTTATGAAGGATAAGACTTTGAAGATAAGATGTTTAGATTTGAGTGAAAATGAGATAAGATAGGAATCAAAAGATGATCTAGAGAAGATTAAAGATGATAGGACTGAAAATGATGAGATGAGATCAAAAGCCTTTGGGCAAAATTTAAGAAAAAAAATAAAGGCAAAATCTTAAAAGCCTCTAGGTAAAATTTCAAATCTTCAGGGAAAAATTTCAAATGCTCCCAAGTTTAGTTTCAAAAGCCTCAAGTTACAATTTTAAAAGCCTCTAGGTAAAATTTAAAAATCCTCATGGTAAAATCTTAAAAGCCTTTGTGTAAAATTACAAATCCTCAGGGTAAAATTTCAAACACCTCCGAGTACAGTTTAAAATTTCAAAAGCCTTTGGGTAAAATTTTAAAATCCATAGGGTCAAATTTCAAAAGCCTTCGAGTATAATTTCAAAAGACTTCATGCACAATTTTAAAATCCTCAGGATACAATTTTAGCCTCCGAGTAAAATTTCAAAAATCTTCAGGTAAAATTTCAAAAATCTTCGGGTATAATTTCAAAAGCCTTCAAGTACAATTTCAAAAGCCTCCGGGTAAAATTTCAAAAGTCTGCTCAAAACCCTCTGTGTACAATTTCAAAATCATCCAGGTAAAATTTTAAAATCTTCCGGGTATGATTTCAAAAAAAAAAAACCTCTAGGTAAACTTTTAAGTCTTCCAAAAACAGGCTATTTTTCAAATTCTTAATGCTTCTAGTGAGAGGAGCACATGTTATTTTTCCAAAGTCCCAATGACTATGGTGAGAAGAGCACAAGTTATTTTTCAAAGTCTCAATGCCTCTGGTGAGAGGGGCATAGGTTATTTTTCCTAAGTACTAATGCCTTTGGTGAGAGGAGCACAAGTTATTTTTTCAATGTCCCAATACCTCTAGCGGGAGGAGCACAGATTATCTTTCAAAGTCCAAATGCCTCGGTGAAAGGAGCACATGTTATATTTCAAATCATAGAGCATCTGGTGAAAAGAGTACACGTTCTTTTTCAAGGTTGTACAGCATCTGGTGAGAGGAACTAAATGTTTCTTAAAAATTGTAAATATTTTATCAAAAAATAAATAAATAAATAAATAAATCCAAACAAAATAGTTGTTTATTGTCTTTGTACAATTCTTGATTTTTAGAAAATGCATAAAGAGGGGTAGCTATAGACGCCATATTTTGTTTGGACTTGGTTACTTAATGAGCATATTGAACTTTTTCAGCTATTGGACTTGTCAGATTTTTTATAGAGCCTTAATTAAGTTCACAATCCAAGTTAGTTCAGAGCCCAATTGTTCAAGCTCATATTGTTGTTTTAATTTATATTTTAAATAAAGGAAAAAATAGTGAAAATCCAAAAAAATTCAAAACAAAGATAATTAGCTTTAGGAAATTTTTCAAAATTAAAAAAAAAGATTAAGAAAAAGATAAAGATAAAAAAATCAAATAAAACAATCTAATTTAGATAAACTTTAATAACATTTGAATTTAAAAGATTTATTTTAAAAAATAATATGACTCAGTTACGATTTTCTTACATAAGTGGAATGCATAATTCAATTGAGGGAACAATTTCGGAGTGTGCACAGAAAATTAGAGAGCAAATGCAGAGTCGATACAGTAAAAAAGAATGAGTACTGTAGTTAGCAAGTGAAATAGAAGAGAAGCAACAAAAATTTGAGGGTCTTTCATTTCCGTTCTTTCTTTGGAATATGAAAGAATTATTGGCTATCAGTGTAGCAGTGAACAATCAGAACAATTTACAGAGAGAAAAGAGGGAGAGCATTCGGTTCTATCAAAGCTAGAGCAATAACACATCAATTTTAAGAGAGATTAGCAAGAGGGGTACTGAGAATTAGAAGGCAGTAAATACAGAGAACAACTACACAGAAAAGCCAAGGGAATATAAAGAGCAATTATACAAAGAGCTTCCTTAAGGGAACCAGCCAAGCTAATAACACAGAACTAGACCAGTGGCGGCACGGTATCGACCACAGCGGTGAGACAGCGTCAACTATTGGTGTTTTTGGGTACCAATCGGCACAAGGAGGCATCGTCGGGCGTTTGGGGCAACAACAATACCGACGACAGCTCTGCCATTTGTCTCTGTCTATCAGCCAGCATCATCTACCAGCGCTGGCCTGGTCTTCGGCAACTTACCGTGCGTCTAGCGACGCCTTGATCTTCCGCTTGCTCTGTTCGTGCCTTATAGCTTTAGTTCTAAAACCCAGCTCAATCGTTATATCGCAGTTTCAACATGGGTAGCGGTCGGCTTCATCAATATCGCCTGCTTCAGCTTCGCATTTTCAGTTTACAGACCACTATGTTGCAGCGGTAACTTCGGCTCATACACGTGAAATAGCCGCCAAAACCGGTACCTCTGCATCCAATTCTTCCTCTTTAGTAAAGGATAATAAAGATGATAAATAATATAAAATAAGAATGAAGTTTAATGGAACGTTGGAAATCCGGAAAGTTGAAATAATAATAATAATAATAATAATAATAATAATAATAAATGCATTGATTACAGTAATGATGGAAGGGTAAATGAAGTTAGAAAATTACGTAAACACTAAAATAAGAATCATAAATACCAATAGTGACGAATGAAATAAATGTTAACGGCAAAGGTAGTAATATGAAAATAAAAATAATGATAATAAAAAAATAGGGAAATAATAATGATAATTTAATGATAAACAAGAAATTTTATAACAATAAATATTTTAAAATAAAATTTTTGAGGATAAGTAATTCCTTTCTAATGACAGAATTTTTAAGGTGATTACAAACGAGTAACACTCAAGGAATTTTTAGGTGAAAGGTTCCTTTTAAATTTATCCAGAATAATAAAAGATTTAAAAGGTATTTTCAATAAATGAAGGTTGACAATTTATTCTCCAAATAATAAAAATAAATAATAAATAATAATTATAAAATATAATGATAATTTAACAAATAATAATGGTAGAAAGCTATTTTATAGGATAATAATAAATAATAAAAATAAATTATATAGATAATTCCGACGATGAAATTCTCAAGGCGGTTGTGAATGAGTAACACATGAGGAATTTCTAAGTGATAGAATTCTCCTAATTTTATCTAGAATGATGAAAAATTTAGGAGATATTTTCAATGTTAAATATTTAAATTCTAAATGATGATGATGATGATGATAAAAGTAATGAAACGATTAGATAAAATAATAAATAAGAGAATAATTAAGTAAAAATTAATATTTCCAACAACGGAGCCTATTCAGAGGAGTCGAATGGTACCTTTTGAATACTCTTGAAATGAAAAGAGTTTTTTAAGATTTCATCCAAAACAATGGAGAATTCTTAAAAGAATTTTCAATATTTAAACAATAAAAAGAAATATTAAAAGACCATTAAAATTAAGAGTAAGTCAAACAACATAGGATTAAAAATGGTACCAATTTTGGGCGTTGTATTGGTGCTATAACCTTTCCTACACGTAAATGAACTCCCAAACCTAAACTCTAAAAATGTAGACCAAAACCTATTTTCCTTAGGAAAACCTAACTTAGGATTTCTTTATGATGATAAACCCATATAGGTGCCCAGGCATACTTAGATAAGAAAAGATTGATGGTGACGCCTTTTCTTTAATGTCTAGCAACCTAACCCGAGAAAACGTTATGACAAGGGCTATGTTTGGAGCTGGGCAAAGGCTAGAGAAGAGGTTGAACCAGGGCTGTCGAGTGGGCTATTTGCTACCCTAGAGGTCTAGCTAAAGGCCAAGGTAAGAAGAAGAGAGTAAGGAAAGAAAAGAAACAAAGAAAGAAAGAAAGAAATAAATAAATAAACAAAAGAAAAGAAGTGGGAAAATATATATGTATAAATATGTACATGCATAATATGTTTAAAATGAATAAGCATAGGTATTAAATATGTGTGTGTATATATATACATATATATAGTCCTTGGCACAAGCTTGTAGTGTGAAAACTACGAATTTTCCATATCAAAATTGTAAAATAAATGAAGGAATTTAAATAAACTAAGTGTAAGAGGTATTCTAAATTTTTACTACCTTAAGTAATGAAATCGAAGATTTGAGTATTCTGTATTTAACAATTGGTGATTACTGTACATGAATTAGATATGTGTGTGTGTGTGTATATAAGAGATGTATATACATATATAATGTGACGTCCCCGTCACTTCATCTTATCACTTATCTTTTTCCTTCTTTGTTTAGATTTAGTTTATCCAGTGTCGTTCTTCCCTTAATCTTAAGCTAATCATTTAATAGCTCATAAAATTTTATTCAATTTCCATCAACATAAAAATGATATATATATATATATATCATTCCGTTTCCACAGGATCTCATACATCATCTTAACTTACATCCCTAACATCTTATATATATATATATATATTCTCTACTTGTACTGTACTGTAGTTGAATTACAATTTACTATATACATGAACATATAAGTATACCTTCTATGCTAATTGGGAAGCGTATCAAGAAGGTACACCTTGATTCTTCAAAAACAAGCTCCTCTAGTCGGAGCGGGATTTACTTCAGGTAATCTGTAGGAAAAATGGTCGTAAAAGGGTGAGTTTACGCTCAGTAAGAAAAGTATGTAAAAGAGCGTACTATGCCTCTATATGCATTTTTCCTACTTGGCTCTATAATGTCATGCAAAGCATTATAAAGCATGCATTATAAACATCTTTCATGCATTGTTTGCAACCATGCATATTCATTTCAAATGACATGGCAATCATACTTTCTTTAAAACATCATACTTAAACTTCTTTCTTTAAAACATCATACTTCATAACATACTTTAAAAACATACATCATACATTTCTTTATACATACATCTTGTACTTTGAAATAGATGGAGACTATGTACAATATTTAAGCGATTGAGTCGTCATATGAACCGTTCATTCCCATTCATATGACTCATATGACTCTAATCATGCATTAGTACATTGGTATACCATGTAGAGGTCAGGGATTCTCTCCTGCCTTAATAATACCATAGTGAGCACTAGTCAGGTGTCACTTATGGTCTTGAGGACCAGACTAGGGTTCCTCACTTAACATACATATTACTGAGGACTTATCAGAGTCTCTCAGCCATCAGAAATGCATAATCATTACGCAGTCCATAGTCTCAAAACATTATAATATACTTTTTCAGAAAACACCTTTGTGTTTAAATCAATTAAGCTTTGAAAACATCTTTTCATACATGGCAGTCGACTGGTCTTATAGGGCAGTCGACTGCTGCTTCATAACTTCATTTCTTGAAATTATTTTCATTTCGGAAAATACATGAGGGCAGTTGACTGTTCCATATAGCAGTCGACTGGTTTTCAAACAGAATGCTTCTTAAGAATTAGCAGTCGACTGGTCATTTAGGGCAGTCGACTGTTTTTGAAACAGAATGCAATTTGGTAAATAGCAGTCGACTGTCTCATATAGCAGTCGACTGGTTTGAAACAGAATGCTTCTGGGAAAATAGCAGTCGACTGGCTTACATAGCAGTCGACTGGTTTGTATCGGTTTTTGGAAAACGGCGTTTTGGTTGTCTCTAGGCAGTCGGCTACTATTTAAGGCAGTCGGCTGCCCCTAGCCTAATTGGTACTAGTAGACAAGTCCGAAAATGCATCTTTTCCTGCACAAAACCAGCTGATGTTTCTTTCCAAATCACATACACACATCATAAAACATGCGGACATAGCCGCCTTACGTCCATTACATAATTTCCTTACCTCAATTCCATCGAAAACGCAAGATCACTTGGCGCGTTAACCCTAGCTTTCACTCCTTCAAAGCTGAAATCATCATATCATATCAAACCTTAAATTAAACCACATACACATGTTATACTAACTTAAAACAACTCCAAACCAAGAACGAAATTGCAAGAATCATCTATTTCTCTTACCTTCACTAGAGATCAAAATCTCAAACTTTGAGATCTCTTCCAATACTTGAAATCAATCCACCAAACTTTGGATATCACTTAGTCTAGTGACAAGGATTATTTTTCGTTCTACGAACTTAGTGAATTAGTGGAAGGATGAGGTGGTTTAGCAAGGTAGCTAGAGATGGAAGCTTGGAAGATTGGATGGAACGAGAGGGAAAGGGCTGGAAGGGGCTGGCGTGGGTGATGATGATGAGGGTGGTGAGTCATGAACTCTATTAATTGCATGCTTATCTCATCATCTATCTTAGCCATGCTTTATCCCTTGACTCATTTGACCCATTAATTTCCTCTTTTCCTCCTTCTCATCTCAGCCATTCATTAAATCACCAATCCAAAAATTCTGATTAAATTTCTTGTCTCATACTCTTAATATTTTTCTGATATCAACATATTGTGTTTGACTCATTGACATCCACTTTATTAGTTCTTCCATATTACATACATCATTCATGCATCATTCATACATTAAACTTCATATTTATTTAATCATTTTGATCGAAATACTTTACATACATGGAGGAATACATGGAAATTGGGGATCTCACATCCTTCCCACCTTAGAAAATTTGGTCCTCCAAATTTGCCTTAGCTTGTCATGTAAATAATTCTGGATACCTTTGCTTCATTAAGCTCTCTAGCTCCCATGTAGCTTTTTCCATCGTATGGTATTGCCAGAGAACTTTCACTAACGAGATCGTCTTAGACCTCAAAACTTTCTCTTTTCTGTCCAAAATCCGAATCGGCTTCTCTATATAGCTCATATCTTCCCTTATTTCCAAGGGTTCATACTCAATGACATGAGACGGATCCGGATTATACTTCCGAAGCATCGATACATGAAACACATTATGTACTCCTGATAGCTCCAGAGGCAATGCCAATCTATAGGCAACATCGCCTATTCGATCTAAGACCTCAAATGGACCGATGTAGCGAGAACTTAACTTACCTCGTTGACCAAACCTCATGATTCCTTTGGATGGAGAAACTTTCAAGAACACAAAATCTCCAACCATGAACTCAAGTGGCCTCCGTCGAGCATCCGCATAGCTCTTTTGTCTACTCTGAGCTGTCTTAAGCCTCTGACAAATCAACTTAACATCTTCTGATGCTTGCTCGACTAGATCTGGAGCCAATAACTTACGTTCGCCCACTTCTTCCCACCCAATCGGAGATCGACACCTTCTTCCATACAAAGCTTCATATGGTGCCATCCCGATGCTTGCATGATAACTATTATTGTATGCAAACTCAGCCAATGGCAAATGGTCATCCCAGGAGCCTTTAAAGTCCATAGCATAAGCCCTCAACATATCCTTGAGCGTCTGAATCGTGCGCTCGGACTGTCTATCAGTCTGCGGATGAAAAGCTGTGCTAAAACTTAACTTAGATCCCATGGCTTCTTGAAAATGCTCCCAGAAATGGGAAGTAAACCTGGAATCTCTATCAGAAGTGATGCTCACTGGAACACCCTGTAGTCTTACGACATCTTTTACATACATATCTGCCAAAGCATTGAGTGTATCAGTTGACTTCATAAGTAGGAAGTGAGCTGATTTTGTCAATCTATCGACAATCACCCAAATACCATCATGATTCTTCTTGGTTCTGGGCAACCCCATAATAAAATCCATCGTAATGTGCTCCCATTTCCACATAGGTATAGGCAAAGGGTGCAGTAATCCTGCTGGCTTTTGGTGCTCTACCTTGACCTGTTGACATGTGAGACATTTTGCTACAAAATCTGCTATGTCTCTCTTCATGCCCTTCCACTAGTATACCTTGCGAAGATTGTGATACATCTTCGTAGTTCCTGGATGTAACGTGTACTTGTGGCATGTGCTTCAATCAAGATCAACTTCTTCAATTCGTCATCATTAGAAACACATATACGACTTCTAAACCTCAAAATTCCATCACTACTGACATTAAATTCTGAGGTCATACCTGACTGCATCTGATTCATAGCCTCTATGCATTTATCATCTTCCTTTTGAGCACTTCGGATTCTGTCCATTAACTCTGGCTCAATCCTTAAACTAGCCATCATTCCAATTTGCTCATAAGTCATAACATTAAGGTTGAGGCTTGCGAATTGCTCAATTAGTTCATGCTCTTTTATCATCATATAAGACACCATATTTACATGCTTCCGGCTCAGAGCATCCGCCACCACATTGGCTTTCCCCGGGTGGTACAAGATCTCACAATCGTAATCCTTAGTAGCTCGAGCCATCTTCTTTGCCTCATGTTTAATTCCTTCTGGGAGAATAAGTATTTCAGACTTTTGTGATCCGTAAAAATCTGAAATCTCTCACCATATAAGTAATGTCTCCATATCTTCAGGGCAAACACTACTACAGCTAACTCCAAATCATGAGTCGGGTAGTTCTTCTCATGGTCCTTCAATTGTCTGGAACCATAGGCTACTACCTTACCATGCTGCATTAACACGCATCCCAAACCTTGCCCTGAGGCATCACTATACACCGCAAATCCACCTGAACCACTAGGGATGGTGAGAATCGGTGCAGTCATCAGCCTGTGCTTCAACTCTTGGAAACTACACTCACAGGCTTCATTCCACTCATACTTAATTTCCTTGCGCATCAAGCACGTCAATGGAGCAGCTAACTTCGAGAAACCCTCTACAAATCTTCTATAGTAGCCAGCTAAACCTAAGAAACTCCTAATCTCCGTCACAGTCTTCGGTCTTTCCCATTGAACCACCGCTTCAATCTTTGACGGATCAACTGAGACTCCATCTTTACTGATAATGTGACCTAAGAAAGAGATCTGATTCAACCAGAAATCACATTTACTTAGCTTGGCATATAGTCCTCTATCTTTGAGGGTCTCCAAAACAATCCTCAAATGTTGCTCATGCTCTTCCCGTGACCTCGAGTACACCAAGATGTCATCGATGAAGACAATGACAAACTGGTCCAAGTACTGCTTAAACACATCATTCATCAGATTCATGAAGGCTGCAGGTGCATTGGTTAATCCAAACGGCATCACCAAGAATTCATAATGGCCATACCGTGTCCTGAACGCAGTCTTAGGGATATCTTCATCTCAGATCTTCAATTGATGATATCCCGACCTCAAGTCTATCTTGGAAAAGACTTGTGCACCCTTGAGCTGATCAAAGAGATCGTTTATCCTGGGAAGAGGATACTTGTTCTTGATTGTCACTTTATTCAACCACCGGTAGTCGATGCACAACCTTATACTACCGTCCTTCTTCTTGACAAAAAGCACAGGAGCACCCCAAGGGGATACACTGGGTCGTATGAATCCCTTGTCTAGCAACTCTTGAAGCTGCTTCTTAAGTTCTTCCAATTTTACCAAGGCCATCCGATAAGGAGCTCTTGATATAGGCTCAGTCCCCGACACCAAATCGATAGTGAACTCCACTTCTCTATCCGGAGGAAGTCCTGGAAGATCATCCGGGAACACCTCAGGAAAATCTCGGACTACAGGAATATCATTGAGTCCGGGACGTTTCTGATCTACGTCCTCCACATAAGCAATGAATCCTTCATACAACCATACATGCTTCTCATTATTTTCATATGAATTCAAATCAAGAACTAAACAGGTTTCATATTAATTTCTTGCAAAATTTACAACATAGCTAACGGGTGAAGAGAAGGTTACACTCTTAGCATAACAGTCTACTATAACATGATTGTTAGTTAACCAATCCATACCCAAAATAACATCAAACCCATACATATTTAGTAGGATTAGGTCAACCTTAGATTCTCTTTCTCCGACCCGTAGCTTACAATTTCTATATACTAACTCTGTCATTTGTGATTCCTTAAAAGGTGTGCTTATTTGCAATAAGTGTCTTAAATGCTCAGGCTCAACAGGTACTTTCATAGCAATCATAGGAGACATAAATGAATGCGTGGAGCCTGGATCAAACAATGCTATAACACTTATGTCGAACAAGTAGATTGTACCTTTAATCACTTTGGACGAGGCATCGGCAGACTCTTCGTTGATGGCAAACACTCGTCCTTGGGTCACAGCTTTCTTTCCCTTCTCAGCAGCAGTGACTTTAGGTTGTGGTTTAGGGGTCTTATCGGATTTGTCAGGCATCCTCGGATCTCTCTGAGGGCAATCCCTAATCATGTGTCCTTTCTCCCCACATCTAAAGCAAGCGCCACTCGCCAAGCGACATGGCTGTGATCCATGAAACTTCCCGCACTGCTCACATCTTTGCATCGTACTCTTTGGTGAGCTAGCGGTAGTTCCAACTTGATTTCGGGATCGCTCATCACTTATCTTGATCCCTGTAGCTTTAGGAGTACCTATATCAGTATCATCATCATCATAACTCCAACTTCAATATAATTCCATATAACCATTAAATTAATTTAAAGATCATCTTTCTATACTTTACTTACTTATAGAAACTCCTTCAGATCGTCTACTCCTCCGAAATGGATACCTATCTCTCGAAGCTTTCTCATCCGACTTCCGCTTCATCGGTTCCTTGCCTTTACCCTTGGCTCGGAAGTCAGCATGATGTAGATCATAGTCCTGCTCACACAGCTAAGCCTTACGGATAGCTTTTCCATAGGTGGTGATATCCATTAGATACAACTTAGATCTAATCGGGGACTTCAATCCCTCGATGAATCTGTATATCTTATGCCCTTCATCTCTTCGGACCTCTGGATCAAATCTACTCAAGGTGGTGAACTTAGATTCATACTGATTCACCGTCATCGTACCTTGAGTCAAACTCAAAAACTCAATCTTCAATCTATTCCGATCCGTGCGTGGGATATACTGTTCATTAAAAGCTTCCACAAATCTGTCCCATGTGACCTCATCATATCGGGCCTCTAACACGGTCCGAGTGGCTTGCCACCAATATTCGGCATCATCTATCAACAGATAAGCGGCCAAGCCTACCTTCTCCCTTTCGGAGCAGGGCATGTACTCGAAAGATTTTAGAACTGCTTTCATCCAATTCTCTGCGGTCAGCAGATCTCTTTCCCCCTTGAATTTAGGCAGATCCAACTTCTTGAATTCTTTTATCAAGGCCACATTACAATAGGCTCTAGGATCCCGCCTTCCAGTAACTGGGACTGGTGGGGTTACTTCCGTAGGAGGAACAACAGTTGCAGTTGTTTGGGTACTTGTGGCCACATTCGGGAAATTAGACATAAACTGGGTGAACATCATGGCCATGTTCTCCATATGCTTTTCCATTTTAGCTAGCCTTGTGGAGATGGATGAGGAGACGGAACTGGGGGCTCTTCAGTGCGACCCCGTCCTCTTCCTCTACTTGTACCTCTTCTTCGTGAGCTCATACTGTAAATATAATCATCATTGAGCTCTTTAGTATAACTAGAAACAGCTATACAATACATTTGTATTCAGACAAGTACAGTACAATTGGGGGATATACTCTATTTCTAGCTTCTTGACACTGACAAACCTCAATCTAAACTGCTCTGATACCACTCTGTGATGTCCCCGTCACTTCATCTTATCACTTATCATTTTCCTTCTTTGTTTAGATTTAGTTTATCCAGTGTCGTTCTTCCCTTAATCTTAAGCTAATCATTTAATAGCTCATAAAATTTTATTCAATTTCCATCAACATAAAAATGATATATATATAAATATCATTCCGTTTTCACATGATCTCATACATCATCTTAACATACATCCCCGACATCTTATATATATATTCTCTACTTGTACTGTACTGTAGCTGAATTACAATTTACTATATACATGAACATATAAGTATACCTTCTATGCTAATTGGGAAGCGTATCAAGAAGGTACACCTTGATTCTTCAAAAATAAGCTCCTCTAGTCGGAGCGGGATTCACTTCAGGTAATCTGTAGGAAAAATGGTCGTAAAAGGGTGAGTTTACGCTCAGTAAGAAAAGTATGTAAAAGAGCGTACTATGCCTCTATATGCATTTTTCCTACTTGGCTCTATAATATCATGCAAAGCATTATAAAGCATGCATTATAAACATCTTTCATGCATTGTTTGCAACCATGCATATTCATTTCAAATGACATGGCAATCATACTTTCTTTAAAACATCATACTTAAACTTCTTTCTTTAAAACATCATACTTCATAACATACTTTAAAAACATACACCATACATTTCTTTATACATACATCTTGTACTTTGAAATAGATGGAGACTATGTACAATATTTAAGCGATTGAGTCGTCATATGAACCGTTCATTTCCATTCATATGACTCATATGACTCTAATCATGCATTAGTACATTGGTATACCATGTAGAGGTCAGGGATTCTCTCCTGCCTTAATAATACCATAGTGAGCACTAGTCAGGTGTCACTTATGGTCTTGAGGACTAGACTAGGGTTCCTCACTTAACATACATATTACTGAGGACTTGATCAGAGTCTCTCAGCCATCAGAAATGCATAATCATTACGCAGTCCATAGTCTCAAAACATTATAATATACTTTTTAAGAAAACACCTTTTTGTTTAAATCAATTAAGCTTTGAAAACATCTTTTCATACATGGCAGTCGATTGGTCTTATAGGGCAGTCGACTGCTGCTTCATAACTTCATTTCTCGAAATTATTTTCATTTCGGAAAATACATGAGGGCAGTCGAATGGTCCATATAGCAGTCGACTGGTTTTCAAACAGAATGCTTCTTAAGAATTAGCAGTCGACTGGTCATATAGGGCAGTCGACTGTTTTTGAAACAGAATGCAATTTGGTAAATAGCAGTCGACTATCTCATATAGCAGTCGACTGGTTTGAAATAGAATGCTTCTGGGAAAATAGCAGTCGACTGGCTTACATAGCAGTCGACTGGTTTGCATCGGTTTTCGAAAAACGGCGTTTTGGTTGTCTCTAGGCAGTCGGCTGCCCCTAGCCTAATTGGTACTAGTAGACAAGTCCGAAAATGCATCTTTTCCTGCACAAAACCAGCTGATGTTTCTTTCCAAATCACATACACACATCATAAAACATGCGGACATAGCCGCCTTACGTCCGTTACATAATTTCCTTACCTCAATTCCTTCGAGAACGCAAGATCACTTGGGGCGTTAACCCTAGCTTTCACTCCTTCAAAGCTGAAATCATCATATCATATCAAACCTTAAATTAAACCACATACACATGTTATACTAACTTAAAACAACTCCAAACTAAGAACGAAATTGCAAGAATCATCTATTTCTCTTACCTTCACTAGAGATCAAAATCTCAAACTTTGAGATCTCTTCCAATACTTGAAATCAATCCACCAAACTTTGGATATCACTTAGTCTAGTGACAAGGATTATTTTTCGTTCTACGAACTTAGTGAATTAGTGGAAGGATGAGGTGGTTTAGCAAGGTAGCTAGAGATGGAAGCTTGGAAGATTGGATGGAACGAGAGGGAAAGGGCTAGAAGGGGCTGGCGTGGGTGATGATGATGAGGGTGGTGAGTCATGAACTCCATTAATTGCATTCTTATCTCATCATCTATCTCAGCCATGCTTTATCCCTTGACTCATATGACCCATTAATTTCCTCTTTTCCTCCTTCTCATCTCAGCCATTCATTAAATCACCAATCTAAAAATTCTGATTAAATTTCTTGTCTCATACTCTTAATATTTTTCTGATATCAACATATTGTGTTTGACTCATTGACATCCACTTTATTAGTTCTTTCATATTACATACTTCATTCATGCATCATTCATACATTAAACTTCATATTTATTTAATCATTTTGATCGAAATACTTTACATACATGGAGGAATACATGGAAATTGGGGATCTCACATATAAATTCAATAAAGAAAATAAATAGAGATTTTTGTATATTAATGATATAGTTGAAAAATATGTAAATACATTTTCAAAACCTATGTACATGTATTTTAAGAGATTAAATAATTAAAAGAACAAATAATATATCTAAATATATATAGATATATATATTTATTTATTTAATTAAACAAAGAATACAAATATATTAAATTAAATGTGATGTGCACATAAGTGTGTGTGTGTATAATGAATAAGAAAAGTATATAAATGTTAAGTATAGTAAAATATAGTATATATATTTGAATAAAGGAAAATACAGTCTATATTACTAATACATATATTTTTATATACATTAGACATGAAAATATATATAATTAAGATAGGAAATATATATTATATAATATATAAGAAATATGTAATAATAGGAAATATATACAAATAAATAAATAAAAATTAAAAAATTAAAAAAGGGAGGAAAATCGAGATTGGCTTCCAAAAGAAGCCACCTGATTTTCCCTTGACCTACTCCTATGGGAGCAGAATTCGAAATTGAAAAAGAAAGGCAAAAGCAACTCCTCTGCCTAAACCAAAACCAAAATAAAAAAAAGAAACGTGAAAGAGACGAGGGAGAGGAAGCTCAAGTGAGTTGCAACCTAGGGGAGCGCTTGTAGGGGCACTGCTACAGCTAGAGAAAGAGAATGAGAGAGGACAAAGAAGTGAAGTGAGATTGAGAATAAGAAAATGCAATGAAGGGAAGAAAACATCAACTGTAAGTGGCCTCCATTGCTAGAAGAATAACTAAAGTAGGCTGAGAAAGAAGAAGGCATAGAGCAAGGTATTCAGCTAATTCAAGCGCTAGTTTTGAGTTGAGTTTGTTAGTGGTTTAATGGCTTAAAAATGATATGAAACAGGGATGGAAGAGTGGTGTTGAGAGCCAAATCATGTTGAAAGGAACCTATTAAGGAGCTACAACCAATTTTTTTTCCTCAAGGCTGAACAAAATGTTGGACCAAGGCAAGATTCAACCTTGAACAGCTGAGCCTTAAGGCTGAACAATGGTGGCAGAGGCACCTAAAAATAGGGACTATTTGAAGGTGTAAAATAGGGACCCTTGAAGTCTATTTTTGTTGGTGGTTCATACTAAGATCCTTGTTGGTTTTAAGGGCTAGGTAGTAGCCATTAACCATGGCTATGCAAGATTAAGTTGATGACCATAAAATAGTGAGAAAAGAAACAGCCAAAGAGAAAATGGAAGCTACCGTAAGGGAATCGTACTAGGTGGAGTCATCAGCAATTATAAGCCAGCTTCAAAAAAGCTTTTCTGTAGTGTGTTGAAGTAATTTTGATGCCACTAAAAGGGATGATTCAATGCTGATTGTGGGCAATAGAAAACAAAAAAAAAAGTGGTATAACAAGGGTAGTTGGGTGCCGGATGAGTGCCCAAAACCAAGAGCTTGAAGCTTGCAAGCCTTGGCGTTTGAAGGTTGAAACAGTGAGAGGTTGTTTAAACAGAAAAGAGAGGAGGAAAATTAACTACCTTTGGGTTCAAAAGAGATGTGATGCAAAGGAATTAAAGCCGATCGAAAATTTTAAGAGGGGTTAGACTCAAAATCTATAGGAAAGCAGGTAATAGAAGACCTGACTAAGAAAGCTCATCAAAGAGTGATGTAGAGGCTTGAGTACGGCTGGAAGCTTGAGGAGGAAAGTTTGCTAAGCCTCGAGGTAAGTGGGTTAAGTAAAGCCTGTTAGCACCATCTCGTAAGAATAATTTAAATTTTGTTAATCTTTAGATTAGTTCTTATGTTAAGCGATGTGTATGTTGTGGTTAGGCATTGAGATAAGGAAGTTACGATTAAAGGTATCACTAAATTATAATTTCAGTTTATGCTTGGGTTAGATTGAAACTTGTTTTCTACTTTAGGTGTTATGGCCAGCCAAGCTTGCATGTTAAATGAAGTGAATTGATGCATATGTGCATTCATGTATAGCATGTTTTAAGTCAAGTTATTTTATAACTATGTTTTATAATGACTTGCATTATGTTTTAAATTGAAAAGTCTTGGTTTGAAATGACTTCTGAAATAAATCAAAACTTTCGCATATTTAAAACTCAAAACAAGTTTAATAAGTGTTTTGAAATCCGTGAAAGCTATATGATACACGAGAAATATGTTGTCAGATCCGTTTTCGAGTACAGGCTGACCCATTGATCATCAAGTCACTTTAAGCATATCGAGCTTGCTCTAAGTTCTATTACCCATCTATCGAGCTTTATGCTCTATACTATTAGTGCAATGTGCCTATTAAGTTTAGTGCTCTAAGCAAATCATACTTGTTTGGAAAACCAGTAGATAGGTTCTAGTTCTTGACTAATTAGTAAGACTGAAGTAATATATGACCATAGATATTGTACCGTGGGAGCCTCTTTTAGAATCCTGAAGGACCTACGAGTTATACGATACCTTTTGGTCCATAGGAGACACCTCTAAAATCTTGAAGGACCAATGTGCTACACGAATATCGCTCAAATTGTAGAAGCCACCTATAGAATCCTAAAGGACCTACATGCTACACAGATAACTTTTGGAACATGGGACCCACCTCTAGAATCTTGAAGGACTTATATGCTACATGGATATCACTTGAACCATGGGAGCCACATCTAGAATCCTGACGGACCTAAGTGTTACATGGATACCTTTTGGATTATGGGAGCCACCTCTAGAATCCTAAAGGACCTACGTGCTACACGAGTTTCTTATTGCGACACTTTCTCCATCACTAGCTAGGATGGATGTCGTAACAGTATTAGTGAGTGTGGTCTTTACCAAAACTCTATTAGATATCTGTTGATATCATTTTTTAGTGATTTGAGGCTTTTGCCTACAAGTGATAAGTGATTGTTTTGGTATCATTTTTCAGTGAATTGAGGCTTTTGGTTAAAAGTGACAAGTGATTAGTTTTGTGACCTTTTTAAGTGAATTGAGGCTTATGCCTAAATTGACAAATGATTGAGTGTAAAATCGTTTTCAGTGATTGAGGTTTTGTCTAAAAGTGATGACGGATCGGTTTTGAAATCGTTTTTAGTAACTTAAGGCTTATGCCTTAAGGGATCTGTTACATGTTTGATGTCCATATCTATTTTAGTACTATGGGGCACTTCACCTAACTATATCAATTCTTGCTTTTCGTGAGTTCAACTATTTTAAAACAAAGTGCATAAGAATCTGTTTTGAACTAAATTCACAGTGATCATATTTGGAACTAAGTGCATAGTGAAAGCGTTTTAATCGAAGGGCACAGTGAAAGCATTTTAATTGATGTACATAGTAAAACTTTTTTAATCGAAGTGCACAGTGAGAGCGTTTTAATTGAAGAGCTTAGTAAAATCGTTTTAATCGATATGTATAGTGAAAGTGATTTAAATGAAGTACGCAATGCAAGTGTTTTAATTGAAATGTATACTGAAAGTGTTTTAATCAAAATCTATATTAGAACACTTAATATAAAGAGATAATACCATGCATACACATCACTTTAGTATTACTTATTCATATAATTGCATGTAGATTGTTATGAGACTAGTATGCATTTACTTAAACTACTTACTGAGTTGTGGATTTGCTTACCCCTTTCTAATTCCTTGTAGATCATTCAAGCTAGACTTCACCCTTGAAGTTTTGTGTGGGCCCTCAGAGACTGTACTTAGTAGTGGTACTTGCTTAAGTTTTCTGAGTGTTGCTTTTGTTACTTTTGAGGTATATGAAATTTTGTAAATCATGTTGGTTACCAGGAATAGACATTATGTAGTGCACAGTACAAGCCATTGGAATTATTTTGGGATGTAACTTAGTATCACTCCATATTATTATATAGACTAGCATGATTATCGAGTGCGATTTGAGATATTAGTGTTGTACGAAAAATATGAAACTTGTGGAATGTGGATATGGTTACTATGATGATTCTAGAAATGTGTGTAGTGTGTGATGATATAAACTGTGGATTATGAAGTTAAGATATAATGTTGGAAATGTATATATATTTTGCAAGTTAATTAACTATGGAAAATTGATTATATGTAAGGGGAGGTTTTCGATTTTTTTTGTGAGGTTAATCTTGAATTAAAATATTGAAAAAGTACATGAGAATCATTTATGATTGCACTGACGCTGAATACAAACTTCAAAGTGAAGAAAAAAAATCTACTTCGTAAATTTGTTAAGTGGTATAAGTGAAAGTGTTAAGTGTACGTCACGGCCTTCGGGTTGTAACATGTAGGCAAGTCCATATCGATAAAGATATATATGAATATATTGTGAATTTTATTACATTCATACTAAATAAATTATCGATGTTCAAAGGTATATGCACGTTAAGCTTAGTGTACGTGCGAAATTCAGTGCACATGTGCAAACCTCAGATTTCACACACATTAAGCTTTACATCGGTAAGACAACTCCTATGAGATTCACATTTTTCAGTGCCTCTATATACAATTAAGAAAGCTAGGAAAGTACGATATCTCATAACTGTTTATATGCTTTATTTTCGTAGGTATGAAGGAAAACTGGACTGTAGGCCCCATAGACTTCTATTGTTTCGATGTGGACAAAATTTGATAATATGTACATTTAAAGCTAAATATCAAGATGGTAAGAATTTGCGCCTCAAACTCATCTGTTTATGCATGTTTTGAAAAGTATTCAACAATTTCAAAAATGATGACTAAGTTCATAGGTCGGAAGAACTTTCATGAATAACGATCAAATCAAGTTGACTTTTGACTGCCAGTCCTATATGAATCTTTGTGTGAAGAAGTCTCACACCATTTTAATTGATAAACTGAATCAAACAAAATTGTTAAAAACTGCACGATTAGATGGTTAGGGCTATTTTAGTAATTTCACCCTTATAACCAATCAAATCCTACCAAAAGTCTAATCAATGATTAGAATAAGTTAAATAGATATATTTTACGAGTGAATAAAATATTTTGGAGGTTAGACTGAATGTTTAAACAGAAATTAAATCGTGAAGGGCAAAATAGAGATTTTTAGAAAGTATAAGGGCATTTTGGTAATTTATCATATAAAATACTAATTTAAAAGAGATTTCTAGTCTTCTTCTCTTCCGTTGTCATCCCTTCCGTTTTCATCCACTATCATGCTCTTCTCACTCCTCCATTAACAAAGCTTCGTTTAGAGAGAGAAAGTCACCAAAACCCTAAGAAAAACACTGTAAAACTAAAAACTACCTCAAGCAAACTTGCTCATCTCCCTTCCCTCTATAACATATCTTCCAACCAAGCAGTGGAACGGCCATTTCCACAATGAATCAAGCCCTTGAAGTTTCAACCAAGGCAAAAGGAGGTAAGAGAAAGCTTAATTCTTGGTGTTTTAATGGTGTTTGTGATGTGTTTAAGTATGTATTTAAGCTTGAATTGAATTGAAACCATGAGAATCCTTCCCTTAGTGTTTTAGCCAAGCGCACCAATGCATGAATATGATGTTGTTCAATGTAAAAATGATGTAGAATTAATGTAGACAATGTGTAGAACATAAATTTAAGCTTAAATTTAAGAAATGAAGTGTGAAGGCGTGAGAAGTAGTTTCAACAAAGTGAAGGGCATGGTGAAACCATGCTCAATTCAATGCAATTTGGGTCTTAGAATAATGTATAAATTGCTACAAGAGAGTTGGTGAAGTTAAAATAAAAAAAGGAGCTATTTTTACAGTAGTTGCAGTGTAAACACGGTATAAAGTTGAATGGTTTTACAGCTGCAATAGGCAATATAATAGATCTCAAGGAGTTAATTGTTATAATTAAAGTGTGGTAAATTAATAGTGTTTGTATGGTATTTTGCAGCTCGAAAGTGAAGAGTATATACTGTTGCTATAGGCAGCACAGTGTAATTCGAGTGGTGAGGGATATATGTAAGAGGCATAAGGACACTGTGATGCATTAAAATGATGAAATGACACTTTTATGAGATTGAATATTGTGATTTGGATTGAAATTGGAACACTAGAATTATGGATATTAAACTGTGTTTTCGTGTAGAAGGGTTAGGATAGGTAATACTGTTATGCTGTCAAAATTTCCTAAATTAAACGTAAAACCATATAATCACCATTTGGTACTGTTTTTACAAGAGGAAATAAAATGAAGGTGTGATTAGGTCAATGTTCCATGTAAACCTTTAAGTGTGCACAAATTTGTTACTTAGTTTGCGAAGGGATTTTTAATGATTTTCATGTTCTACAAGGTACACAAAAGTTTCAATGTGACTCTTATACGTAAATAAAATATTTTGAACATTGTTTGCTAAACTGAAAATATTTGGTGAATTTTTATACTTCAACTGCAGTTGTCGTTACTTTTAAAGATTTATGAATTGACTTAAGATATGATTTATTGAATTGTTCTCCATAAATGATTCCAATTGGTTTATGAACTATTTTGAGACTGTTGGGCCTATAGTAGCCTTCAGGTATATCATGCAATTCTGAGTGTGTGTGTGTTATTGCTGATTGACCTTGTTCACATTTTCAACACCCACAGCTGTCACTTGACTGGTGTACTCTATGGACTCCTTTTGATTATGGCCATATGTCTTATGATTATTCCCTTTTGAGATACTTAAATCGCATGCTTCTATCGATTGTTGCCTGGTCTCCACTGTATTGATTTCTAAGTGTTTACTGAACATGTTTTATTAGAATGATTTCCGTATTGTTTACTAAAATTGTTCACTTTCTATTTACCGAAAGTTTACTAAACTACTTTATCATATTGATTTTTGTACTATCTATTGAAAACAATTTATTGTGCCATTTTTCGAGTGTCTACTAAACTGTGTGATCGAAGAAATTTTCAATAAACTCTCAATAGTCAAAATTAAAGATTGAGACAAGTGAGGTGCTTTAAAGCATCCTTACATACTCAACCTGGTTATCTAATCGATTATAGCACTTTTTTTTATAAAGTGCCCGAATACTGCATTGTTATTTATTCTGAGTACAAGAGCCTGTTTTAAGATACACGCATATAGATACTCATAATATTAGCTCTTTTATATATATTTCTTATTGGGCATAAGCTCACCCCTTTATTTTTCTCCTAGATTACCTGTAGTAGATTCTCTCTTTGCACAGGAGAATTTTGATTATAGTGTCCCTCAAGTGGTTACTCGAGCACTATAAAGGTATATTGTTTTACCTTTATATATTCATACTACTTTTGTGCAATATTATTTTGTGTATATTATCATGTATGGGATGTAAATTGAACTAAGATGTACCGAATGTAAATTTGAGGAATTTCATATATATATATATATATATATATGAAATTGAAGTTGAAATTTTCTTGTTCGTATGTTAAAGAACGAATCTATCGAATAAATACGAAATATAAGTAGTTGGTGAATGATAAATCTGAGTGACGATAGAGTAAACAGCCTAACCAGCTATAATTAAAAAGGAAAAATTTAGTTCTAGTTTCAATCATTGGATTGTGATATTAAAATTGGTATAAAAGCAATGTTGATATGATATTTGCTAGTGTTGTTAAGTCAAAATTGGTTAACATCCTATATAGTATTGTACTTGTCTGAGTATATAATTATTGGGAGTGACTAAAAATGATTCTCATGTTTGTTTTGAAAAAATGAGCGACAGACAAAGGGGTACTAGACAAGGAAAGGGATGAGGAATGGGACAGAGACAAGTTGAACCATCTCCAGAACCATCGCCTGAATCCTTTCTAGAACCTGCTTTCCCTCCTTAGCTTGAGAGTCCTAATACTCACATCTCTAGGTTGCAGTGGATGTTTGGAGAGTTTATAACAAATTTTGGTAATAATGCTGATGTTAGCGCATCAAAACCAGAAATGGTGCAGCCTCTTTCTTCGCAAGCTAATGTTCCTTTGGTACCTCAGCCACAGGTTGTACCACCACTATCGCAGCCTCAACCACAATCTGTACCACTACCACCACCACCTCAGCAAGCTGATCCAGTGATTGACTATGACATAAATCTTCTAAGACAGTTCAGAAAACTATATCCACCAAAGTTTAAGGGTGATAAGGATCTTATGGCGGTCAAGAACTAGGTAAATGCTGTGAAGAAATTGGTCACATACATGCAGTGCACAAAGATCGAAAAAGTGGATCTGGCCACTAGTCTATTAGTTGATAAGGTAAAGCATTGGAGGAAATCCACCAAGACAGTCTTAGTTGCCAGACATCAAGCATTGACATGGGGTGTATTTCTAGTGGCTTTTAACAAGCAATACATCCCCTGTATTGCTAAAAAGAGATTACAGGTTAAGTTTATGAATTTATCTCAGGGGAATATGATAGTGGACTAGTATGAGTTGAAGTTTGCTGCATTGCATCGTTTTGACCTAGAGACAGCCAGGAGCGAGGAGCATGAAATTGACAAGTTTATAACTGGTCTGAGGCCATCTATTTGGGTAAAATTAGCTTCGCTTGACACATTCACTTATGTTGAGGATATTCGTCAAGCTTGGTCGTGCAAGCAAGATTATGAATTCCATCAGGTGGAGTTTAGATCCCAAGCTAAAGACAAGGGTAAAAACAAAGTGAAGAGGGGTTTTAATAACAGATCTAATAAGAGATCGACTAAAAAAGCCAAGGTTATTGGAGGTAAAGTCAATGGAGGTCAGTCTATTAAGTTTGCTACTACGGATAACTCCACTACCAAATAGAAGGGTACCATGATGAGATGTGATAAGCGTAGAAGGTCGCATGGTACCAGACCTTGCTTTTGAGCTATGGGAGTGTTTTTTTGATGTGGTCAGACAGGGCATCTAGTTTAGGACTACCCTAATGATAAGATGCCGGCACCAGTAATAGCAATTAAGGAACTAAAGAAGGCTACACCACCTTCGCCGAAGAGAGCTACAATTGTAGAAAAAAAGAAGAAGGTTATAACTTATGACAAAGAGTATGCCATCGATAAGGAGTTTGCTGACATTTCACCTGATGTCATTAAGGGTAAGATCTCCGTTTCTGACTTAGAAGCATTTGCATTAATTGATCTGGGTTCTACGCATTCTTTTACATCCCCAATGTTTGCTATCAAAATACCAGTAGAGCCTGAACCTTTAGGGCATCTGTTACAGATAAATATGCCCTTTAGAGAATATCGAATGACTAATGTCATGTACCATAACTGTAAACTAAAGGTAGGAGAGAAGGATACAATAGCTAACTTGATTGTACTTAATATGTACAATTTTGATGTGATTTTGGGAATGGATTGGTTAGCTACAAATCATGTTAGTTTAGACTGTTATACTAAGTATATAACCTTCTCTTTTCTCGAAAACTATACTGTAAAGCTTTTTATTTAGTAATGAATGTAAATTAGCTTGCAGAAAATTTGTTTAAGATTGAATTTAAAAATTTATGTCGTAATTGAAGGGTTCACTGCTTATGTAAAAGACATAGAAAAGAAATGTCTAGAGATACACAAGATTCTTGTGGTTAGGGATTTTCCAAATGTGTTTACAAACAAATTACCAGGATCTCCTCCTGATTGAAAGATAGAGTTCACCATTGATTTGGTGCCCAATACTGAACTCATTTCCAACCCTCCTTATCGAATGGCACTGGTAGAGCTTGATCAACTCAAGAAAAGCTCCAGGAGTTATTGGACAAGGGTTTTATCTGCCTAGTGTTTCTCTTTGGGGTGCATCGTTCCTATTTGTCCGAAAGAAGGATGGTAGCCTATGACTCTACATTGATTACCGATTGCTTAATAAAGCTACTATCAAGAATAAGTATCATCTTCCCAAAATAAATGACTTGCTTGACCAATTAAGGGGTGTACAGGTATTTTCTAAAATTGATCTGAGGTCGGGTTATCACTAGTTGAAGATCCGAGAAGGAGACGTCCCTAAAACTGCCTCCAAAACTCAGTATGGCCATTATAAGTTTTTTTATTATACCTTTGATTGACTAATGCTCCTGCAGCTTTCATGAATCTGATGAATGAGGTATTTAAACCGTATCTGGACATGTTTGTCGTCAATTTCATTGATGACATCTTTGTGTACTCTAAGTTTTAGGAAAAGCATGAGCAACATCTTTATATTGTTCTACAGACCTTCAAAGATCGAAAGTTGTATGCTAAGCTGAGTAAGTGTGAATTCTAACTGGATCAAATTACATTTCTAGGACATGTGGTGTCTAAAGATAAGTTGTGAGTTGATCCATCTAAGATAGAAGCTATTGTACCATGGGAGAGATTGAAGTTAGTGACTGAGATTTGAAGATTTTTGGGTCTAGCTAGATATTACAGTCGATTTGTTGAGGGTTTTTCTAGATTGGCTGCTCCTCTGATGTGTCTCACATGCATGGGTATTAAGTTCAAGTGGATTGATGCTTAAGAGTGCAATTTCCAAGAACTAAAGCACGAATTGACAATAGCATTGATTCTCACCATTCCGAATGGTTCAGGAGGTTTTTTAGTGTACAATGATGCTTCCTTATCAGTTCTGGGTTATGTGCGTATGCAGAACAAGAAAGTGGTCGCTTATAGTTCTCGTCAGCTAAAGGATTATGAGAAAAACTATCCCACTTATGACTTGGAACTGGCTGTTGTGGTGTTTGCTTTGAAGATATGGCAGCATTACCTACATGGTGAGAAGTTCCAGGTATATACTGATCATATGGTCTCAAGTATCTGTTGTTGCAGCATGAATTGAATATGAGGCAGTGTAAATGGATGGAGCTACTAAAGGATTACAAATGTGAGATATTGTACCACGCGTCCCAAATAGTTCTCGTCAGCTAAAGGATTATGAGAAAAACTATCCCACTTATGACTTGGAACTGGCTGTTGTGGTGTTTGCTTTGAAGATATGGCAGCATTACCTACATGGTGAGAAGTTCCAGGTATATACTGATCATATGGTCTCAAGTATCTGTTCTCGCAGCATGAATTGAATATGAGGCAGTGTAAATGGATGGAGCTACTAAAGGATTACAAATGTGAGATATTGTACCACGCGGGGAAAGCAAATGTCTTGGCAGATGCTTTGAGCAAGAAATATTTGGGTATGGTCTCTTATATGATGGTTTGGGAATTTGATTTGTTGCAATAGTTTACGAGCCTTAGTCTAAATGTCACTCCTTCTGAGAGATACGGTTTGACTGCTAGACATCGAATTTAGCTTGATTTGATGGATCGAATTAGGAATGCTCAGAGGGAAGATGCGTATTGTATTGAAATTGCCAATTAGATACAATTGGGTGTTCAGTCAAAATATGAGATTGGCACAGACGGTATTCTAAGGTTCACGGGTCGAATTGGTATCTTCGAGGACAAACAGTTAAGGGAGTTGATTCTGACAGAGGCACACAACTTGAAGTACACTTTACATCTAGGTATTAAAAAGATGTATCATAACCTACATAAAGTGTTTTGGTGGCTAAGGATGAAGCAAGATGTTACTGAGTTTGTTGCAAAGTGTCTTGTCAAGAGGTAAAGGTAGAACATCAGAAATCAACAGGATTGCTTCACCCTCTACCTATACCAATGTGAAAATAGGAGCTATGGATTTCATCATGGGTTTGCCAAGGACTAGGAGGAACTATGATGTGATCTTGGTTATTGTTGATAGATTGACAAAAGTCAACCCATTTCCTTGTTATTAAGTCTATGGATACCTTGAGTGCCTTAGGCAATCTGTATGTCAGAGAGATTGTTAGATTGTATGGAATTCCAGTGAGCATTACTTTTGATAGAGTTTCCCAGTTTACCTTCATTTTTTAAAGCACTTTCAGGATGCCATGGGATTTCAATTGAATTTTAGCACAACTTTCTATCTGCAAACTAATGGTCATTCTAAGCACATGATCAGATGCTCGAGGATATGTTGAGAACTTGTGCATTGGATTTTAAGGGCTTTTGAGATGATCATTTACCATTGCTAGAGTTTGCCTATAATAATAGTTATCACTTTAGTATTGGCATGACACCTTATGAAGCTTTATATGGCATGCGATGCCTTTCCCCTATTGGTTGGGAAGTTATGGGTGATTGAAAGATTTTAGCTCCTAATCTTGTTGAGCAGGCTTTCAAGAATGTCTGAATTATTTGTGATAGATTGAAAATTGCTCAAAGTCAACAAAAGAGTTATACAAATACTATCCACCTACATTTGGAGTTCTCAGTAAAGGATTCAGTGTTCTCGAAAGTCTCATAATCTAAAGGCATCATGAGATTCGGGAAGAAAGGGTATTTGAATCCTTGCTACATTGGCCTTTTGAGATCTTAGACCGAGTAAGAGATGTGGCTTACAGTTGGCTTTACTACCAGAGTTATCCGAGGTACATAACATCTTCCATGTATTTATGCTATGGAAGTATCATCCGAATCCATCCTATGTCATTCAGTACGAGCTTCTAGAGATTAGAGAGGATATGAGTGTTGAGAAACCGATTCAGATCTTGGATCGAAAAGAAGTACTAGTTCTAAGATGATTCCTTTGGTTAAGGTTCTTTATCAATACCACTCATAAGAAGAAGATACCTAAGAATTAGAGAGCCTAATAAAAGAAAAGTAATTACAGCTATTTGATTGACAAGTATAATTAAATTTGGGTGACAAAATTTCCTAAGGTAGGAAGCATGTGAGATCCACATTTTGACAAATATAATTAAATTTGGGTGACGAAATTTCCTAAGGTAGGAAGCATGTGAAATCCACATTTTTTAGTACCTTTACATACTATTAAGGAAGCTAGGAAAATACGATATCTCATAACTGTTTATATGCCTTATGTTTTTAAGTATGAAGGAGAACAGGAGTGTGAGTCCCACTAGACTTCTATTGCCTCGATGAGGATGAAATTTGATAGTACAAACATTTCGAGCTAGATATGGAGATGGTAAGAATCTGGACCCCAAACTTATTAGTTTAAGCATGTTTTGAAAAATATGCAACAATTTAAAAAATGACGATTAAGTCCATAGGTCAGCAGAACTTTCGTGAATAACGGTCAAACTAAGTTGACTTTTGACCAACTAACAGTCCTATATCATCCTTGTGTGAAGAAGTCTCACACCATTTTAACTGATAGATTGAATCACACAAAACTGTTAAAAAACTATGTGATTGGACAATTAGGGTTAATTTGGTAATCTTGCCCTTATGACTAGTTGAACCCTATCGAAAGCCTAATTAGATTAGAATAAGTTAAATAGATATATTTTGGTGGTTAGACTGAATGTTTGAACAGAAATTAAAACATAAAGGGTAAAATAGGGATTTTTGAAAAGTATAAGGGCATTTTGGTAATTTGTCACATAAGATATTAATTTAAAAGAGACTTCTAGTCTTCTTCTCTTCCATTGTCGTCCACTATCATGCTATGCATGAATATGATGTTGTTTAATGTAAAAATGATGTAGAATTAATGTAGACAATGTGTACAACATGAATTTAAGCATAAATTGAAGAAAAAGAAGTGTGAAGGCATGAGAAGTACTTTTGGCCAAGTGAAGGAAATGGTGAAACCATGCTCAATTCAATGCTATTTAGGTCTTAGAATAATGTATAAATTATTCTGATGGTGAAGTCAAAGCCGAAAAAGGAGGTGTTTTTACGGTAGTTGCAATGTAAACATCGGTATTAAGTAGATCGAATTTACATTTGCAATAGGCAATGTAGTAGATATCAGGGAGTTATATAATTGTTGCAACTGAAGTGTGGTAATTTAACAGTGTTTGTATGGTATTTTATAGTTCAAAAATGAAAAGTATATATTGGTGCTATCGAGCAGCACAGCATAATCTGAATGGTAAAGGGTATGTGTAAGAGGCATAGGGATGATGTGATGCAGTACAACGATGAAATGAGACTTTTATGAGATTGAATATTGTGATTTGAATTAAAATTAGAACATTGAAATTGTGGATATTAAATTTTGTTTTCGTGCAGGAGGGTTAGGATAAGTAGTACCGTTATGTAGCCGAAATTTCTTAAATTAAATGTAAAACACTAAAATCACCATTTGGTACTGTTTTTACAAGAGGAAATAAAATGAAGGTGTGATTAGGTCAAGGTTCCATGTAAACCTTTAAGTAGGCACAGATTTGTAACATAGTTTGCGAGGGGATTTTTAATGATTTTTATGTTCTTCAAGGTACACAAAACTTTTAGTGTGACTCTTATATGCAAATAGAATATTTTGATCTCTGTTTGCTAAACTTAGAATATTTGGTGAATTTTTATATTTCAACTACAGTTGTCCCTACTTTTAAAGATTTATGAACTAACTGAAGATATAATTTATTGAATTGGTCTTCGTAAACGATTCCGATTGGTTTATAAACTGTTAGCTCTATAGTAGCCTTTGGGTATATCATGCAATTTTGAGTGTGTGTGTGTGTGTGTATTTTTGCTAATTGACCATGGTCATGTCTTCAGCACCCACAGTTGTCACCTGACTTGTGTACTCTATGGACTTCTTTTGACTATGGCCATATGTCTTATGATTATTCTTTTTGGGATACTTATATTGCATGATTCTATTGGGTGTTGCCTGATCTCCACTGTACTGTTTATTGTACTGATTTCTAAGTGTTTACTAAACATGTTTATCAGAATGATTTCCACACTATTTACTAAAATTGTTCATTGTACTATTTATGGAGAGTTTACTATACTGCTTTATTAGACTGATTTCTATATTGTCTACTAAAAATTGTTTATTGTGCTATTTTCTGAGTGTTTATTGAACCATGAGATCAAAGAAATTTTTGATAAACTCATTATAGTTAGAATTAGAGATCGAGACAAGTAAGGTGTTTTAAAGCATCCTTCCATACTCAGCTTGGTTATCTAACCGATTGTAGTATCTTTTTTGATAGTGTTTGAATATTGCATTATTATTGATTCTGAGTGCAAGAGCATGTTTTAAGATACGCGTATATAGATGTGCATAGTATCAGCTCTTTCATATATATATTTCTTACTGGGCATAAGCTCACACCCTTATTTTCCTCCCAGATTACTTGCAGTAGTTTCTATCTCTGCATAGGAGGATTTTTACTACAGTATCCCTTAAACGATTACTCGAGCACTATATAGGTATATTGTTTTATCTTTATATGTTTAGACTACCTCTATATAGTACTATTTCATGTATATTATCATTTATGTGATGTAAACTAAACTATAGTGTATTGAATGTAAATTTGAAGAATTTCACATATATATATGAAATTGAAGTCGAAAATTTATGGTTAAT
The DNA here is from genome assembly GCA_032173925.1 of Heritiera fomes. Classification (NCBI taxonomy): domain Eukaryota; kingdom Viridiplantae; phylum Streptophyta; class Magnoliopsida; order Malvales; family Malvaceae; genus Heritiera; species Heritiera fomes. The sequence continues at coordinate 28,473,807 of JAPDPM010000001.1, forward strand.
ATATTAACGAATGAATCAGTCAAATAAATATGGAATATAAATAGTTGATGAATGATAGATCTAAGTGAGGACACAACAGACAATCCAACCAATTATAATTAAAAAGGAAAAAGTTAGTTTTGATTTTTGGCAATTGGATCGTGACAATTTCGAAGTGTCACATGTTGTAAAATTAAATTAGAAAATGTCCCATGTAAATTGGCACTATTCTGGGACAATCTTGTTAAAAGATGTAGCACGGTGCTAAGGTAACAATCGAGCCTAAACTAGGCTTGTCACACAAGCCTTGAGCATTTTAGTCGATAAGGTGTTTATTTAACATAAAAGTAGAATTATACTATATAGCTCGATATATGATGGTATGATGATTCATATACTTAGAGATTTGACTTAATTAAAAGAAGCTTGTAGATATGGTATAGTATAATAGATGATTTTATGGAATTACGATTTAACGAAAATGCAGGTATGACATGGAGCTCGACAAGGTACTATAGTGATGCAGTGTTAGATGAAATGATTCAATGTGGCATTAACCTATAGGCATCACTAGGTCGAAATGATATTACATAGATGTATTTTATGGGCATTATGTTATACTGTTTTAAACTTATGTTTTAAATTGTATCACCTTTAAGCATGCCTAGTTTACGACTTGAGATTTTAAAATAATGCATCCACTTAATGCTTATATGAATACCATGAATTATTGATTAGTTTTGAAAAGAAACTATATGGTATACGTGTATATATATTTCTGAATATAAATGATCTTAAAGAGATGTATTATATATTTTACACGATTTTTGACCAAAAAGCTAAAAGTTTAAACGTTTTATGAGACTATGGGCACCTTAAAGGAGTTAAACTCAATAAAGCATAGTGGAAGCCGCCTAATTAGAGATTACTCACTAGGCATAAATGCTTGTTAGGCAACAGTCATGGACAAGGCTTTATCACACCTAATCAGTGGAGCTTAGAGACATGAGGTTTATGGCCATAGATAGTGCCCTAGTTGGTTTTCAGGGGACAATGGTATGATTTTCTCTACTAGCTACAATGATTTGAGTCTTTATTAATATAGCAATAGGGATCTAGCATGATCTCAAATCGATAAGATAAGCAATTTAGAGTATGATTTTAAATTAATATGTACTCTAAACTTGATATGATTTCACAGAATATGAAATGTGTTTCGATATTTTCGATATTGTACATGTTTTAAATATGCTTCAAAAGTTAAACGTGACATAAAAAGAGAAATGTGCATGCTTTGATTACACGTGATATGAAAAGAGGAATGTCCATGCTTTAAATCAAGGCTCAAAAGTAAAACAAGCTGATATGAAATTTTACATATTTTGAACATGCTTTAAAAGTATATGTAATATGATTTGGATATTATAAATGCTTCATATATGATTATATGCCAAACGTGATATAATTTGAAATGATAGCCATTTTATACAGCAAAGCTTACATAAGTTTGCATACTAAATCATGACATAATAAACTTTCTGCATGAAGGATGTCTTTACCTTGTATTGTACATGAACATGAGATTTATAAGAAGAGTGTCATGACTTTTATACTACATGTGATTATATTTTTCCACATTAAAAGTGATATGATTTAATATAGTACAAAGAATAATTTCTAGATGAAAAGTGACATGATTTGATATTGCATTTGAACATGGGTTTCATATAAGATATGATATGGCATAAGATTGATATGAGCATGGTTTAGTACCATACAGGTCGGACTTACATATGATTCACTGTTACATGATATACTATGGTATAAGGATAAAAAGATTGAAAGATGATTGAATTGATATGATTAGAGGTCTATGTTATAGACAGGTGCTCGGGTGGAGATCTTGAGGTACTTCAAAGTACCCTTTCATCGATACCATAAACCCTTACCTATTTAGAGTCTTTTGGGACATGATTTGAGATGTTGCAATAGATAATAAAAAAGGAAATGATTGAGAATCTTTACTTAAAGGTTTCATACATTTGTATTAGAATAGTATAAGCCTAATTTTGCACTTATATAAATGATTTACTGAGCCCTTACTCATTAAACGCAATTAATTTCTCCTTTAGATTGATCTCAAGTTAAAAGGGCATGTTTGGACAGTCTTAGTGGTTGAGTAGTGCCTTAAATCCTGAGGGCCTTACCTCGGATATTTTGGTATGGTGATATTATTTCTACATATCTTTTACTTTTAGGTAAATTTTGTACATGTCACATTCTGTATATACAGTGTTTCACACTTTTCCACATAAATAGTAATGGTTGGGCTGTCTGCAATGTCTTTACTTAACACTTGATTTAATAGTATATTGTTTATAACAATAATTTATTTTAATTTACATAAGCAAGAATATTTAATATCAGTATTTATGTAACATTTACATCCCTTATTCATAATTACAACATTATAGTACTATCAAAGTAAGTTTGAACATATAAGATAAATGATTATACCTCCAGGATCCATACTAGCTGCCTCAGGTAACCAAAAGCGCAGCTGAAATCTTCAGATAGTAAATCACGCAATCACTGAAAATAATCTGTGAATGTGAAAATAAAAGGAGTAAGCTACAGATGCTCAATAAAGGAATTGTATGCAGAACTTGATATTACGAAATCTATATACAATAATATAATTTATTTTCCTATAGCACACTAGGGACAGTAAAGGAAGGATACTATAGTAGTCTAAGAATCCGGATGGAGTAAGAAAGGTATTTTGAAATACCTATCTTGTCCCGAAACTTAAAAGCGACTATAGGGAGCAGTTATTTATTTTGGTATAACATCACATTTAGTAAAATTTCAAATAAATAAACATTTAGGAAAATGGCATTGAAAACCATTTTAAAGAAAATACTTTAATAAGTATTCATAAATTCACTTTAATCACATATAAATCATTTCAGTCAATTTCAGTAAACAATAGTGTAGGTAACAGTTTAGTAATAAATATGATAGGCAGTTCAGTAAACAATAAACACTTAAATATCATAAACATTTCAGTAAAACAGTACAACACCAGTAGGTAAACAATAATAGTGGTGGAGACCAGGCAACACCCAAAATATATCATGCTATAATCCCCGTAGGGAACAGTAACAGTAAATATATGAGACGTATAGCCATAGTTTATAAATGTCCTCAGTCGTACACTAATCAGGTGTCAACCGAGACGTTGAAGATAGGATCAGTATCAACAGCTTTACAAAGTAACAGTGCAGTAAACACGTGAGCATGATATGGGGCCTAACAGTCTCAAAACAGTATGTAAACAGTAATATCACCTTTATGAAAATCAATAGAATAAGTAAAATCTCCAGTCAATCCATAAAAGTTATTTTATAATACAGTGAATATTATAATGAAAATAATTTATAAAATATTCACTTTTCAATATTTCACTTTATAAATCATTTATTACACTGTAAAACACTTAAAGAGTAATTTTTGGTAACTTTAATTAAATTCGATAACACGAATATTTAAATAATGTTTTTCGATATATTCATTTTTTATGGAAAACCTAAAATATTTAATTTCCAAGGCTAGGAAACCACTTTATAATGCACTAACATATTTTATGACATTTTTAGAAAATTTTCTAAGAAATCTCAGCAACATAACGACTACTAATACCCTAACTTTCCTATAATTCAAACACAGTTCAATATCAGCTAAAAGCCACAGTTTTCAAGGCAATTCACTTCTAAAATATTCTCAAAAAATTATTTGCATCAAAACAATGCATCCAAAATATCTCTACAGTCTACACATGCATCCCTTACCTGTCTGACAATTCGACTTTTTCAATAGCACCACTCGAAATCCAATTCTCTCAGGCTGCAGATAAGTTCACCAGAAATATTAATTCACTTAATACTTATTTTTTAGCTACTTTTCATGCTTAATTGCACCACATTGTACACTGTAAATATTAATGCAGTATATTTTCTATCGGTGCTAAAACACAACTTCTTCGTTTTAAGTTGGATTTTAAATCTAATAGCACCGGTGGAGTGTAATTTCTACAATCTAATGGTACCCTAAAATCATCAAATGCAGCCATGAATATGGGTCCCCTTGCCTAAGCCGAATGGTACCTCTTGCCATTTTCATAGAATTTCTTCAATCTAATTTCATATCCATGCTTAACCATGTTTGTTTTCTAATTTGGATCATTTTTATGCATGAAACACAATGGTTCCCTATACTTCCAAGCTTGACTGAAACCTCCTTTTAATGGTACATTTTTATTTTGTTCAATTTAATCAAAACTAATGCCACAAAGATGATTAGCATGCTTGAATTTATCATCCTACACCATTGGAATTAAATGAAACACAAGGGATGAGGAAAACCTTACCTTGACCAAATCTTCAAGCTCTCCTATCTCAAAGTTTTGTCACTTATTTAATGATCTATGGGTATAGATGAAGAGAGAAGAGAAAGTAGAATAATTTTTTAGTTGGAAGTTTGTTGAAATAATGAAGATTTGGTTATGTTTTTCTTTGGTTTTCTTTCTTTCTTCTTTTCTTCTTCAATGGCGTAAGGGAGGCTTGGAAGAGATGATGAATAGTGGCCGGCCAAGAGCTATGAAGAACTATGAAGAGTCCTTTAGAAGGGGGCAAAGTTACCAAAATGCCCTTGGTTATGAAATTTTCGAATAATTTTGCCCTTAAGCTTCTGTAATCGTTATAACTATGTAATTGCACTATAAAATTTTGGATTTCATCACCAAGTACTCTTATTGGATGTATTTTGATGAATTAGGGTGGTTTCATCAACGCACGAAATACTGAATGTGTGAAATTACGAAATTAGCCCTAACGGACCGCCAGCGTAAATTTCTGATTTAACCACCGATTCAATAAATCTATTTACACAATCTTAAACTCCTTTTCATGTAGAATATCATGGTATTTTTACCGTCATTTTCTAATTTGTTTGCCACACTTCCTAAAATAATGTAAAATAGTATAAATAAGGGATTTTGACCTCAAAATTTTTCACATTATGATCATTACACCTTCTGTACACTGTTTTCCTTAGTCATACATACATCTGGGCACTATAAACTAAGTAGGGTTCACATCACTATTTACTTATAATTCACAAAACTATACAAAATTAATTAATTAATAATTAATAATTAAGTATCTATACATGTACAATACAATATAACTAGTTCTCACAGTACAATACTATAAGATGGGATGCAAACTAGGATCATGAATGGTTGTTATAATGCTTTGATGCCACATGATATGTGTGTAATGAGTAGTCGTGGATATTAGAACTATTGATATGATATCTGTTTGACATGTTTGATGTTGACTGTGAAAATTATTGCTATGATTGGGATATATGAAAAGAACATAATTGCAGGTAGTTTGAATTGGGGAAATCTCTTATTTTAAGGGAGATATTTCAATTTGCTTTTAAATAGGAATATTTTGGTTAAAAATGATTATTACATGTCTTAAAGAGTTAAATAAATTCACTTATGGATTAACATTTAAGCTATTAAGGTGGGAGTACAATGAACAGATAAGTGATTATTGTTTAGTGATTATATTGACACCGAATACAAACTGTAAAACGAAAAAGAAAAATTTAGTTCATAAATTTCTTAATTGGAATAAGTGTAAGTGTCAAGTGTATGTCACGACTTATGGGTTGTGACATTCAATCATTTTGCCCAAAGATATGGGCGAAGGATGGCTTCAATAAATTGAGTTAGAAAGTTCAAGTTATGAGGCAGAATTTTGGGTTGATGTGTTTGGGACTCTTAACGTGGCCTTAAATCTATTAATTATTCAAATTCAAAGTCCTTACGAGAATCCTTAGGGGAATGCTTCATGAATTGGTCCTTCCAAAACAGTTCAAAAAGTTTTGCAAAATCATCAGTCATTTCACTGCTCATTGCCTTAATGAAGATCATTGACTTCAAAAGTTTACCATGGTAAGCAAAAATGAATTGGGTTCAAGCTTGTGTTTCTTTGTGGATTCCAAGTTTTCATTGAATCAGAAAATATACTTAAAATGTACTGGCTAGGTATATCGTTCTCAATAGCAATCACCAATGTTTTCAAAATTATTTTATTTCATTTATTCGGAAAGTAAAATATGGAAAGATTTCAAAACATCTTGATGAAAATTTCAAGAATCCTAAGAACATCTTACATCCACAAATTGCAATCTATGAAGAAACGGACTTTTATTGCTTAATAAGCTCTTAAGTCAAGGCACCACTATTGATGAGTTTTTCAACCTTTTCCTTCAATTGCCTACATTTTTTAGGTTAATGCCCTATGCCTCCATGTGATATTCACATTTGCTATCTGATTCATAACTCCTTGCTATTGGGTTAGGAGTTGTTTTCAAAGGCATAGGCGCTAGATACTGGTTCTCTATTAGCAAAGGTAAAAGTTTAGAAATTGGAATTGGCAATCTCTCTACACTATTTCCTTGCCTTTTTGGATTGTTTAATTGGGTGGCAAGTGAGTAAGGACAAAGTTAGGCTAAAAACCATTTTGAGGAACTGAATAAAAAATATATAGACAAGGGTGGTGAGATTGTTGCATAAGTTATGGGTAATATGGGGTTTAACCTTTATACTGCTTTTCATTAGTCATAGCCTAAACATCTTGATTCTCATTAATGAATGTTACATCTCTCATTGTATTTACCCCTTTGATCTTCTTGCTTTTTATGGCATATTCAATTATCTCACTAGAGAGGACCATATCTATAAAGTTTTTGGTAACATTACCAGTCATTCTCTCATAATATGGAGCCTTAAAGGTGTTGACAAATAGAACTGTGGTGTCTTTCTCCGTGAGGAGAGGCTAAACTTGAACAGCAACATTCACCTATCTCTGAGCATTTTCTCTAAAGCTCTTGATAGCCCTCTTTTCCATATTCTGTAAGAATAGTCAATCTGGTTCCATATCCTTTACATGTTGATATTGAGCTATGAAAGCCCTCGCAAGATCCTTCCATGAATGGATGGTGTATTCTATCTAATTGGAAATTCCACCTTATTGCGGACTTAATAAGGCTATCTTGAAAATAATGGATTAGCAACTTTTCATTGCAAGTATGGCTTGCCATTTTTCAATAAAAGATTGTAATGTGGGCAAAAAGGCATCCAGTCCCATCATATTATTCAAAGTCAGGGGCAATGAATTTTGTGGGTAGTACTAAATCAGGGACTAAACGCAGTTCTTTTGCACCAATGCTTCTGTAGACATCATTTTCTTTAACAAACCTAAGCTTTTCCTCCAACCTATTGTGATAAGAACCTATTTTAGTTACTTTGCTCTTAAGCTTCTCTTTTTCAATAGTATCATCCAAATTTGGGACAAAAATAGGATCAAACTAAGTTGGCCTTGAGTCCACTGCTGATATGTTAGATCCCTTATTTGAAATTCTTCTCTTGCATTGATATCTTCAACAATTCCTTTCTTTTTTTCCAAGATCATCATCTCCATCATCTTGGCCATTTGTTCTCGAGATTCTTCTTCGGCCTTGGCAATCTCTTATTGCTCTCTTTCTATCCCTTCAATTCATGCCAACTGCTCATTCTCCATTGGGTATTGTATAAGTGGCTTGCAATTTTTATTGCTGAGCTATTCTCTCACCTTTATTACCACAATCTAAGTTAAAATGCCCTAATATGCATATACAAATCTACGAATGAAATACATGGGAAGCATGCCAAAGTGTATGAATGTATGGATGCAATATGAAACATAAAGCCTTGTAAAAATGAATGCATGAATGCCTGATATGAGTAAATAGCTAAACTTAATTTTTTTTGTTTATATTTTTTAGAAGAGAAAGAAAGAAAATAGAGTTTCAAATGTAACAAAAAAAATTGTAAAATAATCTAAGGGAAAATAGGAAATGTTCCTTTTTGTGTCCTAGCATTATATTGTTTCTACAATAATATAGCTTTACTGAAGGTTAGGTCTCTTTAGTTGAATTACATGCTTGGCTTGGATACTTGATAAGCTAAAAGGTGCCCAAATTGTTCTTCACTGACATCCACATGGACTAGTAAGGCACCCCAATCCTCACCCATTATAAGCTTCAAATGGTAAAGGTACAACTTGAGTGGGTGTATTTCACTGGCCTGTGTGGAGGTTACCACCTCACGAGGGCAAAGGTACTTTACTCCCTCTAAAAAGGAGAAGCTCGAGTCGAAGGCTAATGCATGCACATGCAAGTGAAGTGCATGTATTAAATATCATATGAAATTTAAAGTTTAAGGCAAAATCTTGATAACCTTAAACTACCTAATGGCCTGACTCTCTAATGTCCTCAGTGAAGTTGCAATATGTCATAACGTATTAAGTTTTGAGAAAACCTAATAGCTAGATACAAAAACTACGGAGTCGCCACCAATCATTCTACCTAGGTGTGATTGGTCACCTATTCAAATTACGGATAAGGCTTAGTCTACATTAAGAGTTCTAAGTTCAAGAGTACAGTTACGTATAGGGAAGGTTTTAAGCACACTATAACGCCTATCTTAAAATAGTACCAAGTTGTCCTAATTTTGCCTTTTGTGTGCTTTATTTTGCTTAGTCTACATTGAGAGTTCTAAGTTTAGGAGTACAGTTACGTATCGGGAAGGTTTTAAGCACACTATAACACCTATCTTATAATAGTACCAAATAGTCTAAAGTTGTCCTAATTTTTCCTTTTGTGTGCTTTATTTTTTATATGCTTAGTATTCAAAAATCTTTTAAGTCTCCTCCATCAAGCTAGTTGGACAATTTAAAAGTTTTTCTCACCTCAAGAATACTCAAATAGGACTAATCATCTTTCTTAAAAAAGGCTTCATTGTTGAATCATTTAAATACATTATAAAAAAAATTCCAATTTTGACTCACTACCTAATTTTATTGCCTTAAATCTTACCGTTTTATTTTTATTATTATTTGTAACTTTTAGGTTGATTTTTTAATAATTTATTATTTTATTATAAATAAACATGAATCATTTAATATTGAAAATTTTCCTCAAGACCATTTGTTGGCTCTATAACCTAACCAAGGGAGGGTGAATCGGTTTTTAGCTACCCGTAGGTTAGATTTGTGGTTCTTTTAAATTCTCTAGCCTATGTTGAAGTTTCCTAAGTTCTTTAGGCTACACAAGCATACAATTCAAATTCAATACAATAATCATAATATAATTGCAAGTAAATAAAAGTGTAGGGTAAGAAAATTGTATGCAAGTGATTTATAAAGGTTCAGCAACCTTGCCTACGTCCTCTACCTTGGGACGCTCCCAAGGATTTTTTCCAAATTCACTAATCTTGAATTTGTATTACACTCCCTCTTTTTACAGGTTCAAGAGTAACCTCCCTCTTTTTCAAGGCTCAAGAGAAACCTATCCCGTCCTTTTTTTGGGCTCGAAGAGTAAACCTTAACTACCCAAATCTCACTTACAATAAAGCACTCAAGGGTACTCTCCCCTTTACAAGATGTGAATGCATACAAGGGATGAAATCAAGAAAAGCCTCTAGACAGGCAAGTGATTACAAAGGTTAAGCACAAGAAGAGAAATTCTAAAGGGTTTATGCTATGATACACAAGAATGATGTTAGTGATGGAAGATATTGAATTTCTAGCTCTTGCAATCTTTGAAAAGCTTGGAGAAGATGAAGAAAATGAAGAGTGAAGTGTCTTAGCTACTTTCCCCTCTTGTCTTGTGACAATCTTAAACTCATTAAGCTCGATTAAGTTAAATTTTGCATTTCGAGCTAATTTAACTTACTTTTTGAAAAATTTTGACAGATCAAATTGAAGACAATACGCACTAAGGATTGAAGTGGAGTTTGGGACAATTCCGAAACAAAGGATAAAATGGTAATTTCATAACTCGAGATTAAATTGGTAATAAGAGTGATTAAACGAGATAGTGGGAAATACCATATAATTTAACTAAGCAATTGATTTATATATATGTATATACACACACACAAATACCTTGCTAAATTATATATATAATCAAATATAAAGAATATAGGAGATATAAGTGGACAGTGTGTGCGTGTAATGTGTAAATATATATAATCTACAAATACTTAGTGGAATCATGAAAACAAAACACAAACCAACGTAAGTGAATGCATGTATGGCTGTGGCCCGTGAGTACTGAAGAAAATAGTGGAAATATGAGTCACCACTACATGGTTAGACATTAAGTAAGGTAAACGCAAGTGGAAATTAAAAGAGGGAGAGAACACAAGTGAGGCCTCTTGTGTCTTGCCATCCTTGTGATTAACGAAAAATATATGTATTGATGAAGAAAACAGGAAACCAAAATTAGGGAAAATGCTAGAGAGCAAATCGTGAAGGAAAGTGTGACAACCGTAAATTTTTCATTTATTGGAAATAAGGAATATTGGAAATTGGTAAAATAAATAAATAGAATTGAGGAAGGAAACGGATGGTGGAAATCCGAGTGAAGGAAAAATAAATCGGAAAAATAAGATGAGATATTATGGAAAATAATGAAAGAAGGAAATTTAATTTGGATAAATGGAAATCCTAATTAAATAAGGAAGATGAGAAGTGAAAATAAATATGTTTATATAATTACTAATTATATAAATATATTTTGATATAAATACATATGTATTTAAATACCGTATGGTATATAGTATATATTAAATATACGATGGTATATATAAGTATATATACTATTTGATAAATTTAAATAGTACATATGTATTATTTACAACAGTGTATATATATATATAAATAAGTATATACATATTTGAGGAAATGTAAATATTAAATTACATTAAAGTTTAAAGGTATATATATTGTTAATACAATATATATATGGAATTATTACATTTATATAAATATTTATATAAATGTTATTTATTTTAAAGTATATAAATATACATAAATATATATACTAGATATATATTTTGTAATGTACAATATATGTAATTTATATATAATATATATTGTAATATATGTGTAATATATAGTATATATATTATATGTATATAGTATAAAGTATATATTATATAAATATACTAAAAATAGTAAGTAAAATAAAAACAAAAGGGGAAAGGGGAAACAAAAGAAACAGAATCGAGAAGACCCCGATTCTGCCTCCCCATGCGCAGCCACCCCCGTCAGCGGCCGCCGGCAAGGGAAAAGAGAGAGGAAAGGAGAAACGTCGTCGCCGGCAAAGGAAAAGGAAGCCGGCGAAGCGAAACGGAGAAGGAATCGACGCGAAACGGTGAAAAATCGAGGAAGAAACCGAAAACCAGATCTGGCGGTGCCGACGGAATTGGCCACCGCCAGTGCTACCGAAGCTCCACCGGAGGAAGAGGAAAACATGGGATGCCACCAGTGAAGCCAACGACGGCGGAGGAAGGCCGACGGAAGAGGAGAAGGAACCGAACCAAAACCGAGTAGATCCGCCGTCGTGCCGTCGATTCGTGACGAACGGAGGTCAGATCCGGCTTCGTCGTGGTGCTGGCCAGCTCTGGAGCCGTCGAACCGCTGGAGAACCGGCCACCAGAGGAGAACCGGCGATGAGGGAGGTAGACCGGTCCGACGGGAAAAGGAAAGAAAAGGAAAAAGAAAAAGAAAAAGAAAAGAAAAAGGAAAAAGAAAAAGAAAAGAAAAGAAAAAAAGAAAAAGAAAGAAGGAAGAAAAAGAAGAAAGAGAAAGAGAAAAGAATTCCGGGAATTTGGAGAATTCCCGAGAATTCGAAAATTACGGAAAATCTCGAGAACTACGGGAATCGGTAAGAAATCCCGAAAAGTGTTAAATTATTTAAATAATTTATTTATTTAAATAATTATGAAAAAAAATTCTAAAATTTAGAATTTAATTTACAGAAAAATTCCCTCGATAACCGAGCCGATGGAATCGAGCGAGGCGAACACGGGCGCGACCTTCGAGAGGCAGTCGCCGACCCGAAACAGGTAAGGGAGACATGTGCCGCCTGTAAGGATATTCGGCCATGTTTTTAAATTGCATTTAATTTTTAAATGCTCTCGATAATTATTGGTTTATAATGTGGTGATTTATCGGTTTTAAATTGTGGTGAAATACCAGTTGAGAAATATAAACTGTATTTTCGGTGCAGGAGGCTAGCCAAATCGGCAGCCGTTATACTGCCAAAAAATTATCGAAAAATTACTGAAATTTACCGAAAATCACTGAAAACCAAAATAAAAGATTTGATTTCACGTGAAACGATTTTCAAGTACGAAAATTGAGAAATTAAGTAAATTTCATAAAACATGAATATAACGATATTTGATTTTAAAATATTCATGTTTTCGAGAATGGTGAAAAGGAAATCACCGAAAATTTATCCTGTATGTGATATTTCACGTGAAACGAGATGAAAATGAAAAAGAGAATGATGTGAATATTTTATAAATATTCTTAAATATTCACTTGATTTTACATAAAACCTTTATGGTTTTAATTATGGAAACAAATAATTATGAAAATTCCATAAAGGTTAAGAAATGATGGGAAACCATGATTTCGAGACTAGAGGTCTCTACATGTGTCTCTAGAAGAAAAACATGGTTAAGGGATTTTGAATTTGGAAAGTAAATAATTTATTTTTACATAAATTATGAAAGTATTTTATTAAATCCCGATTTCTTTGAACACCATGTTTTGGATAAAAAGCACGGGAAAGCGTGCATATGTGTTTTACGGTAGAAAAAGACAGTTTTGCCCTTCTATTTTTACAGTGATGATTTTACAAACTGTCTTCATTTTATGGAAAAATATGATTTATACCTTTATGAAATATTTTGAGAAATGTTATTTTAATTTAATTATTTCATAAAGGTGATGATTTATTACATGTGAGCCTTATGGATACTTGTGAAATATTTTAATTTACTGTGTTTCAAATCCATAAAGGCTGTGGTACGGTTTATACTGTTTTGAGACTTAGGCCCCGAGTTTCATGCATCACACTTATACTGTTACTGTCACGTGGCTGATAGACCTGCCAGTCATCAGCGTCCCGGATGTCACTTGGCAAGTGTACACCGAGGACACCATATAGATCATGGCCATAGATCTCACTGTTATAATGTTACTGTGTCCCTTCGGGGATAATGATTACTGGTCCATTATTGGACGATGATAGCATGATTTAATTGTAGGGTGATGCCTAGTCTCACTTACTGTTTACTATTTACTGAAAGGATTTACAAAATCCTGTTTACTGTACTGTTTACTGTATTGAACCACTATTCACTGTTTACTGTTCACTGTTTACTGTTTACTGATGAAAGACCGTACCAAGACACTGTTTACTAAACTATACTGTTTACTAAAATGGTAGCCATTGATTACTGTTTTACTGAACTGAAAGCTACCATTTACTGTTTATTGAACTGAAAGCTACCTTATACTATTTACTGAATTGGTAGTTACTGTTTACTGTTACTGATTGAACTGTATCGAATTACTGTTTTACTGAATATACTGTTTTACTGAACTGTACGATACGGTTACTGATTCGAAAAGAGAAATAAATGTTTATTCTAAAAGAATAACATAAGAATTATTTCTAGGAAAGAAATAATCAAAGAAGTAACTATCCAATGATTGGATATTTACAAATCACTGTACTGTCACGTGTTTGCAGCTGGGAATTATGGACTCTTTAAAAGCGATCAAAAAGGCGATCGGGAAGAGAGGCTTCGTTGAACCAGGTAAGGGAGTTATATGTGAAGTCAATGCATGTCCTGTGGAGTAAAAATGTTATGAAACTATTGAGAAATTGTTTTGTTTTATGACATACATTGGTTTGATAAATTATATGTTGATTTGGGCAAGCTAAAAGCCTACCCCTATATATGGTTGGGCGAACTGGCCCTCATGTTTTTATGTTGGGCGAACTAATAATGGCAGGTGGGTTACCTTGTTTTAAATAGAATCTGGGTAAGCCACCGATGGGCGAAGAACCCTTTTATGACATCTTGGGCGAGTAACTTTGTTTTAAATAAAAGGCGGGCGAACCCCTTGGTATTCTTTTGGGCGATCCAGGTTGCTTTGTTTTGAAAAGCTAGGTGGCGGGCGAATACTATTCCCGCACTGATGATTGACCATAGGCGAGCCAAATGGGCGAACTGACCATGGCGAACAGATTTCGATGTAATTTTCTTGAGGAAAAATGAGCCATTTTAATATCTTTGAAAATGAAAAATATAAACCCTTTTGGGCAAATTGATTAATGGGCGAGCCACTGAGGGCGAGCCAGTTTTGCTTTCTGATTTTAAAAGCAAAGTGGGCGGGCGAACACAAGTTCTCCTCGCTGGGCGAGCTTCCATGGGCGAGCCATATTGGGCGAGCAGGTTTTAAAGGTTGAGATTTTGAAAGGTTGTTAAAGTGTTTTGTAAACAGAAAGCCTAAACCTTTTTGGAAATCAAATCATTTTGAGAAAATGATAATATGGTGAGATAATTCCATTCATAAGATATAAAAGTGATTTTTGAGACTTTAGGCCCTGAGTTCATGCTTTATTATTCGTGTAATTGCGTGACCCACCTGGGGCGGTGGCTCGGGCCAATGGACCAACGAGTGCACCTCAGGGCATCACAGGGCTGATGGACTCGCCAAGTTATCATCGGTCTCGAGGTCACCTGGCAAGTGGACCCGAGGACCACCTATAGATTATGGCCATAGATCTAGCAGAGATAGCCGTGAGGGACGATGGCCTACGGATGCAACCCAATAGCGGTAGATTCCGTTCTCGCAAGGGGGAGGGGGAACGATGATAGCATGATTTATTTGTTGCCTAGTCTCAACTTAATAATTTCTGTTTACTGAAAGGATTTGTTAAAATCCTATTTGCTGTTTAATCTAATTTATTGTAAACTGTTGAAAACTTGATTTGAATAACGTATGGAGAGTACTGGTTGATATAACCACTGTTTTCCTAATTGACGTGATTTATGGAAAACAAATAAATTGTGAAATATGGTTTTGGTTTCATAAAACAGTATATGTCTCCTTTACTGAGCGTATGAATCGCTCACCCCTTTGTTTTAACTCCACAGATAAAAGACACGGAGTTAGAGAATTAGCTCCGATGGGTACAGCTACATTTAAAGCGCTGAGGCATGTTATGTTAAACGTGACAGGTACAGTCTCTTCTCTTTTACATTCCAGACATATGTATACAGTACTACTTTATTGAAATAAAGACAACAAGGGATGTCAGATGTAAGGAATAATGAAAAGCAAATTTCATATTCCGTATTTGATAAATAAATATTATTATTGTAGAATATTATTGGCATCGCAGACAGCCCAACTGGTAATGTTGTATAAAAATTCGTTAAAAAGATGGTAACGAGATGTTACAGATAAAATGGTATCAGAGCTTGGGTTGATCTGATGTCTGTTGATGCTTTTAGCATAGAAAGTGTTGAGAAAGGTTAACATCCCCTGTAGTACTGTATAATCTGAATGTATAGAAGAGTCAAGTGACTGTAAACTGAGTTAAATGTTTCAATGAGGTGAAAGTTGATGAATTATGGGTTACAGATAGAGATAGTAATCCAGAAATATTGCTTGAGATAGGCGATCTTATCATCATAATGTCAGATCTATTCGGTAAGGTATAGTGAGGAACTCGGTGAGGGTCCCACCAGGACTTCTCTGTCCATATCGAACTAAGATCCTGAAATGATGATATTGAGATAAAAAGGGATAATATTAGTATATAAGCCCTAAGATCGTGTGTTTGGGGGTATATCGAAGAAGGGGAATTAAAGGGGAAGTTATGAACATACCTCTATATTGAAATATTTTATCTAAGTCATGAATGACTAAATTGAATTAAAGGAGTAATTGATGGTGTAAAGGATGATCCCTACTGTGGACCCCACTGATATATTGATGAGTAAGATGACCCTGAGTATATGCTATGAGAAGTCGCGAGATAGTCAGCCCTGTTGTGGATTTTAGGGTCTGAATTTAAAGTAAAAATATGGGTTATATTGGTGATAAATTATTGAGTATTATGAAAAGTGATGTACTAATAGAGTCTGAACTGAAAAGGTGAACTGTGTGATCAATGATTTAAAATCGATGATAATATTGGTCCTAGACACTCCTTATGATTTAGGAGAATAAATATCAGTAATGACTTGACCTTTAAGGAAGCCAAGTGTTCGAGTCATTGCGGATGAGAAAGAAAACCTTGAGGTGGGCGAGCTCGAGCACAGTTGGAAGGGTCGGGCCGTCGAGGTGATCGCCAAAGAGGACAGTATGGATAAGTAGCGTTGTCATAGCAATCATTGTCGATGGGCCTAAAAAGGGGTTGGCATGGCCGGTTGGGCTGGTCCGTTACAATATCCATAGAATCGAAATATTGTAAAATACTTGTAAAGTGACTTGAAAATGTATACATGTGTTTGGAGGATACATAGTGATTTGGTTGGATGTAAATAACGAGACATCTAAGGTAATATGAGTTTATGAATTTGAAATTACATGATGATGTTTTACGTAAGCTTCTAGAGTAACGTGGATTCGAGAGATTTTTTACTCGATTCACAACATGGAATTTGTTTGTAAGCTCTTACCAGTGAATCAGAAGAGCTTGAGAAATTACTCTAGAGATTGATGAGTAGAGAACTAAATTGTTTTGATATAACTGGTGAAAACGAAAATTATATCGTTTTGAAAAACAACGGGATTTGTACTCTCTACAGTTGCTTCTAGGTTCTGGAACAAGTATGGTATTCTAAAATACCTATCATATTCTATCTGGATCCTTAGCCGACTGTAGTATCCTTCCTATTTGTGTGCCTAGAGCCAACTAGGATGATTTTAAAGAGAATAAATATGTATATTGATATAAGCAATATCGTTGAATAATGTCACAAACTTTTAGGAATGGAAAACCTTATTGTTAAATCAGTGAATATGAGTTCTAATTGAACTTTATACAGTAGAGACGTAAGGTCTCGACTGATTAAGTAGACATTGAAGTTGTATGAGTAAAAAAGTCTCACTACTTAAGTGAGATTAAAGTGTGGTTATTGGGGTATAAAATTTATGAGTTTTACCCGTATAGTATAAATGATTTGTTGAGGATTTTGTGGAATTTGTTACCTTACTGATGTGATATATACTTGTGAGAAAGTGGAAGTGAATGGGTATATATGAGTATAATATTCGAAATGGTTACGAGATTGTAACAGTAAAATACTATATTAAGTGGGAAAACCACTGTGGTAATGAATATAAAAGGATGAAATAGTCTTAAGAGACAAGTTATATAATGACTAAGGAACACGAGTTATGAGGTAGTTCCCAAGTATAAGAATAAATGTGATTTCCTCTGATCATTATGCAGTTACGACTGAAATTAATGACAAGCCAGAATTAAAAAGATGAAACTGTCATACTTCGAGGAGCAGATACAAGAAGTACTGCTAATCCTGAAAAAGGATATACTTATGTGTATATATGTACATATTGGGAATGTGAAATTGTATAAATAAAGTGGTGATGAAAATCTGAAAGAAAATAAAATTTAAATTTCAGGAATTGATGTGAGGAAAAGTATACTCTCAAGTATATTCTCTAAGTAGTGACATTACATGTACTAGGAGAATAGAAGAGATAAAAACGATAACTTGATATAAAAGAAGTTATCGAGGGGAAAATGATTTCCTGAGACGTAATCGGTGGTTAGTAACAAGGATTGCAAAAGAAGGGCAGTCATAGTGTAACCATAGGGTTATAGAAGTATATATGGATTGTGTAACCGAGTTAATTCACATCATCATCATGTTTTGGGATGCCCTGAATGCCTTAGTCGATATATATCAGTGAAACAGTGAGAACGTATGTGAAGTTCCAGTAAGTGAGTACGGGTGATAAGGATTCCTGAATTGCCACATGCTTTGAGAGAATAGCAAGAGGCTTTGGGATTCCAAATTTTACTATCAGCATCGCCTTAGATTGATATAGATATCCGAGCACATTGTGTGGATGCTCCGGGATATATTGAGAACGAGTGCGTTGTATTTGAGAGACTATTGGGACATTACATACGATTGATTAAAAAAAACTATCTAAATGATAGTCACCAAAATTATTATCGACTAAACACTAAATGATATGATAAGTGATAAATAGTATAAATGAGTTACTGTGTAAAGGAAGTGAAAAATTTGCTAACTCCCAAGGACGATAAAAGATTTCAGGGAGTGTAAATTGGTTTTGAGAGAAGAAGCCCGAGTTCTTCAGGACCTTGAACAAAATTCGGGATGGCGACCCATGAGATGGGCGATCGCCTAACAGCGGATAATGTGTTGTGAGGTGTGGGCGAACTATGTAGTCACCGACTCACTTGAAATAGTAATCCTAGAGCACGAGAGAGCGACAAAGGGATGACTGTAGATGGCCTGAGGAGACGAGTAGGGCTCTTAAAGAAAATTGGGAGCATATGAGAGGCTAGCGAATCTCATAGTAGAGACGAGATTTGCTAGAAGTTAAAAATATGATAAGGAAGAAAAAATAACTATATTGGTGGTACTTCCTATACTAAGTAAAAATTGAAAAGAGTATAATGCTATCTGGATAGTTGTAGATATATTGATTGAGTCTGCTTATCCCTTGATTATGGAATTTGTTGGGCTAATTAATGCCTTGGCCGAGTTATATGTCAGGCAATGGTGAGGTTTTGCAATATTCCAGGGAGCATTACTTTTGATAGGGAGTCCCGCTTCATATCTCAGTGTTGAGAGAGATTACAGGAAGCTATGGGATCCCGATTGAGTTTTGCACCGCAGGTTATCCGCAGACTGAGAGACGGTCCGAGCGTATGATATGAACGCTCGAGGATATGATGTGAGCTGATGCAGTTGATTTTATAGGCTCCTAGGATAATCCTCTACCCTGGCAGAGTTAGTTTATGATAATGGCCAAAGGAGAGTATAGGCATAGCACTTGAAAGGGATTATTTAGCAAACGATATAATCCACGATAGCATGAGAAAATGGGAGACCGAGAATTATTTTCGACTTGGTCGAACAGACTTCTGGAGATATACAAGAGATTATGTATATTAAGGTCTCACCAATGGGATGCATAATGAGAGGGAAATTGAGTTCTCGACGCATCTTATCTTTAGAAATCTTAGATCGTGTGAAAGATGTGCACTACCTCCGAGTTGTCAAGAGTGCATAATGTATTCCATGTCTCAATGATGAGAAAGTACTATCCATATCCTTCTCACGTGATTTGACATGAGTTCTAGCGATTAGAGAGGACATGAATTATGTTGAGAAACCGGTACGGATTCTGGATAGGAAGGATTAAGTGTAGTAATAAAGTGATTGTGATCTAAGATAAATCCTTGATTGAAATGCTCTGGCAATGGGAGGCTACTAGAGAGTAGATAGCCTTATAAGTGAGAAGTATCCAGAGCTCTTTCAGTGATAAGTCCAGTTGAAATTTGAATGACCAAATTTCTTAAGGTAGGGAGAAAATGTAAGACCTGATTCTACACTACTGTAAAGTCTAATTTCGTAAATTAATAATGGAAATTAAATAACTAATGAATATTGATTTCCACTTGGATGAAAAGTTCCTTAACATGAGTTGTGAAAGTAGCAATTTCGGTGAAATACTCGATGGGCGAGTACTACAATGGACAGCTCGCCAATGGGCGAGCAAGACGATAATCGCCAATCCATGACGGCGAGTTGATGATGGCGAGTACTAATGAAAGAGCTCGCCCATTGGATAATCACCAATTGATGATGGCATTGGGCGAACAGGTGAGTTCGCCAGCTAGTTGTGTAAGGTGTTCGCCCGAATGGGCGAGGACTTGTGATCGCCCAAGAAATGAGTGTGGCGAGAAACATATAGAGGGGCAAATGATAGTCTAGCAGGAGAGTAAGGCAACAAATACTCGCCAAGTCAGTGTGATCGCCAATGGAGGATGACTAGTTGTAACTAACGGCCATACTGGTGAATAGGTGAGTTCGCCAACGTGTGGCGTGAATCAGAGCAAGATTGGCGAGTTGAGCAATACCTGGTGATTGCCCAAGGGGGCGAGGATTGGTGATCACCCATATAATAACAAGTGGGTGAGTAAAGCTATAAACTTGATCACCAAACCTCTATGTGATAGCCAAGGAAAGTATATTATTTCGTAATGGCCAAATACTAAGTTGGCATCAAGATAAAGTGGCGATCTCAAAGATTGGCGAATTGAAGCTGAGGTCTCGTGATGAAGGGGTGAACTGGAATGACACTTGTGCACAAAATGAAAATAGATTCAAACCATTTGGTAGCCAAAATTGACTTTGTAAGTCATACGGTTGAAGACAATTAATGGAGAAGATGTTAAAGTCAATAAGGAATTAACCTTATTGGTTGAAGAGTGAAACAAAGTCAATAGCAGAGGAAAAAGGCGTGTGAAAGGGAGACTTTCACGCCATCTTGAGCTGCAGTTTTCTTCATGCATTAAAGGAATGAAAGACGTGGAATGATGGAAGAAGCAGAGTAAAGGCCAGGTGATGAGTTCTGATTGGATTAGCATGGTTATATAAGAAGAAACATTTGAGGAAAACTGGCTTAGCAAACTTCATCTCCTTTACGAAAATTATGCAACTGCCAGTTTCTGTTCTGATTCCATACATTTCCACCATGCTTGATTTACTAAGCTTCATCCTTACGTTAGCTAAATAAGAAAAACAGCTTGCAAAACCTTTCCTCCATTGTTGATGAGCTCAAGGAATAAGCAAAGCAAGGCTAACATGAGACAGATAGAGTTCTGTTCTGGAAGTGCAGTTGATTAAGGTGAGATTTAATAGTTCTTGAGATTTAATGATATATTTCTATGATTTCAAGTTTGAGAAGCATGATTATAGTCTTGCTTTTGATTTATTCTTGATAGATCATAGAAATAGATTAAATTCGTATCTTGAAGTAGATGAAAAATAAAATGAAACTGGGTTAAAAATTTGTAGAAAGATAATGGGAAAACACTAAAATAGTGATGAGAATGGCGAATATTGTGATCCCCCATGTTGAAATTTAGTGATCGATAATGGGGCGAGTAGGCAATACGAACTCACCAAGTCCAAGAGAGCGAGGTCGCCCAACATATTTTAATTCATGGGCGAACTGATAAATGGGCGAGCTCAAACATCATTGGCGAACTAAATAATGTGAATTGTGTTTGTGGGCGAGGTCGCCACACGTTAAGTCTTTGGCGAGCCCACCTTAGACTAAAAAGCCATGTCGGGCGAACTCATTTAAGAACATATATCGAACTCAAACAGGGCGAGTAGAATTGTGGGCGAACTCCCACATTTAAGCCAAGGTTCTCCTGGCGAATTGAATGTTGGGCGAGCTAGTTGAATATTAGGTCTCGCCAAAGTGTTGGAAATAGTTGAAAAAAAAAAGAAATATTAATAGAAATTATAAATTATCTTGCAGCCGAGAATTATGGACTCAGTAAAAGCGATCATAAAGGCGATCGGGAAGCGAGGCTTCGTTGAACCAGGTAAGGGAGTTGTATGTGAAGTCAATGCATGTCCTGTGGAGTAAAAATGTTATGAAACTATTGAGAAATTGTTTTGTTTTATGACATGCATTGGTTTGATAAATTATATGCTGATTTGGGCAAGCTAAAAGCCTACCCCTATATATGGTTGGGCAAACTGGCCCTCATGTTTTTATGTTGGGCGAACTGATAATGGCGGGCAGGTTACCTTATTTTAAATAGAATCCGGATAAGCCATCGATGGGCGAAGAACCCTTTTATGACATCTTAGGCGAGTAACTTTGTTTTAAATAAGAGGCAGGTGAACCCCTTGGTATTCTTTTGGGCGAGCCAGGTTGCTTTGTTTTGAAAAGCTAGGTGGCGGGCGAATACTATTCCCGCACTGATGATTGACCATGGGCGAGCCAAATGGGCGAACTGACCATGGCGAACAGATTTCGATGTTATTTTCTTGAGGAAAAATGAGCCATTTTAATATCTTTGAAAATGGAAAATATAAACCCTTTTGGGCGAATTGATTAATGGGTGAGCCACTGAGGGCGAGCCAGTTTTGCTTTCTGATTTTAAAAGCAAAGTGGGCGGGCGAACACAAGTTCTCCTCGCTGGGCGAGCTGCCATGGGCGAGCCATATTGGGCGAGCTGACCATGGGCGAGTAGGTTTTAAAGGTTGAGATTTTGAAAGGTTGTTAAGGTGTTTTGTAAACAGAAAGCCTAAACCTTTTTGGAAATCAAATCATTTTGAGAAAATGATAATATGGTGAGATAATTCCATAAAAGGTTTTCATGAGATATAAAAGTGATTTTTGAGACTTTAGGCCTTGAGTTCATGCTTTATTATTCGTGTAATTGCGTGACCCACCTGGGGCGGTGGCTCGGGCCAATAGACCAACGAGTGCACCTCAAGGCGTCACAGGGCTGATGGACTCGCCAAGTCATCAGCGGTCTCGAAGTCACCTGGCAAGTGGACCCGAGGACCACCTATAGATTATGGCCATAGATCTAGCAGAGATAGCCGTGAGGGGTGATGGCCTACGGGTGCACCCCAATAGCGGTAGATTTCGTTCTCGCAAAGCGGAGGGGGAACGATGATAGCATGATTTATTTGTTGCCTAGTCTCAACTTAATGATTTCTGTTTACTGAAAGGATTTGTTAAAATCCTATTTGCTATTTAATCTAATTTATAGTAAACTGTTAAAAAATTGATTTGAATAACGTATGGAGAGTACTGGTTGATATAACCATTGTTTTCCTAATTGACGTGATTTATGGAAAACAAATAAATTGTGAAATATGGTTTTGGTTTCATAAAACAGTATATGTCTCCTTTACTGAGCGTATGAATCGCTCACCCCTTTGTTTTAACTCCACAGATAAAAAACACGGAGTTAGAGAATTAGCTCAGATGGGTACAGCTACGTTTAAAGCGCTGAGGCATGTTATGTTAAACGTGACAAGTACAATCTCTTCTCTTTTACATTCCAGACATATGTATACAGTACTACTTTATTAAAATAAAGACAATAGGGGATGTCAGATGTAAGGAATAATGAAAAGCAAATTTCATATTCCGTATTTGATAAATAAATATTATTATTGTAGAATGCTATTGGCATCGCAGACAGCCCAACCGGTAAAGTTGTATAAAAATTTGTTAAAAAGGTGGTAACGAGATGTTACAAGAATATTCATTATAAAAGGAATATTGAAATTTGACCGTATTCTAGTATCATTTTGTAGCCCTGAAGTAGTGGCACAAAAGAGATGATAAGCGAATGTGTGATTGCTTATTTATAATCGCTTACTGGAGTTGAAGAGGTAGACTGTACTGTGAATAAAATAGGTAAGGGATATATATATATATATATATATATATATATATATATATATATATATATATATAGATAAGTTGTAGGAACATTGTGACTACATTGATAGGATTGAATGATTGTTTTTTTGAAAATTTTGCTTTACCGAACATTGAAACTGTTTTGAGATTGATCAATTGAACTGAATGATTTAAATTGATTTATGGAACCAAATAATTGATATTGTGACTGTATTGGGATTGGGAAATTGGAATTGTGACTTTTGAACTATGTTTTATGTGCAGGAGGGTTAGGGTACATAGCACCATTATGCTGTTGAAATTTCAAAAAAAAACCCTAAAACTCTAAATTGTGAATTAGAGACTTTATCATCGATTTATAAATTGTGAATTGATTAAATATATGTTTTGATTAAACTTTGATAAATGTGAAGAGTTTTCTAGCTAATTATGAAATGTATCATTAAATGTTTAAAATGACTAACTGAAGTGGATATTAAGACCAACTAACTCTATTTTCTGAAAGTTTTGATCTCTAACTGAAATAAATATTTTTAGTGTTTGAGTGATATAAATGCTTTGACTATTTTAAATTAAATATTGTTTCACTGAAAGTATTTATCTTTCAATTTAAGTTAATGATTATATGTTTTGGAATTTAACTAAACATATTAAATGAAAATATATTGATTTACAAATATTTAAATCGAAACTTGGTTCCCAAAAGTTATATTCGGACTGTATTACTGTATTACGTTTTGAAAACATAAAATAAAGTTTTATTGCTTTCATGGGAACCGAGTAAATGTTTTGAGACTATTGGCACCGATATCACGATTACTATATTGTACTATTGCTGTTAGATCATGAGCAAGTCTACAACCACCTTTGTATCACTTGCTCAGTAGTACTGTGAGGTGCACTGTTAGTTATTGACCATGAACAAGTCTTCAACGATTCTTAAGATTGTCACTGGCTCCATGACACTAAATGCACATTACTGTGACTATATCCATATGTCTTACTATTACTAATTACTATTATTGTTTACTCCCTTTTTGAGATACTAAAATGCACGAGGATATTGGGTTATTGCCAGTCTCCACTGAACTGTGACAAAACTTCTTTTTACTGAACTGTTTATTAACCTATTTATTAAATTGTTTATTGAATGGATTACTGAATTAGCTACTGAACTATTTACTGAATAGATGACTAAGTTGTTTACTAAACTGTCATAATACTGTTTTACTAAATCGTACAGAACTGTTTATCGAACTATTACTAATTTAAATTCTGAATTGTTAAATTATTGTTTACTGAACTATTTATTAGTCATTTACTGTACTGCTTTCTAAACTGTTACTAACTATTTACTGAGTATTTTTTTACTGTTTACTAAGTGTACTCTGACTATTTATTGATTGTAATGCAATAACCTACTGACTACTCACAGAACTGATCACTAACTTTTGTACGTAATCGTTTACTGAATTATTGAAATGTTTATTAGTTTTTTACTAAACTGTTGACGGAACTATTTTTGGATTTGATTACAGAGTATTAACTAAACATTTTTACTGAATTTCTTACTGAAACTGTAAGAATCTTAATTTTTCAATAAACTCCTTAAGTTAAAGATTTAGGAAAAGGAACAAGTGAAGGTTAATAACTGAGAGTTCTGAATAGTGGGAGTGTTGAAGGAAAGGGGTGTGGGACCCATAAGCTACTGTCCATGTGCTAGACATTTATTCTTTTAAAAATTTATTTTTAAATTATAATTAAATTTAAAAACATTATTATAAATATGTAATAATTAAATTATAAATATTTATTTTTAATAATATGATTATTATTATTGATTTAAAAACATTATTAGTACTTAAATATGTAAATAATACTTTTGAACAAAAATATAGATTTTCCAAAAAATAACCAAACAACCAAACAACGGAAAATATTTTTCGACATATCAACCAAAAAATAGAAAATATTATTTTTTTTAGAAAATCAATTCTTTGGAAATCATTTTCTACAAGTCATTTTACACAAACCAAATGGAGCTTTGTAAGACTTTATTTTCCTTTTTATCTTGTCTAAAGGATATATATATATATATATATATATATATATATATATATATATATATATTCTAGATAAAACATGATCTTTGTGGATGTTAAATGGATATTTACTATTTTTATTTGATTATTTAAGTATATTAAATGTATGGATTTCTATTAAACTATGGTATAAAGAGATTCGATTATGTTTTACGTGTTCACTTCTTGGGTTGGACCATTTTCAGAAAGCATTGCTTTGTAGAGATACTATTTTCTTTTCTATTTTATTTGCACGTTATATATATATATATATATATATATATATATATATATATATATATATATATTTGCATTTATGAATTAGACATGATATTTGGGATGTTGAACGGATATTTTTTAAATATTTAAAGATTTTTTTATTATGTACATGTGTGTGTATGTGTGTTTATATATTAATTGTATAAATTTTTGTTAAATCACATTTAACAAAAGAATTGATTTTGTTTTAGGTATTCTCTTCTTGAAGCAAAGACCTTCTTTATGAAGCACTAGGATGTTGTAAGACTTTTATTTTCATACTTTTGTATTTGAACATAACATATATATTTTTGTACTAAACATAATGTTTATGGATGTTGATACATATTCTGTGAATATTAGATATATATTTGATGGTTATTTATGGTTTTTGTTTGATTACGTATATATTAAATGTATAGATTTTTGTTAAACTATATTGTAAATTAATTAGATTCAACTTTAGGAGTACTTAGATGGAAAATATATTTTAGCCTACAAAATTAATGGTGTTTTTTTAATGAAATTCAACAATTTAAATTAGCTATGAAATATATCGTATTTGCAATGGAATAAATCAAATCTGTGATAACCGCGAATTTTCAAATTTTAACATTAATGATTTGGAAATTTAATCTTAATGCGAAAGATAAATTAAAGTAAAAAAAATAAATTTATTTACAAAAAAGGAAATAGTGTTGGAATTTCCAAAAATTGATGAAATGATGAAATAGAAGAATTTAATTTTGGATAAATAGAAATCCAAATTAAATAAGAAATGAAAATGAATATATTGAGATATTTATATAATTATATTATATAAATATATTTTTACATAAATAAGTATGTACAATTATATATTTATATATATGTATATTATATAAATATATTTAGATATAAATACGTATATGCATATATGAAATATATGTATATATTTTGTATAAGGATAAATAATATATTTATTGAAATATATATTATTTATATTATTAAATAAGTATATATGTATATGTTTATGTATTTAAATAAATAAATATGAACATTATGTTTTGTTAAAGTGTAAATATATATATACATGTATATGTATTTTGGTATAAAATATGTATTTAAATAAATATTTTAAATAGTATAACTATATATAATTATAAATAAATATATATATATATATAAAAGAAAGAAATGGGAATCGGGATACCCAATTCCCATCCCTTTTCTCTTCTGTTGTAAACAGAGGAGAAATGAAAGAGGGCAGCCGACCCCATCGACCGCCGAGAGAAAAGAGAAGGGAGAGAGAGCGACGCCGCCGGCGAGCCAAGGAAAGGAAGAAAAGCGTCGGTGACAGAAGAAAGAAGAAAGAAACGAAACAAAGCGAGAGGAGAACCGAATCGGGAAAGAAAAAGGAAAAGAGAGAAACGGCGGTGTCAGTCGATCCGGGCACCGCCACACCCACCTCGACATTGGCGAGGGTAAGGGGAAAGGAAAAGTGACCACTGGCGAGGAGGAAAACGAAAAAGGAAGGAGGAAAGAAGGGAGGAAAAGGCCGAACCTTCCACCGCCAAATCTGCCACCGTCACCGACGATGGGGAGAAACGGAGGCCAGATCTAGCTTCGCCGCCACCTACGCCAACCGAGGGAGGGCTGAACCGGTGAAGAACCGACCGCCGGAGGTTGGACCGGCCGGTAAGTGCCAAACCGGTCTGAAACGATCCGAACCGGTTCAGACCAAAAAAGGGGAAAAAGAAAAGAAAAGAAAAGAAAAAAAGAAAGAAAAAGAAAAAGAAGAAAGAAAAGAAAAGGAAAAGAAAAAGAAAAGAGAAGAAAAAGAAGAAGAAAAAGGAAGCAGAAGAAGAAGGGAAAAAGAGGAAGAAAGGTAGAAAGAATTAATAATAATTTTATTATTAATTGTAGTTTAATTTTATAAAAATTCTAAAATGCAGAATTTGTTGTAGATAATTGTTCTTAGTGAACGAGATAATGGAATCGGGAGAGGTGGACTACGGGCGCAACGGTAATGAGGAAGTCGCCGACCCGAAACAGGTAAGGGTGGCATGTGCAGCCTGTAAGGATATTCAGTCTGCATGCTTTTAATTATGAAATAATTTATGAAAATGTTGTGGTGATTCATCGGTTGAAAAATTGTGGAATTTGGCTGTTGTGAAATTATAAACTATCTTTTCGTGTAGGAAGGCTAGTCAACCGGCAATCGTTATGCTGTCGAAAATTTTAGAAAAATTTACATAAAATCATTAAAAATAATTTTATTACACTAGAAATGATTTCCAACCACAGAGATGAGAAATTTAATATTTTTCATAAAACATGAATAAACCGAAAGTGATTTTAAATTATTCATGTTTTTGAAATCGGTGATAATGAAATCACCGAAAACTCCCCCAATATATAAAATTATATGTGATACGAAAAGGAAGATGAAAACACATAAAGTGAATATTTTATAAATAATTATTTTATTTCTTAAATATTCACTTAATTAATTTTAAAACCTTTTACGGTTTTATTTATGAATTTAATTATTTTCTATAAATTCCATAAAGGTAAATGATTTGCGAAAAACACTGTTTTGAGACTAGTTAGCACCTCTATCATGCTCATACGTGATATGTGATATGTTTAATCCCGGTCGACACCTGATCAGTGATCTATCGACGACGATTATAGACTATAGCCATAGATCTGACATGATTATCTTTCTACCTTCGGGTATTATAGCATGATATGACTCTGTGATTGCCACTGTCTTCATATATGATACGTGATATGTTAAATGAAAATGTTTATACGATATGTGACATATAAAAGGAATATATTTTATATGACATGAGAAGAAAATTAAATGATTTATAGCATTTTTATATAATGCTCATTACGGTATTGATTATAGTACTACAAGATGATTTTCATATGACATGTGATATGAACACGTAATATGTAATATGTTTTCAGAAAGAAAAGAGGATATTTTAAATCTAATATTCTTATTTTACATTTTAATTGAATATTAGATTTAAACGATATATATGTTATACGAAAAAGATTTAATAGCTTATTTTGCTATTTAAAGTACTGTACTAATTATAAATTGTACAGTAAAATATGAAAGGAATTCAAAAGAGAATGATGATAATTTAAACTAATATATATCTAAAAGAATAGATAAATATTAATTATTTTATTTAAATGCTTTAATTTCATAAAAGCATAAGATGAAAATGATATGAAATGAAAGGAAAAGGATTTAAATTCAAATGAATTTTATTACTCTCTACAATTGCTTCTATGTTCCAGGACAAGACAGGTATTTCAAAATATCTGCATTACTCCATTCGGATCCCTAGCCGACTATAGTATCCTTCCCACATGCGAGCCTAGTACACTTCTAGGAAAATTAAAGAAAAAGTTTTCAGCATGTAGATAGTTGAATATCAAGAGTTGCATATAACTCCCTTACTGAGCCGTGGTTTGCTCACCCTTTAATATTAACATTTCATATTTTCGAAGAATGAGAATTTGACATCTAAGGATCTCGGCTATGCATTGCTCGATTTATTACATGAGGTACGATCATTTATTTTCTGTATTTAAACTAATCTACAATACTACTTTCTTGTAAATTAAGATAGGGGATGTAAATGACAATTACTTTTTAAATGTAATAGTTTAATGAATATGAAAAGTAAAGTATCGCAGACAGCCTAACCAAATAAGATGTATAGAAAATGTGAAAAAAAAAAGTAGTCACGAGCTGTGACAAAATCAAGGACAGAATTTTTGTCTCTAAAATGAATTGTTAATGTAATTTATAATTTATTTTTATTTTCTAAACAATTTTTGCAATGAAAAATAACTATTTAAATGTGGATTTTTTTTTGTCACAGTTTGTGACAGAATTTGTTACGGAATTTTTGTCACAAATTTGTGACAAAATTTTCAACAGAAATTAGCAATTTGTAACAGATTTTTCGTCACAAAATATAATTTTAATTTCTTATATTGTTTGAACAATATATTTGTTGTGATGGAAAAATGGGTTTACAAACGGAATTTCAGTTACTAATTGCAACGACATTTGCATCGGAAATTCTATTGTAACTTATTTGAGACGGAATTTCCTACCGAATGTCCGTCACAAATTTTTAAACAAAATAAATTTAAAAAAAATAAAATTTGAAATTTTTTATTTGAAAAAAAATCATTTTTTGTGACGAAAAATGGTTTTAAAGATGGAATTTCCCTCACAATTTGTGATGAAAATTGCATAGGAAATTCCATTGATACTTATTTTGAGATCATCTTTTTCATCACAAACTTTAAAAAAAATATTTTTTTATATAAAAAAACTTTTTGATGAAAAGTTGTTTTAAAGACTGAATTTCTATCATAATTTGTGACGGAAATTGCATCGGAAATTCCGTCACAAAAATTTGTGACGAAAAATCAGTCCCAAAATCCGATGGAAAAAGCAAAATATTTAGGTGAAAAAACCAATTTTTTTCGTTTTAATAAACTTTTTTGATGGAAAAATGGTTTCACAAATGGAATTCAGTCACAAATATCCATCTCAAATTTGCAACGAAAAAAATGGCTTTTTGACGGAATGACTTTCAACCACTTCAAATTTGTAGACAGAATTTGAGACAGAATATTTCGTCTCAAATCCGTCTCTAATGGTCATCAATGACGGAATTAGAAAATTGGCGATGGAAATTTTGTCACAAATTCCGTCTCTGATGCTTTGTTTTTATGTAGTGTAAAAACTTAAGTCCATAACTACTTAATGCTTTTAATCACAAGAGATCTAGGAGAATCAAAGTTTAAATTAAATAAAATGAGCTTATGTGTTTGTTACTTAATTTTAATCCATATCTTTCTAGTTGCTAATATTACTACAAATTATATCTAAAAAGCTTGTATTAGGTAGTTTAGTAGTTAAGGATAAATTGAAGAGCTTGTTTCAATTAACAACTTAGTACGGAAAATGGTGTAACAGAACTTGTTGTTATGCTACGATTGACTATTTAATTGACAATCTTATTTTGTATTCGATGATCAATATCAAAATCCAATAATAATTAGTTTCCTTGTCACTGAAGATTTCGAATATTGTTAAATATCGATTTCTTTATAATTGTTTTTTTATAATTAGTTAATTTAATCAAAAATCCTATTTCTAATTAGACTTAATTTTATAAATAACTTGATTAAATTCAATCTCTGTGAGATCGATCTTTACTCGGCTAACTACAAATTAGTTAAATAAGGAATTTATTTTTGGTGACCTCGACACTCATCACTTGGGTAGTTGATTCCTTTATTTGGGCAATCGACTTCTCTATTTAGACAATCGACTTTCCTTGGTCACTCAATTTCACTAAAATATTAACTTATAGCTATTCCTTCCTTCACTTATAGGTACAGAACACTTTTTTTCTCCTTAAGGCAGTCAACTAAATCTTAATTCCAAACTTGATTTTATACTTCTAAAACTTCATTTTTTTTAATACATATGCGTTTTACATGAATTGAAACTTGTTTGTGCTTAAGAAATCATGTTCTTTGGTAATATTATGAGAACCCACTTTCCCAATACCCAATATAAGTTAAAAAGTGTAGAAATCGAAAAACAAGAGTTGATTGCTAAAAAGTTGTTTGGTATCGTTTTCTATTTTCTGTTTTATGTTTTTGAAAATTCTATTTTTGTTTTGTTTTCAAATTTTGAAAACTAGAAATAATATTTGTTTAATACTGTTACATTTTGAAAACAAATATTTAAACTGATTCAGATATAATAATTCAATTCGTAAAATAAAATTTTAAAAATTAAATAAAAAATAATATATACACTAAATAATAATATTTTATATTATTTAATATTAATACTAAATATTTTCATTTAATCATATAAAAATTTAAGATAATTTAAATAATATTATAATTAAATATAATATTAAATAAAATAATATTATTTAATTAATTGTCATAATCATAAATTATATTTAATAATAATTTTTTTATTTAATTGTAATAATAATATTACATTATTCAATAAAATATTTAACTAATTAATTTATAATAAATTATATAGTTGTTAAAATATATTATATTTAATATAAATAATATTATTTAATGTTAAGTATTTATTTATTTAATAATATTAAATTATTTAATACTACTAGTGATATACTTTAAAGTTAAGATAGAATATAATATTAAATAATAATATTGTTTAGTAAAATAAAAATTAATTATATTAGATAATAGTATTAATTATTAACATATCAAAATTATAATAAATTATTTCATTTAAAATATATAATATACTCAATAAATTATTATAAAAATTTAAATTAAATAATATTATAAATTATAGTTCAATGTAATTTACATTTAATTGCTTTTTATGATTTCAACTTTTTTATATTAAAATAAATATATTAATTTTAAAATATTAATTAATTAATATTTTATATTAAAATTTAATATTATTTTATTTAAAAAATTAATTAATTTTATTTATATTTTGATTATAAAAAAGATATTAATATTATATTAATATATAAAATCTGTTTACTTACTTATGAACAGTAAGAGAAATGAAAACAAGAAATTCTTTGTTTCCAACAATTTTGGAAATTTTTATTTTTGTTTTCGTTTTTTGAAAAGGAAAACATGTTGCCAAACATGTTTTCTATTTCTGTTTCCAAAAAAAAAACTGAAAACAAAAACAGAAAACAGGAAATAAAAAGGATACTAAACGACCTCTAAGATTTCTAAATAAAGGGTTTGTTCGATAAGGATTGGGAAAGTACCCAATGTAGGCCCCACATGGACATTTACTGTCTAGATTGAAATGAGACCCTAAAGTAATGATATTTAAAGTGAAATATTAAGATTGTAAGAATCGGTATCACAAAATTCCTTCGTTTGTGCATGTTTCAAAAAGTGTGCAATAAATTCAAAAATGATAATTATGTCCATAAACAATAAGAATATTTGTGAATAATGGTCAACTTAGTTTGACTTTTGACTAACAGATTGTTATGGTCAAATCTTCGTGTGAAGAAGTCTTACGCACTTCCAACTTGTAATCTGAAGCACATGAAAACGTTGAAAATTACACGAATGAACAATCAGGGGTATTTTGGTAATTTTACCAAAATAGTGGTAAGTGTGATATTCATATATCTACCATCTGTATGTATTAATAGATGTTATATAAGTATCTAAATGCTCTATTCTTTGCAAGAGTAAAGGGTAAAGGATGGTGGGCCGACAGGACTTTTAGTGTCCCAAAGCAGGTGGAACTTGGTGGATATAGTATTTAGAGCCAAATATGAATATGGTAAGAATCTACACCTTAAACGTTCGTTTATACATATTTTGAAAAGTGTGCAAATAATTTAGAAAAAGATAGTTTTGTCCATAAGCTGTTTGGATTTTTGAGAATAACGATTAAATTCCTTTGAATTTTGATCAAGTAATAGTGACAGAAAATTCTTAGTGTGAAGATATCCCAAACCCCTCAAAACTGGTAGACTGAAACACATGAAAAAGTAGAAATTTATGTGATTCAACAGTTGGGGTATTTTTGTAATTTTGCCCAAACGATCAGTCAAGCCTTAACAATACTCAACCAATGATTAGAGCATGTTAAATAGATGTATTTCATTATGAAATAAAATATTTTGGAGATTGGATTGATTGTTTAAACCAAAGTTAAACAGTGAAGGGCAAAATTGGAAGTTTACTTAAGGGCATTTTGGTAATTTGAACAATAAAATATGGATTTTTAAAGAGAATTCCACCTCCTTCTTCATCAATTTTGGTAGCCACCTTCTTCATCTCTATTCCACCATAGCCAAAGCTTGAGAGAGAGAGAGAGAGAGAGAGAGAGAGAGAAAGCTTAAAAACCATACCGAAAAACTCATCGAAACTGAAAACTATCTTCACCTAAGTTGTACAGTTTCTAGTGCTCTATCTCTTGACACTAAAAACAAGTGTTAAAGTGGCCAAAATCAAGGTGTAATTCCCTCCTTCGAATTCGGCCAAGCATAAAAGGTGAGAGAAAAATTAAATTTTCATGTTTTAATGTTTTTAGGCTAGGTGTTTAAGATGTTTAGCTATGTATTTAAGCTTGAATTAGAATTAAACCATGAGAATCATCATCTTAGGGTTTTCAACCAAGCCTCCTTGTGCATGGAAATGATATGGGTTGATGAGAATATGACGTAGAAATTATGTAGAATTAGCATGAAACATGAATTTAAGCTTAAATTGAAGAAAACACTAGTGTAGAAAGCTTAAGCATGTTCGGTCTAGGTGAATGGGAGGTAGAATTCATGCTCAGATTTATGTGTTTTGGGTCCAAGAATAATGTACAAATTAATACAAGACCATAGGCAAAATCCGAACTAAAATAAAAAATGTTTTGACAGTAGTTACAGTGTTAGCACCAATGTGAAAAAGATGAAATGGAAGTTACTGTAGGCAAGGTGATAAATTATGAAGAGTTAATTATTCTTAATAATTGAAGTATGATGGTTGACAGTGTTTTTATGGTGTTTGCAACTCGAAAGTCTAAACGTGACACTGGTCTGATGAGTATCACTGCAGCAAAGTAAGTGGTAAGGGATAAATGTAAAAGATGTAGGGATACTATGGTGCATGTTTTGATAAAAAAAATGCTTTTATGAGAGCTTGAAATGTTGAGAATTGGATTGTAAATGCAAACTGGAATTGGGTTTATAAACTGCGTTTTCGTGTAGGGAGTTAGGATAAATTATAAAGTTGTCATGCTGAAATTTCGTAAAATGAACTAAACCTTCTTCCTTTCTATCTAATAGGCTATTTATACTTGAAATAGGATAAATTTATGATTTTGGCGGGTTAGAGATCAAAAATTCATAAACGTGAATAAATTTTGTAATTTCATTTTCCATAGCATTTTTAACGATTTTCATACTATTGGTGTTACCTTTTTATTCTTCTTTGTCATTTAGCATAAATAAAATATTTTAGACAGCTAATTTTAATTTGAGAATATTTGGTGAATTTTTATTCTTCACTATATTGATTTACGAATATGAAGGTTTTATGGACTAACTAAAGATATTCATTATTGAATTTATCTCAATAAACTACTGTGAATTGTTTTATGAATTGTTTTGAGACTATTGGCCCCATAGTTGCTTACAAGCACATGCACCCTACTATTACTGTTACTATAGCTGGGTGATCTTGATCCCATCATTCAGTGTCCCAGATGACACTTAGGCCATGTACATCTGCAAATGATTTTTAGACTATGGCCATACGTCATTATGCATGAGTTTATTAGGTGATGCCTTGTCGCCCTGCTTTAATTTATACTGGGGTGGTAAATTCTTGGTTATCCTAAATCCAAGCACTTCCAGACTTAAATTATAATATATGACTCTAAAATGTTATATTAATGAATAGGTTTCCAAGAATACTGTTACTGCTTATAGAAAACAAATTTTTGTCTTGTTTACATAGAAAATATTAAATTGTTTATTCGAAATGTCAAATGCATTGTTTGGTGTTTATGAACAATTATTTAACTATGTACTTTTATGAATTTCACTCTTTCAATAGAAATTCCTATAGTTAGATTTTAGATGCCAAGACAAGTAAGGTGCTTCAAAGCATCCTTCCATACTCAGCCTGGTTACTAACCGATTATAGTATCTTTTCCCTACACTGTGCTTAAATTACGTAATGCATGCTTTTGATGTGAAAGTATGTTTTCAATACCTACACATAGTATGCATAGTATCAATTCTTTTATATAAATCTCTTACTGGGCATAAGCTCACCCCCCCACCCCCTCATTCTCTATCCAGATTATTTCTAGTAGTCTCTCAGCTTCTAATCAGGAAAAGTCATATTTTGGTATCCCTCAAGCAGGATCGAAGTTTTTGTAGAGGTATACAGACTTATTTCTATATGTTTGGAGTTATATCTATAGTACTTTTGATATGTATGATTACACTTGGGATGTAAATCGAAACAACAAGACTATTATGGAAGTTTAAAGTTTTGTATATTTTGTTTATGGTAATTGCATGGATTGGTTCTTGGGTTAATTATAATAATAAATATATACTTATTATAAATTATTAAATGAAGACACTACAGATAGTCCAACCGTAAGTAAGAGATATGAATGAAAAATGTTTTGGAAATTTTATTTTCAATAAGTGATAATTAAGTTAGTATTAGAGCAAGGTTGGCTTGATATCTATTAGTGTCGTAGAGATTGGAAATGGCTTACATCCCTTGTAGTATTTTACTTGTCTGTGAAGGAAACCGAAAACAAACATGCAGCGGAATTTAAATCATTCGGCCTCCACCAGGATCGATTCGGAGGGTTGCCTGATTAGGGTTTCGAGATTTTACCTAATGTTTTCTCAGATTTCTGTCGTTGGTCGAGTCACAAGCAACAACTTTTCGTTCCTGCCTCTATGGTATCCACACGAACGGATCTCACGACTCTTGAACGTTTCACGATCAGAAGCCTTAAAGAGCGTTTTTTTTATTCCTTATAATCGAATTGCTAGCTTCGATTAAAAGAATAATTTTTGTTCTGTTTTTTTTTCTACGCGGTTTTGTTTTAGAAAACATCCTTTTATAGGCAGTAAATTTTACCCTAAAATTTACTGTCAAACATAACTCTAATCCTACTTAGAATATGATTAGCTATATCCTTAATCCAATTTAGAATAGGATTAGATATATCCTTAATCCAATTCAGAATAGGATTAATTAAGCTCCTCATTGATCCGTTCTAAGTGTGCGACCCAATAAGTTCTCAAAACAATGGCAATGACAAAATTGTCATAGGCAATGAGCGGTATCTAGCAACACATCATTGCTACCCATGTAACGAGAATGTCAATGACTCGACATAACCTTACTCGTGATAGATGTTACCGTGTAGTCTAATCCCTTTATCCTATTATGTCTTGATTAGACACAAGTCATGGAACGTGTCACACTTGTATAGTCTAATCAGCGTTTCTTGATTCCTGAGTAGACTAATTAAACAAATAAAATCAATATCTCATATTGACTTATTCGAGCACGGCCATGCATTTTTAGTCTCACTCTATCAAAGGGCCCAAGACATCACTCTTGTTATATAAGAGGGATAAATCCTATCTTGATCACTCAACATCCCTCTACATAGATCAAGGCATACCCAATTACTACCTTTATAGTCCATCCTGTTACGAATGACATCTAGCAGCATTAAAGTATGCAATTCTCTATGTTGGGATCTCTGATGATCTCAAGTCAAAGGATCACATACACCATCATCACTATGAGAATCGCTTATGACACTTATATAACAATCCATGTAGCGTTCTCATGGAGGGTCGATCCAGTACATAGTTCTCTAACATGTACCTATGTGATGACTTGATATCCTATATCCAGGACAATGGTCATCAGTCAACCATATACTAGTCTTATCGTATCATTGTTATCCTTGTTCACAATAATACTTGACTAGGGATATTTTAAGAATAGTGTGTTATTACTATTCTAAGGACATTATCATATAAGATTATATTACGCAGTTATAAGACAAATATAATAATGAACTATAAATAAAATGTCATGATACATAAAAATGCCAAAGTCAATCATCTAATGAATGGTTCTAAGGGCATAATCCAACAGTCTGAATGTATAATTGTTGAGAGATTGAAAAATGTTTTCGTGTTGTTTTAAGACAGAATGAGTGAAGGGCAAACGGGTGCTTGACGGGGACAAGGACGTCATAGACGTGTCTATTATTCCCTGGAGCCTTCTCCGGAGCTACTGCCAGAGTTTGCTCTCCTTCCACAGCCCAAGAGTCCAAATACTCGCATCTCGAGATTGGAGCGCATGTCAAAGATTTTATAGATGAGAGCACCAATACCTGAGTATGATAACTATAAATTTTTCATTTATTGAAAATTATTAATATTGAAAATTTGGTGCAATAAATAAATATAATTATGAGATCGGAATATTGTGGAAACTCCGAGAATGGAGGAAGTGAGGGATTAGGAAAATGGTGTGAAGGAAAATTAAATTTGGAAATAAAAATAAGGTTGGAATTATGGAAAATAATGAAGAGAGGAAATTTAATTTGGATAAATTGAAATCCAAATTAAATGAGAAAATGAGAAAGGACTATGAAATATATTTATATAATTATATATTATATAAATGTATTTTTATACAAATACATATGTATTTAAATGCTATATAGTATATATGATTATACATTGGTATATGTATATATATATATACTATTTTATATAAATTTAAATAGTACACATGTATACAAATATAACACCTTATGTATATATATAAGTATATACATATATGAGAAATTTGAATATCATTTTACATTAGAGTTTGTGTGTATATATATAT
Source organism: Heritiera fomes (assembly GCA_032173925.1). Classification (NCBI taxonomy): domain Eukaryota; kingdom Viridiplantae; phylum Streptophyta; class Magnoliopsida; order Malvales; family Malvaceae; genus Heritiera; species Heritiera fomes. Next base: position 28,512,061 of record JAPDPM010000001.1, read on the forward strand.
ATATATATATATATATATATATATATATATATTGTAAATACAATATATGGTATTATTTCATTTATATAAATATACATAAATGTTATCTAATTTAAATTATATAAATATACATATATATTAAATATATATTGTGTTAATACATAATATATATATCATTATATAAAATATATACTATAATACTATAAATAAAATAATAATATTATATTTATAATGTATAGTTATAAGTATAATATATATGTATAATATGTATAAAATGAAAGAAAATAAAAAAGAAACAGAAGGAGTCGGGAACCCGACCCCTTCCCGACCGAGAGGCCGACGGCTGTGAAATCCCCAATTTTCGTGTATTCTTCCATGTTTATAAAGTGTTTAAGCTGAAATGAATAAAATAAATATGAAGATGATGTGAAATTTATGTATGGATGATGTATGGAACATGTAAGAAATAAAGAGAATTGAAATTAAATTGTCTAAGAATGTATGTGATATCAAGAAAATAAATTGACTAGGAGAAAAGAAATTAAATCAGAATCTTGATTGGAGATTAAATGGATAAGTCATATGGAAGAGGAATTAAATGGACAAATAGTCTTGAGTCAAAGGGATAAAGCTTGGCTAAGATGATTAATGGGATAAAGAGACATTTAATGCATGAAGCATGACTCATCATCCCCATCAGCCATCACCAACGTCAGCCTCCCTTCCAGCCCTCTCCCTCTCGTTCCATTCAAGTTTCCATAGTTTTCCACTCCAAGCTCCTTGCTAAACCACCTCACTCTTCCATCGATCCATTAAGTTCGTAGAATGAAAAATAACCCTTGTCACTAGACTAAGTGATATCCAAAGTTTGATAGATTGAATCCAAGTATTGGAGGAGATCTTAACATCTGAAATTCTGGTCTCTAGTGAAGGTAAGAGAAGAAAATGATTTAGTCAATTTCGTTCATGGATTGGACTTGTACTCAGTTGATATGATATGTGTATGTGGTTTAATTTAAGGTTTGATGTGGTATGATGATTTCAGATTTGAAGGAGTGAAAGCCAGGGTTGACGCGCCAAGTGATTTCGCGTTCTCGAAGGAATCAAGGTAAGGAATTTATGTAACGGACGTAAGGCTGCTATGTCCGCATGTTTTATTATGTGTATATGTGGTTTGGAAAGATATACCAACTGTGTTAATGCAGGAAAAGCGACATTTTCGGACTTGTCTCCTAGCGTCAATTAGGCTAGGGCAGCCGACTACCATAAAGGGAAGTCGACTGCCTAGAGACAACCAAAACGCCGTTTTTCAAAAACCGACTCAAACCAGTTGACTGCTATGTAAGCCAGTCGACTGCTATCTACCCAGAAGCATTCTGTTTCAAAACAGTCGACTACTATATGACCAGTCGACTGCTATTTGTTAAAATGCATTCTGTTTGAAAACCAACCGACTGCCCTATGAGACCAGTCGACTGCTAATTTTCAAGAAGCATTCTGTTTCAAAAATAGTCTACTGCTATATGACCAGTCGACTGCTATTTCTTAAGAAGCATTCTGTTTGAAAACCAGTCGACTGTTATATGGACCAGTCGACTGCCCCATATGTTTTCAAAATTGAAAAATATCGAAATTTTAAAAAAAAATTCGATAAATGAAGTTATGAAGCAGCAGCCGACTGCCCTATAAGACCAGTCGACTGCCCTGTATGAAAAGAGCTTTCAAAACTTATTTGATTTAAACACAAAAGTGTTTTCTGAACAAGCATATAATAAATGTTTTGAGACTATGGACTGCGTAATGATCATGTGTTTCTGATGGCTAAGTGACTCTGATCAAGTCCTCAGTAATATGTATGTTGAGCGAGGAACCCTAGTCAGGTCCTCAATCCCACAAGTGACACCCGACTAGTGTTCACTGTGGATTATTAAAGGTAGGAGAGAATCCCTGACCTATACATGGTATACCACTGTACTAATGCATGATTAGAGTCATATAAATGGAAATGAACAGTTTATATGACGATACAATCGCTTAAATAAGTGTACATAGTCTCCATCCTATTTCAAAGGATATATGATGTATGTTTTGAAGCAAAGAAGTATGATGTATGTTTTAAAGTATGTTATGAAGTATGATGTTTTAAAGAAAGAAGTACGATGTATGTTTCAAGAATATGATGCACGTTTTACACGTATGTTGTTTTAAGAAGCATACAAAGTATGTTTGCCATGTCATTTGAAATAAATATGCATGCTTGCAAACAATGCATGAAAGATGTTTATGAAGCATGCTTTATAATGCTTTATATGACATTATAGAGCCAAGTAGGAAAAATGCATATAGAGGCATAGTACGCTCTTTTACATATTTTTCTTACTGAGCGTAAACTCACCCCTTTACGACCATTTTTCCTACAGATTTCCTGAAGTGAGCCTCGCTCCGATTAAAGGAGCTTGATTTTGAAAGATTGCAGTGTACCTTTTCGATACGCTTCCCAGTTAGCATAGAAGGTATACTCATATGTATTATGTAAAGTTAATTGAAATTCAGCTACGGTACAGTACAAGTAGACTTTACGTATATAAGATGTTGGGGATGTAAGTTAAGATGATGTATGAGATCCTGTAGAAATGGAATGATATTTATATATATCATTTTTATACTTATGGATAATGAGTAAAATCTTACGAGCTATTAGACAATTAGCTTAAGGGTAAGGAATGATTGGCACTGATGAACTAAATCAAATAACGTCGGATAAGAAAAAGTTAGATGATAAGATGAGGTTACGGGGATATCTCAGAGTGGTATCAGATCAATTTGATTTGGTAGTTGTCACTGTCGAGAAGCTAGAAATAGTGTTTATCCCCAATTGTACTGTACTTGTCTGAATACATATGCATAGTATAACTATTTATAGTTATACTAAAGATCTTAATGATGATTATATTTACAGTATGAGCTCACGAAGAAGAGGTACTAGCAGAGGAAGAGGACGGGGTCGTGAAGAACAGCCCCCAGTTCCGTCTCCTCATCAATCTCCACTGCATAGCCCGAATACGAGGCTAGCGAAAATGGAAAAGCATATGGAGAACATGGCCACGATGTTCACCCAGTTTATGTCTAATTTCCCAAATGTGGCCACAAGTACCCCAGCAGCGACACCTGCTATTCCTCCTACTGAAGTAACCCCACCAGCCCCAACTACAAAAAGGTAGGACCTTGTAGCACTGATAAAGGAATTTAAAGAAGTTGGATCCGCCCAAGTTCAAGGGGGAAAGAGATTTGTTAACAGTTGAGAACTGGATGAAAGCAGTTCTAAAATCCTTCAAGTACATGCCCTGCTCCGAAAGGGAGAAAGTAGGCTTGGCTGCCTATCTGCTGATTGACGATGCCGAATATTGGTGGCAAGCTACTCGGACCGTGTTAGAGGCCCAATATGATGAGGTTACGTGGGACAGATTTGTAAAAGCTTTTAATGAGCAATACATCCAACGCACGAATCAGAATAGACTGAAGATTGAGTTTCTAAGCTTAACTCAAGGTATGATGACGGTGAATCAGTATGAATCTAAGTTCACCACCTTGAGTAGATTTGATCCAGAGGTCCGGAGAGATGAAGGGCATAAGATTTATAGATTCATCGAGGGATTGAGGTCACCGATTAGATCTAAACTGTATCCGATGGATATCACCATGTATGGAGAAGCAGTCCGTAAGGCTCAGTTGTGTGAGCAGGACTATGATCTACATCATGCTGACTTTAGAGCCAAGGGTAAAGGCAAAGAACCGATGAAGCGGAAGTCAGATGAGAAGACCCTGAGTGATAGATATCCATTTCGGAGAAGTAGACGATCTGAAGGAGTTTCGATATGTAAGTAAATGAATTAAGAGAAAATAATCTCCATTTCAATTACATGGTTATATGGAAATGCATCAAAATTGAAGTTATGATGATGATGATGATTCAGGAACTCCTAGAGCTACCGGGATCAAGATAAGCGATGAGCGATCCCGATACCCAGCAGGAAGCACCGCTAGCTCACCAAAGAATACGATGCAAAGATGTGAGCAATGCGGGAAGTTTCACAGATCACAGCCATGTCGCTTGGCGAGTGGCGCTTGCTTTAGATGTGGGGAAAAAGGGCACATGATTAGAGACTGCCCTCAGAGAGACCAAAGAATACCCGAGGAATATGACAAAACCTCTAAACCGCAACCTAAAGCCACTGCAGCAGAGAAGGGAAAGAAAGTTGTGACTCAAGGACGAGTGTTTGCCATCGACGAAGAGTCTGCCGATGCCTCGTCCAAAGTGATTAAAGGTAAGATTTACCTATTTGATATAAGTGTTACAGCCTTGTTTGATCCAGGCTCCACGCATTCATTTATGTCTCCTAAAATTGCTATGAAAATACCTATTGAGCCTGAGACTTTAGAACACTTATTAAAGATAAGCATACCTCTTAAGGAATCATAAATGACCGAGTTAGTGTATAGAAACTGCAAGCTACGGGTAGGAGAAAGAGAATCAATAGCTGACCTAATCCTACTGAATATGTATGGATTTGATGTTATTTTGGGTATGGATTGGTTAGCTAATAATCATGTTATATTAGACTGTCATGCAAAGAGTGTAACCTTTTCTTCACCCGTTAGCTATGTTGTAAGTTTTGCAAATAATTAATATGAGAGCATGTTTGATTTTGATGTGTTTGCAAATGAAAGTAATGAACAATATGTAAGGTGATGTGAAGGATTTATTGCTTATGTGGAGGACGTAGATCAGAAACGTCCTGGACTCAAGGATATTCCTGTAGTCCAAGATTTCCCCGAGGTATTTCTGGATGATCTTCCAAGACTTCCTCTGGATAGGGAGGTAGAGTTTACGATCGATTTGGTGCCAGGGACTGAGCCCATTTCGAGAGCTGCCTATCAGATGGCTTTGGTAGAATTAGAAGAGTTGAAGAAGCAGCTTCAGGAGTTGCTAGACAAGGGATTCATACGACCCAGCGTATCCCCTTGGGGTGCTCCTGTGCTTTTTGTCAGGAAGAAGGACGGTAGTATGAGGTTGTGCATCGACTACCGGTGGTTGAACAAAGTGACGATTAAGAATAAGTATCCTCTTCCCAGGATAGACGACCTCTTTGATCAGTTAAAGGGTGCACAAGTCTTTTCCAAGATAGACTTGAGGTTGGGATATCATCAGTTGAAGATCCTAGATGAAGATATCCCTAAGACTGCATTCAGGACACGGTATGGTCACTACGAGTTCTTAGTGATGCCGTTTGGTTTGACCAATGCACTTGCAGCCTTCATGAATCTGATGAATGACGTGTTTAAGCAGTGCTTAGACCAGTTTGTCATTCTCTTCATCGATGACTGTATGCGAAGCTAAGTAAGTGTGAATTTTGGTTGAATCAAATCTCCTTTTTAGGTCATGTTATCAATAAAGATGGGGTCTTAATCGATCCATCAAAGATAGAAGCGGTGGTTCAATGGGAAAGACTGAAGACTATGACGGAGATTAGGAGTTTCTTGGGTTTAGCTGGCTACTATAGAAGATTTGTAGAGGGTTTCTCGAAGCTAGCTGCTCCACTAACGCGTTTGACATGCAAGGAAGTGAAGTATGAGTGGAATGAAGCCTGCGAGTGTAGCTTCCAAGAGTTGAAGCGCAGGCTAACGACTGTACCGATCCTTACCATCCCTAGTGGTTCAGGAGGATTTGCAGTGTATGGCAATGCCTCAGGGCAAGGTTTGGGATGTGTGTTAATGCAACATGGTAAGGTAGTAGCCTATGGTTCTAGACAGCTAAAAGACCATGAGAAGAACTAACCGACTCATGATTTGGAGTTAGCTGCAGTAGTGTTTGCCCTGAAGATATGGAGGCATTACTTGTATGGTAAGAAATTTCATATTTTTACAGATCACAAAAGTCTGAAATACTTGTTTTCTCAAAAGGAGTTGAATATGAGGCAAAGAAGATGGCTCAAGCTTCTAAAGGACTATGATTGTGAGATTTTGTACCACCCAGGGAAAGCTAATGTGGTGGCGGATGCTCTGAGCCAGAAGCATGTAAGTATGGTAGCCTATATGATGATAAAAGAACACGAACTGATTGAACAGTTTGCAAGCCTTAACCTTAATGTTATGCCTAATGAGCAATTGGGAATGATGGCTAGTTTGAGGATTGAGCCAGATTTGATGGATAAAATCCGAAGTGCTCAAAAGGAAGATGATAGATGCATTGAGGCTATGAATCAGATACAATCAGGTATGACCTCAGAATTTGATATTAGTAGTGATGGAATTTTGAGGTTTAAGAGACGTATGTGTTCCACGTGATGATGAATTGAAGAAGTTAATCTTGACTGAAGCACATGCCACTCAATACACATTGCATCCAGGAAATACGAAGATGTATCACAATCTTCGCAAGGTGTATTGGTGGAATGGCATGAAGAAAGACATAGCTGAGTTTGTGGCGAAGTGTCTCACATGTCAACAGGTTAAGGTAGAGCACCAAAAGCCTGCAGGATTACTGCATCCTCTGCCTATACCTACGTGGAAGTGGGAACACATTACGATGGATTTCATTATGGGATTGCCCAGAACCAAGAGGAATCATGATGGTATTTGGGTGATCGTTGATAAATTGACCAAGTCAGCTCACTTCCTACCTATGAAGTCAACGGATACACTCAATGCCTTGGCAGATATGTATGTAAGAGATATCGTAAGACTACATGGGGTTCCAGCGAGCATCACTTCTGATAGAGATTCCAGGTTTATCTCCTATTTCTGGGAACATTTTTAAGAAGCCATGGGATCTAAGTTAAATTTCAGCACAGTTTTTCACCCGCAGACTGATGGACAGTCCGAGTGCACTATTCAGATGCTCGAGGATATGTTGAGGGCTTGTGCTATGGACTTTAAAGGCTCCTGGGATGACCATCTGCCATTAGTTGAGTTTGCCTATAATAATAGTTATCATGCAAGTATTGGGATGGCAACATATGAAGCTTTATATGGAAGAAGGTGTCAATCTCCGATTGGGTGGGAAGAAGTGGGCGAGCGTAAGTTGTTGGCTCCAGATTTAGTCGAGCAAGCCTCAGAAGATGTTAAGATGATTTGTCAAAGGCTTAAGACAGCTCAGAGTAGACAAAAGAGCTATGCGGATGCTCGACGGAGACCACTCAAGTTTATGGTTGGAGATTTTGTATTCTTGAAAGTTTCTCCATCTAAAGGGATCATGAGATGTGGCCGACGAGGTAAGTTAAGTCCTCGCTACATCGGTCCATTTGAGGTCTTAGATCGAGTAGGTGATGTTGCCTATAGATTAGCATTACCTCCGGAGCCATCCGGAGTGCATAATGTGTTTCATGTGTCGATGCTTCGGAAATATAATCCGGATCCATCTCATGTCATTGAGTATGAGCCCTTGGAGATAAGGGAAGATATGAGTTATGTAGAGAAGCCAATTCGAATTTTGGACAGAAAAGACAAAGTTTTGAGGTCTAAGACGTTCCCACTGGTGAAAGTTCTCTGGCAATACCATACGACAGAAGAAGCTACATGGGAGCTAATGAAAGAAAGATATCCAGAGTTGCTTACATGATGAGCTACTGCAAATTTGGAGGACCAAATTTTCTAAGGTGGGAAGGATGTGAAATCCCCAATTTCCGTGTATTCCTCCATGTTTATAAAGTGTTTAAGCTGAAATGAATAAAATAAATATGAAGATGATGTGAAATTTATGTATGGATGATGTATGGAACATGTAAGAAATAAAGAGAATTGAAATTAAATTGTCTAAGAATGTATGTGATATCAAGAAAATAAATTGACTAGGAGAAAAGAAATTAAATCAGAATCTTGATTGGAGATTAAATGGATAAGTCATATGGAAGAGGAATTAAATGGACAAATAGTCTTGAGTCAAAGGGATAAAGCTTGGCTAAGATGATTAATGGGATAAAGAGACATTTAATGCATGAAGCATGACTCATCATCCCCATCAGCCATCACCAACGTCAGCCTCCCTTCCAGCCCTCTCCCTCTCGTTCCATTCAAGTTTCCATAGTTTTCCACTCCAAGCTCCTTGCTAAACCACCTCACTCTTCCATCGATCCATTAAGTTCGTAGAACGAAAAATAACCCTTGTCACTAGACTAAGTGATATCCAAAGTTTGATAGATTGAATCCAAGTATTAGAGGAGATCTTAACATCTGAAATTCTGGTCTTTAGTGAAGGTAAGAGAAGAAAATGATTTATTCAATTTCGTTCATGGATTGGACTTGTACTCAGTTGATATGATATGTGTATATGGTTTAATTTAAGGTTTGATGTGGTATGATGATTTCAGATTTGAAGGAGTGAAAGCCAGGGTTGACGCGCCAAGTGATTTCGCGTTCTCGAAGGAATCGAGGTAAGGAATTTATGTAACGGAAGTAAGGCTGCTATGTCCGCATGTTTTATGATGTGTATATGTGGTTTGGAAAGATATACCAACTATGTTAATGCAGGAAAAGTGACATTTTCGGACTTGTCTCCTAGTGTCAATTAGGCTAGCGGCAGCCGACTGCCATAAAAGGGAAGTCGACTGCCTAGAGACAACCAAAACGTCGTTTTTCAAAAACCGACTCAAACCAGTCGACTGCTATGTAAGCCAGTCGACTGCTATCTGAAGGAAACCGAAACAAACACGCAGCGGAAATAAAACATTCGGCCTCCACCAGAATCGATTCGGAGGGTTGCCTGATTAGGGTTTCGAGATTTTACCTAACGTTTTTCTCTGCTTTTTCTGTCTTTGGTCGAATCACAAGCAGCAACTTTTCGTTCCTGCCTCTATGGTATCCACACGAACGGATCTTACGACTCTTGAACGTCTCACGATCAGATGCCTTAAGGAGCGTTTTGATTCTTTTAACCGAACTGCTAGCTTCGATTAAAAGAATGTTTTTTTTTCTGTTTTTAAAAGTGCAGCTATGTTTTAGAAAAACATCCTTTTTATAGGCAGTAAATTTTACCCTAAAATTTACTGCCAAACAGAACTCTAATCCTACTTAGAATAGGATTAGTTATATCCCTAATCCAATTCAGAATAGGATTAGTTATATCCTTAATCCAATTCAGAATAGGATTAATTAAGCTCCTCATTGATCCGTTCTAAGTGTGCGACCCAATAGGTTCTCAAAACAATGGCAATGACAAAATTGTCATAGGCAATGAGCGGTATCTAGCAACACATCATTGCTACCCATGTAACGAGAATGTCAATGACTCGACATAACCTTACTCGTGATAGATGTTACCGTGTAGTCTAATCCCTTTATCCTTTGATGTCTCGATTAGACACAAGTCATGGAATGTGTCACACTTGTATAGTCTAATCAACGTTTCTTGATTCCTGAGTAGACTAATTAAACAAATAAAATCAATATCTCATATTGACTTATTCGAGCACGGCCATGCATTTTTAGTCTCACTCTATCAAAGGGCCCAAGACATCACTCTTGTTATATAAGAGGGATAAATCCTATCTTGATCACTCAACATCCCTCTACATAGATCAAGGCATACCCAATTACTACCTTTATAGTCCATCCTGTTACGAATGACATCTAGCAGCATTAAAGTATGCAATTCTCTATGTTGGGATCTCTGATGATCTCAAGTCAAAGGATCACATACACCATCATCACTATGAGAATCGCTTATGACACTCATATAACAATCCATGTAGCGTTCTTATAGAGGGTCGATCTAGTACATAGTTCTCTAACATGTACCTATGTGATGACTTGATATCCTATATTCATGACAATGGTCATCAGTCAACCACATACTAGTCTTATCGTATCATTGTTATCCTTGTTCACAATAATACTTGACTAGGGATATTTTAAGAATAGTGTGTTATTACTATTCTAAGGACATTATCATATAAGATTATATTACGCAGTTATAAGACAAATATAATAATGAACTATGATAAATAAAATGTCATGATACATAAAAAAATGCCAAAGTCAATCATCTAATGAATGGTTCTAAGGGCATAATCCAACACTATCTACCCAGAAGCATTCTGTTTCAAAACAGTCGACTGCTATTTGTTAAAATGCATTCTGTTTGAAAACCAGCCAACTGCCCTATAAGACCAGTTGACTGCTAATTTTCCAGAAGCATTCTGTTTCAAAAACAGTCGACTGCTATTTCTTAAGAAGCATTCTGTTTGAAAACCAGTCGACTGCTATATGGACCAGTCGACTGCCCCATATGTTTTCAAAATTGAAAAATATCGAAATTTTAAAAAAATTCGATAAATGAAGTTATGAAGCAGCAGCCGACTGCCCTATGAGACCAGTCGACTGCCTTGTATGAAAAGAGCTTTCAAAACTTATTTGATTTAAACACAAAAGTGTTTTCTGAACAAGAATATAATAAATGTTTTGAGACTATGGACTGCGTAATGATCATCTGTTTCTGATGGCTAAGTGACTCTGATCAAGTCCTCAGTAATATGTATGTTGAGCGAGGAACCCTAGTTAGGTCCTCAATCCCACAAGTGACACCCGACTAGTGTTCACTATGGATTATTAAAGGCAGGAGAGAATCCCTGACCTATACATGGTATACCACTGTACTAATGCATGATTAGAGTCATATAAATGGGAATGAACGGTTTATATGACGATACAATCGCTTAAATAATTGTACATAGTCTCCATCCTATTTCAAAGGATATATGTTGTATGTTTTGAAGCAAAGAAGTATGATGTATGTTTTAAAGTATGCTATGAAGTATGATGTTTTAAAGAAAGAAGTACGATGTATGTTTCAAGAATATGATGCACGTTTTACACGTATGCTGTTTTAAGAAGCATACAAAGTATGTTTGCCATGTCATTTGAAATAAATATGCATGCTTGCAAACAATGCGTGAAAGATATTTATGAAGCATGCTTTATAATGTTTTACATGACATTATAGAGCCAAGTAGGAAAAATGCATATAGAGGCATAGTACGCTCTTTTACATATTTTTCTTACTGAGCGTAAACTCACCCCTTTACGACCATTTTTCCTACAGATTTCCTGAAGTGAGCCTCGCTCCGATTAAAGGAGCTTGATTTTGAAAGATTGCAGTGTACCTTTTCGATACGCTTCCCAGTTAGCATAAAAGGTATAGTCATATGTATTATGTAAAGTTAATTGAAATTCAGCTACGGTACAGTACAAGTAGACTTTATGTATATAAGATGTTGGGGATGTAAGTTAAGATGATGTATGAGATCCTGTGAAAATGGAATGATATTTATATATATATCATTTTTATGCTTACGGATAATGAATAAAATCTTACGAGCTATTAGACAATTAGCTTAAGGGTAAGGAATGACTGGCACTGATGAACTAAATCAAATAACGTCGAATAAGAAAAAGTTAGATGATAAGATGAGGTGACGAGGATGTCACAACGGCAGCAACAACTATCGCCGCCGGCGAGAGGAGGCCAAAGAGAGGTAGAGAACGCCACCGGCCAGAAGAAGGAAGAGGTCGCCGGCGTCGAAAGGAAAGGAAACCGAAGCAGAACCGTCGAAGCTGGGAAGAAAAGGAAAAATGGAAAGTGGTGATGTCGGTCGATTCGACCACCACCACTGCCACCGAAGCACCACCTGAGGAAGAGGAAGAGGTAGGAGGCCACCGGAGAGGCAGAGAAATGCGGAGGTGGAGCGGCGAAGAGGGAGAAGAAACCGAAGGTAAATCAAGTAGATCCGTCGTCGTGCCGTCGATTCGAGATGAACGGAGGCCAGATCCAGGTTCGCTGTGGCACCGGCCAGCTGAGGAGCCACTGAACCACTAGAGAACCGGCCGCTGAAGGAGAACCAGTCGTGGAGGAAGGTTGACTGGTCTGAACCGGTCTGACCAGAGAAGAAAGGAAGAAAAAAGAAAAAGAAAAGAAAAAGGAAAAAGAAAAAGAAAAGAAAAGAGAAAAAGAAAGAAAAGAGGAAAAGGAAGAAAGAGGAAACGAATAGGAATTCCGAGAATTCAAAAAATTCTCTAGAATTCGAAAATTACGGGAAATTTCGGGAATTATGGGAATCGGTAAGAAATCCCAGAAAGTGTTAAATTATTGAAATAATTTATTTATTTAAATAATTATGGAAAAATTCTAAATTTTAGAATTTTAATTTTCGAAAAATTTCCTTGATAACCAAGCCGATGGAATCGGGCAAGGTGAACATGGGCGCGACCTTCGAGAGGCAGTCGCCAACCCGAGACAGGTAAAGGAGACATGTGCAGCCTGTAAGGATATTTGGCACACATTTTTTAAATTATGCATTTAATTTTATAAATTCTATTGATAATGATTGGTTGGAAAATTGTGGTGATTTACCGGTTGAGATTTAAACTGTATTTTTCGTGCAGGAGGCTAGCCAATTGGCAGTTGTTATACTACCGAAAATTATTAGAAAAAATTACCGAAAATCATAATAAATGATTTTTCATTACGAGAAACGATTTCCAACGACGAAATCGAGAAATCGATTAGTTTTCATAAAGCATGAATACACTGATAATTAATTTTAAAATATTCATGTTTTTGAAAATGGTGAAAAAGGAAATCACCTAAATTTATCCCGATATGTGATATTTCACGTGAAACGAGATGAAAAATAAAAAGGATCAAAGTGAATATTTTAATAATATTTCTCCAAATATTCACTTGATTTTATAAATAACCTTTAAGGGTTCAATTGTGAAAATAAGTGTTTATAGAAAATTTCATAAAGGTAATTAAAGGTGGAAAGCAGTATTTTGAGACTAGAAGGTCTCCGCATGTGTTTACAGAGAAAACATGGGACCGGAGTGTTGATTTGGAAAAATAAATATTTTAATTTTTCATAAATCATAAAAATAATTGATTTGAATCTCGATAACTTTGAAAATCATGTTTTCGATAGAAAGCATGGAAAAGTGTGCGTATATGTTTTACGGTGAAAAAGGGACAATTATGACCTTTTATATTTTACAGTGATTATTTTATAAATTGTTTTCACCGTATGGAAAATGTGATTTATACTGTTCTATAATATTCAGAACATTTTCGGGAGTGATTACCCCAGTATGAATATTTTATAAATTGTTATTCATAAGATGAAAATATTTTCCTTATGAATATTTATGGATTGATTGAACTTATATTCAGTGAAATTGATTTCATAAATGGGGTTTATATCACATGTTTACTGTTTTGAGACTGTTAGACCCCATATCATGCTCACGTGTCACGTGTTAGTGCTGATAGATACTGATCCTATTATCAGCGTCCCAGTGGATACCTGATCAGTGCACACTGTGGACCGCATAGACTATGGCCATAGATCTCATGTGTTTCCCCTATTAGGGATGATATTATTATAGCATGATATATTTAGGACGTTGCCTGGTCTCCATGATACTGAATTGAAAGCTACCGTATACTGTTTACTGAATTGGTAGCTACTGTTTACTGACTGAACCGTATCAAGAAATTGTTTTACTGATTTGCAAAGTACTATTTTTACCGAATGGTATTGTATTGAATATTACTGTTTTATTGAACTGTAAGATACGGTTATTGAACTAAAGAGAAATTAATGCTTTTTCAAAAAGAATAACATGAAATTATTTCTAAGATAGAAATAATAGCAGAAGTGGTTATCCAATGACTTGGATATTTACATACCATTGTACTGTCACGTGTTTTTAATTGTAGTGAAGGAAACCACTGTTTTATTATTGAATTGTCACGTGTTTTAAATTATACTGAAGTGAAAAGAAATAAGTGGTTTACTCTGTGAAAACGAAAATTATATCATTTCGAAAAAAAAGGAATATAGTACTCTTTACAGTTGCTTTTAGGTTCTGGGACAAGACAGGTATTTCAAAATACCTGCCTTACTCCATCCGGATCCCTAGCCGACTATAGTATCCTTTCTACATGTGAGCCTAGAGCCTCTAGGAAGATTTAAAGAAAGTGAAAAATTATTTTCAGCATATAGGTAGCTGAATATCAAGTGTTGCATATAACTCTCTTACTGAGCCGTGGTTTGCTCACTCCCCAATTTTAACATTTCAAATTTTCGGTGACTATGAGATCTAACATTTAAGGATTTCGAGCTACGCATTTGGAGACACTGCGACAGCTTGATCTATAATATGAGGTATGATCATTTATTTTCTGTATTTAGACTTACTTTCAGTACTACTTTCTTGAGAATTAAGATAGGAGATGTAATTGATATTACTAATTTTATATTTAATAGTTAAATGAATATGAAAAGTAGAGTATCACAGACAGCCCAACCGGATAAATTGTGTAGAATAACATAAAAAAATGTGGTCACGGGCTGTGACACTGAGCCAACACAGCCTCGTCAACCTCAGGTTAATATTCCTACAGTACCCCAGCCACAGCCTCCTCAACCTCAGGTTAATATTCCTCTAGTACCTCAGCCACAACTAGTATTATTTCCACAGTAGCCTCAACCTCTGATACCAACTTAACCCAAGCCAGATCTAGTTATTAGGTGTGATGTTAATACTCTCTGGTAGTTTAATAAGATGAACCCCTTAAGTTTAAGGGCGATAAAGATCCCCTAGCGACAGAGAAGTGGGTGAATGCAGTGAAGAAATTATTTAGATACCTGAGATGTGCAAAGGCAGAGAAAGTAAGGTTGATTGTGTATTTGTTGATTGATGAAGCCAAACATTGGTGGAAGTCCACCGAGATCGTATTAGTGGTGAGACACCCAGTGGTGACCTGGGATATATTTTTGGAGGCTTTCTACAAGTTGTATATTCCTCGCACATCTTAATGAAGGTTAAAGAGGGAGTTTCTAGATTTGACTCATGGGAACATGATAGTAGATCAGTATGAGTCCCGATTTACTGCAAGCCGATTCGACCCAGAAGTAGCGAGGAGTAAAAAGTATAAGGATGAGCGGTTTTTGGTCGGATTAAGACTGTCATCTAATAACAGATTGGCTCTTTTGGATATCAATACTTGTGATGAAACAGTCCATCGAGCACAGTTGTGTAAGCAGAATTATGAGTAGTATCAAGCGGATTATAAGTCTCATGCGAGGGCTAAGGGCAAAGAAAAGGTCAAGTGGGGTCCAGATGATAGAGTAGACAAGAGATCGGTTAAGAAGTCTAAAGGTATTGTCATTAAGGGTAAATCTACTGAAGACAGATCTGGTAAGCCCACTAGTACCTATAGTTCTTCTACCGGAAGGGCATTGCTGCCAAATGTGCTATATGTGGAAGGTCATATAGTGACATGCCTTGTGTATAGGTTACTGGGGCATGTTTTAGATGTGGACAGAAGGGACATTTAGTTCGAGACTGTCCCCAAGAGTGATTGACTCTGCCAGTGCCAACGCAGCACTAGAGGTGAAGGAACCAAAAAAGGCTGCACCATTTGCGCCTAGGAGAGCCACAGCTGTAGAGAAAGGAAAGAAAGCTATGACTTAAGGCAAAGTGTACTCTATTCAGGAATCTGTTGATTCTTCTCCTGATGTCATTAAGGGTAAGATATCTATTCTTGGTATAGATGCTTTTGCATTAATTGATCCTGGTTTTACTCACTCGTTTGTATCACCACGATTTGCTACTAAAATACCAATAGAACCTGAACTTTTAGGGTATGTATTACAAATAAATACACCTTATAGGTAATCTCATACGACAAATGTAATTTATCGTAACTATAAATTAAAGGTAGCAAAAAGGAAACAGTAGCTAACCCAATTATCCTAAATATGTATGATTTTGATGTTATCTTAGGGATGGATTGGTTCACTACAATCATGTTAGTCTAGATTGTTACACTAAATATGTAATCTTTTCCCAACCTTATAAGTATATAGTAAAACTTCCTATATAGTAATACGTATAAAATTTCACTAAAAATGTGTGAGATTGAACTTTTAAATGTTGTGATTGAAGGGTTCATTGCCTACGTGGAAGACGTAGAATAGAGGCATACGGAGTTACACAAGATTCTTCTGGTCAAGGATTTCCTAGATGTGTTTTCGGATGAATTACCAGATCTTCCTCCAGATTAAGAGATCGAATTCACAACCGATTTGATACCCGACACTAAACCCATATCTAAGCCTTCTTATCGAATGGCACTGATGAAGCTAGATAAGCTCAAGAAACAGCTCCAAGAATTTTTAGACAAAGGATTCATTTGCCCTAGTGTGTCTCTTTGGGGCACACCAGTCTTATTTGTCCAAAAGAAGAATGATAGCCTATGATCGTACATTGATTACCGATTACTCAATAAGGCTACTATCAAGAATAAATATCCTTTGCCCAGAATTGATGATCTATTTGATTAGCTCAGGGGTTTTTAAGTATTCTTTAAGATTGATTTGAGATTGGAATATCACTAGCTGAAGATCCGGGAGTTAGATCTCCCAAAGACCGTTTTTTGAACCCGATATGGTAACTGTAAATTTCTAATTATGCCATTTAGGCTCACTAATGCCCCTACAGCTTTCACGAATTTGATGAATGAAGTATTCAAGCCATTTCTAGACAAGTTTGTCATTGTGTTCATTAATGACATTCTTGTATATTCTAAATCTCGAGAAGAACATGCACAGTATCTTTACATTATTCTACAAACCCTCAAAGATAGGAAGATGTATGCCAAACTGAGTAAATGTGAATTCTGGCTAGATTAGATTACTTTTCTAGGACATATAAAGATGAAGTGTTACTTGATCTGTCTACGATTGAAGCCATTGTAAAATAGGAGAGACCGAAATCAGTGATGGAGATTCAGAGTTTCCTAGGTCTAGTCGGATATTATCGTAGGTTTGTTGAGGGTTTCTTAAGATTAGCTGCTCCACTAACGTGTCTGACATGGAAGGATGTTAAGTTAGAATGAAATGATGCGTGTGAATACAGTTTCCAAAAATTGAAGTAGAGGTTGACTATAATATCGATCCTTACTATTTCTAGTGGTTCAAAGGATTTCTCAGTGTACAGTGATGCCTCCTCACTTGGTTTAGGTTGTGTGATGATGCAAAACAGAAAAGTGGTCACATATAGGTCTCGTCAATTGAGGACCACTAGAAGAATTATCCTACCCATGATCTGGAACTTGTTGTTGTTGTGTTTGCTTTGAAGATATGACGGCATTATCTATATGGTGAGAAGTTCCAAGGATATATTGCCACAAAAGCCTCAAGTACCTATTCTTGCAATGTGAATTAAATATGAGACAGCATAAATGGATAGAGCTATTAAAGGATTACGATTGCGAGATATTGTACTACCCAGGGAAAGCAAATGTGGTAGTAGATGCTTTGAGCCGAAAGCACCTGAGTATGATTTCTTATATGATGGTTCGAGAATAGAAACTCTTGGAACAGTTTGCGAGCCTCAGCTTAAATATTACTCCTTCTGAAGAATATGGTTTGATAGCTAGTCTTTGGATTGAACCAAATCTGATAAACTAGATCAGAAATGCTTAGAGGGAATATGCTTTTTGTATCGAAGTTGCCAGTCAAATACAGTTGGGAATTCAGTCAGAATATGAGATTGGCACTAATGGTATTTTGAGGTTCAGAGGTTGGATATGTATTCCCAAGGAACGACAATTGAGGGAATTGATCTTAGCGAAGGCCCATACTTCAATGTACACTTTACATCCTGGCAATAATAAGATGTATCAGAATTTTTGTAAAGTGTACTGGTGGCCCAAGATGAAATGAGACATCACTAAGTTTATTGTATGGTGTCTCACTTATCAATAGGTAAAGGTAAAGCACCAAAAGCCAACAGGATTACTTCAACCTCTACCAATACCGATGTGGAAATAGGAGCACATCACCATGAATTTCATCATGGGTTTGCCAAAGACTAGAAGAAATCATGATGCAATCTGAGTGATTGTTGATAGATAGATGAAGTCAGCCTACTTTTTGCCTATTAAATCCATTGATTCCTTAAGTGCCTTAGCCAACTTGTATGTCAAGGAGATTGTCAAGTTACATGGGGTTCCAATGAGCATTACTTCTAATAGAGATTCCTGATTCACTTCTCATTTCTGGGAGCATTTCAAGATGCCATGGGATCTCGACTGAACTTTAGCATAGCTTTTCATCCACAACCTAATGGTCTGTCTGAGCATACTATCCAAACGCTCGAGGATATGTTAAGAGCTTGTACGCTCGATTTTAAAGGCTCGTGGGATGATCATTTACAATTAGTAGAATTTGCCTACAATAATCGTTATCACTGCAGCATCGGCATGGCACTTTATGAAGCCTTGTGTGGAAGAAGACGCTTTTCCACTGTTCTTGGGAAGAAGTGGGTGACATGAAAATATTTGCTCCCAATCTTGTTCAATAGGCTTCCAAAAATATTCAAATTATCTGTGACAGATTAAGAACTGCTCAAAGTCAGCCGAAGAGTTATGCAAATATCAGACGCTGACTCTGGAATTCTTTGTGAGGGATTCAATTTTTTTGAAAGTCTCACCATTGAAGGGTATAATGAGATTTGGTAAAAAAAAAAGGGAAGTTAAGTCCTCAATATATCAGACCTTTCGAGATCTTAGACCGAGTGGGAGATATGGCATATCGATTAGCATTACCACCAGGGCTATCTAATGTCCATAACATCTTCCATATATCTATGCTACAGAAATATCATCCAAATCTATCACATGTTATCCAATATGAACCTTTGGAGATAAGAAAAGACATGAGTTATGAGGAGAAACTGGTACGGATCTTAGATTAAAACGAGAAAGAATTACGGTTTAAGATAATTCCTCTTGTAAAGGTTATCTGGTAGTATCATTCAAAAAAAGAGGCTACTTGGGAGCTGGAGAGCCTAATGAAAGAGAAATACCTAGGGCTATTCAATTGACTAATTTGATCAAATTTGGAGGACCAAATTTCCTAAGATGGGGGGAAATGTGATAGTCATATGTCTACCATCCGTATGTATTAATAAATGTTTTATAAGCATCTAAATGATCTATACTTTACATGAGTAAAAGGTAACGGATGGTGGGTCCTATAGGACTTTTAGTGTCTCAGAGCAAATGGAACTTGGTGGATACAGTATTTAGAGCCAAATATGAATATGGTAAGAATCTAGACCTTAACTCATTCGTTTATGAATGTTTTGAAAAGCATGCAAATAATTTAGAAAATAACGGTTTTGTCCATAAGCTGTTTGGATTTTCGAGAATAATGGTTAAATTCCTTTGAATTTTGATCAAGTAATAATGATAGAAAATTCTTAGTGTGAAGATGTCTCAAACCTCTCAAACTGGAGGTATTTTGATAATTTTGCCCAGACGATCAATCAAACCTTAACAAAACTAAACCAATATTAAAGCATGTTAAATAGATGTATTTCATGATGGAATAAAATATTTTGGAGATTAGATTGATTGTTAAAACCAAAGTTAAACTGTGAATGGCAAAATGGAAATTTACTTAAGTATAAGGGTATTTTGGTAATTTGAACAATAAATATGGTTTTTTAAAGAGAATTCCAAGTCCTTCTTCATCATTTTCGGTAGCCACCTTCTTCATCTCCATTCCACCATAGCCAAAGCTTAAGGGAGAGAGAGAAAGCTTGAAAACCATACCGAAAACTCATTGAAACTGAAAACTGTCTTCACCAAAGCTATACAGTTTTCAATGCTCTATCTCTTGACACCAAATACAAGTGTTAAAGTGGCCAAAATCAAGGTCTAAGACCTTCCTTTAAATTCAGCCAAGCATAAGAAGTGAGAGAAAATTTGAATTTTCATGTTTTAATGCTTTTAAGCTAGGTGTTTAAGATGTTTAGCTATGTATGTAAGCTTAAATTGGAATTAAACCATGAGAATTATCATCTTAGGATTTCAACCAAGCCTCCTTGTGCATGGAAATGATATGGCTTGATGAGAAAATGATGTAGAAATGATGTAAAATTAGCATGAAACATGAATTTAAGCTTAAGTTGAAGAAAACACTAATGTAGAAAGCTTAAGCATGTTCAGCCTAGGTGAAGGGAAGGTATAATTCATTCTCAAATTTATATGTTTTGGGTCCTAGAATAATGTACAATAGAAAATTGTAGGCGAAATCAAAACTAAAATCAAAAATGTTTTGACAGTAGTTGCAGTGTTAACACCGATGTGAATAAGACTGAAATGGAAGTTATTGTAGGCAATGTGATAAATTAAGAAGAGTTAATTATTCTTTATAATTGAAGTATGATGGTTGACAATGTTTGTATGGTGTTTTATAGCTCAGAAGTCTAAAAACGACATTGATGCTTACGAGTATCACTGCAGCAAACTAAGTGGTAAGGGATAAGTGTAAAAGATGTAGGGATACTATGGTGCATGTTTTGATGAAAAATGCTTTTATGTGAGCTTGAAATGTTGAGAATTGGATTGGAAATGCAAACTACAATTAGGTTTATAAATTGTGTTTTCTTGCAGGGAGGTTAAGGTAAATTATATCGTAATGATGCCGAAATTTCGTAAAATGAAGTAAAGCTTCTTCCTTTCTATCTAATAGGCTATTTATACTTGAAATAGGATAAAATTATGATTTTGGGGATTAGAGTTCAAAAATTCATAAACGTGCATAAATTTTGTAATTTTATTTTCCCTAGCATTTTTAACGATTTTCATACTATGGTGCTACCTCCATATTCTTTTATTGCCGTTGAGCATAAATAAAATATTTTATATAGTTAATTTTAATTTGAGAATATTTGGTGAATTTTTATTATTTTGTATTTTGATTTACGAATTTGAAGGTTTTATGGATTGACTAAAGATATATGTTATTGAATTTATCTCAGTAAACTACTGTGAATCATTTTATGAATTGTTTTGAGACTATTGGCCCCATAGCTGCTCACGAGCACATTCACCCTACCTTACTATTACTATAGCTGAGTGATCTTGATCCCATCATTCAATGTCCCAGATGACACCCGGCCCAGGTACATTTGCGAATGACCTTTAGACTATGGCCATACGTCATTATGCATGAGTCTATTGGGTGATGCTTTATCTCCACTATTTAATTTATATTAGGTGGTAAATCCCTAGTTAACGTAGATCCAAGCACTCCCAGACTTAAATTATAATTTATGACTCTAAAATGTTATATTAAATGAATAGGTTTCCGTGAATACTGTTACTGCTTATAGAAAATGGATTTTTGTATTGTTTACAAAGAAAATATTAAATTGTTTATTCGAAATGTCAAATGCATTGCTTAAAGTTTATGAATGATTACTGAACTATGTACGTTTATTGAATTTCACTATTTCAATAGACATTCTTATAGTCAGATTTTTAGATGTCGGGACAAGTGAGATGCTTCAAAGCATCTTTCTGTACACAGCCTAATTATCTAACTGATTATAGTATCTTTTCCCTACACTATGCTTAAATTACGTAATGCATGCTTTTCATGTGAAAGTATGTTTTCGATACCTGCACATAGTATGCATAGTATCAGTTCTTTTATACGAATCTCTTACTGGGCATAAACTCAACCCTTCATTCTCTTTCCAGATTATTTCCAGTAGTCTTTCAACTTCTAATTGGGAGGAGTTGTATTTTGGTATCCCTCAAGCAAGACTGAAGTTTTTGTAAAGGTATACAGATTTATTTTTATATGTTCGGACTTATATGTACAGTACTTTTGATATGTATGATTACACTTGGGATGTAAATTGAAACGACAAGACTATTATGGAAGTTTAAAGTTTTGTATATTTTATTTATAGAAATTGCAGAGATTTGTTCCTAGGCTAATTATAATAATAAATATATACTTATTATAAATTATTAAATTAGGACACTGCAAACAGCCCAACCATAAGTGAGAGATACGAATGAAAAATGTTTTGGAAACTGTATTTTTAGTATGTGACAGCAAGCCCCAATAAAAGTCAATGTTTTGACTAAAATTATATCATTGAAATGGAAATAGTTTGAAATTATACTAGATATTTAATCAAATATTGAAAAAGTGGGGCATAAAGGGAATTTCCAAATTTGTTGAAGGGCAAAATGATAATTTGGCTTAAAAGATATTATTTAATCACAAAAATCTCATATTCTTCATATTATGGCTAGCCACCATTTTTAGAGGAGAGAGAACGCTCGTTTTAGAGAGAGAAAATCATAAACATCTAGTGTACAAGCCCTAAATCAGAAAACACCCTAAAGGAAAGTTGTTCTACTTAATGGGCTCTACCACATACCTTGAAATCAGTCACGGGAATGGCTATTTGATGGGTGAAATCTTCCCTTGAAGTTTCAGTCAAGAGAAAGAGGTGAAAGAAAGCTTAAATTTTTGTGTTTTGATGGCTTATTGCTATGCGTTTAAGGTGTTTAAGCATGCATTGAAGCTTAAATTGAAGCAAAACCCAATGAACCTAACCCGTGAAGTTTCGACCAACATGGGATTATAGTGTAATCATGCTCAATTTGATAGATTAATAGTTCTAGAATAGTGAAGGAAACTGAAACAAACACACAGCAGAATTTAAATCATTCGGCCTCCACCAGGATCGATTCAGAGAGATGCCTGATTAGGGTTTCAAAATTTTACCTAATGTTTTCTCTGATTTTTTGTCGTAGGTCAAGTCACAAGCAACAACTTTTTGTTCCTGCCTCTATGGTATCCACACGAACGGATCTCATGACTCTTGAACGTCTCACGATCAGAAGCCTTAAAGAGCATTTTTGATTCCTTATAACCGAATTGCTAGCTTCGATTAAAAGAATATTTTGTTTTCTGTTTTTGTGCAGCTCAATTTTAGAAAATACAAAACATCCTTTTATAGGCAGTAAATTTTACCCTAAAATTTACCGTCAAATAGAACTCTAATCCTACTTAGAATAGGATTAGTTATATCCTTAATCCAATTCAGAATAGGATTAATTAAGCTCCTCATTGATCCGTTCTAAGTGTACGACCCAATAGGTTCTCAAAACAATGGCAATGACAAAATTGTCACAGGCAGTGAGCGGTATCTAGCAACACATCATTGCTACCCATGTAACGAGAATGTCAATGACTCGACATAACCTTACTCGTGATAGATGTTACCGTGTAGTTTAATCCTTTTATCCTTTGATGTCTTGATTAGACACAAGTCATGGAATGTGTCACACTTGTATAGTCTAATCAGCGTTTCTTGATTCCTGAGTAGACTAATTAAACAAATAAAATCAATATCTCATATTGACTTATTCGAGCGCGGCCATGCATTTTTAGTCTCACTCTATCAAAGGGCCCAAGACATCACTCTTGTTATATAAGAGGGATAAATCCTATCTTGATCACTCAACATCCCTCTACATAGATCAAGGCATACCCAATTACTACCTTTATAGTCCATCCTGTTACGAATGACATCTAGCAGCATTAAGTATGCAATTCTCTATGTTGGGATCTTTGATGATCTCAAGTCAAAGGATCACATACACCATCATCACTATGAGAATCGCTTATGACACTCATATAACAATCCATGTAGCGTTCTCATGGAGGGTCGATCCAGTACATAGTTCTCTAACATGTACCTATGTGATGACTTGATATCCTATATCCATGACAATGGTCATCAGTCAACCACATACTAGTCTTATCGTATCATTGTTATCCTTGTTCACAATAATACTTGACTAGGGATATTTTAAGAATAGTGTGTTATTACTATTCTAAGGACATTATCATATAAGATTACATTACGCAGTTATAAGACAAATATAATAATGAACTATAAATAAAATGTCATGATACATAAAAATGCCAAAGTCAATCATCTAATGAATGGTTCTAAGGGCATATTCCAACAATCTCCCACTTGCACTAAGACCATTCACTCATGTATCTAATACCTAGTGACCTAGTGTGACGATCATGTCTCTGCTGTGTCAAAGGCTTCGTCAGTGGGTCGGCGATGTTATCGTCAGTTGGTACTTTGCATATCCTCACATCTCCTCTCTCGATGATATCTCGAATGAGATGGAAGCGCCGTAGTATATGTTTGGATCGTTGGTGAGATCTAGGTTCCTTAGCTTGTGCGATGGCTCTATTGTGTGAGATCTAGGTTCCTTAGCTTGTGCGATGGCTCTATTGTTGTCACAATAGAGCTCAATCGGATCTATAATGCTAGGAACAACTTCAAGCTCAGTAATGAACTTCCTGATCCAAACAGCCTCCTTAGCAGCTTCAAAGGTAGCTATTTACTCAGCCTCTGTTGTAGAATCGGCCACTGTCGCCTGCTTTGAACTCTTCCAGCTCACAGCACCACCATTAAGGCAAAACACATAACCAGACTGCGATCTATAGTCATCTTTATCAGTTTGGAAGCTAGCATCAGTGTAACCTGTTACAATGAGCTCTTCCTCACCTCCATATATCAAGAATCTATCCTTAGTCTTTCTCAAGTACTTAAGAATATTCTTGACAGTGATCCAGTGACGTTCACCAAGATCAACTTGATATCTACTCGTCATGCTCAAGGCATACGAGACATCGGGACGTGTGCATAACATGGCATACATAATGGATCCAATAGCAGATGCATATGGAACTTTACTTATACGTTCTCTCTCTTCTTGTGTTGTAGGACACTGTTCTTTTGAGAGAGTAATGCCATGTGTCATAGGCAAGAATCCTTTCTTGGAATCCTGCATGCTAAACCTCTTTAGCACTTTATCTATGTATGCAATTTGATTTAGGCCAATTAATTTCCTTAATCTATCTCTATAGATCTTTATACCCAGTACATAGGTAGCTTCGCCCAAGTCCTTCATTGAAAAGCAATTCCCAAACCAAGTCTTTTCAGACTAAAGGGTAGGGATGTCATTCCCAATGAGTAGTATGTCATCTACATACAACACCAGGAAGACAATAGTGCTCCCACTGACCTTCTTGTAGACACAAGGTTCATCTTCGTTCTTGATGAAACCAAACTCTTTGATTGCATCATCAAAACGAAGATTCCAACTTCGAGAAGCTTGCTTTAGTCCATAAATAGAACGTTGCAGCTTACAAACCTTTCCAGCATTTTTTGGATCAACAAAACCCTCAGGTTGTGTCATGTACACATCCTCGAGTAGCTTTCTATTAAGAAAAGTAGTCTTGACGTCCATTTGCCAGATTTCATAATCATGGTATGCAGCTATCGCAAGCAAGATCCTAATGGATTTGATCATCACGACTGGTGAAAAAGTTTCATCATAGTCAATACCATGAATTTGTTTAAAACCTTTAGCAACCAATCGCCCTTTATAGGTATGAACATTTCCTTCCATGTCGGTTTTCTTCTTAAAAACTCATTTACACCCTATAGGTTTTACCCTTTCGGGTAAGTCAACCAAGGTCCAAACTTGGTTGGCATACATGGATTCCATCTCAGATCTCATGGCTTCAAGCCATTTCTCAGAGTCTGGCCCTGTAATAGCCTCTTGATAGGTAGTAGGCTCATCTTGGTCCATGAGCAATACATCACCGTTCTGAGTCATTAGAAATCCATATCTCTGTGGCTCACGATGTGTTCTAACTGATCTACACAAGGCTTGTGTCTCTTGAGCAGGCGGTTGCTCCATAACAGCTTGTGGTTCTGGTTCCACAACAACTTGTGATGCTTGCTCAGGCTCCATCTCAACATCGGGTGCGCTATCTCGTAGCTCTTGAATTTCTTCAAGTTCTACTTTTCTCCCACTAGTTCTTCTAGAAATGAATTCTCTTTCTAGAAAGACACCTGTTCGAGCTACAAACACTTTGCGCTCAGTGGGATTGTAAAAATAATATCCTTTAGTTAGTTTAGGATATCCCACAAAATAGCACTTATCAGATTTAGGTGCAAGTTTGTTAGAGACTTGACGTCTTATATAAGCCTCACAACCCCAAATCTTCATAAAAGACATACTGGGACGTTTACCAATCCATATCTCATATGGTATCTTTGGAACCGATTTAGATGGAACACGGTTCAGTGTAAAAGCAGCTGTTTCTAATGCATGTCCCCAAAAGGATTCTGGAAGATCTGTATGACTCATCATTGATCGAACCATATCTAATAAAGTTCGGTTTCTCCTTTCAGATACACCATTCCATTGTGGTGTACCTAGAGGAGTGAGTTATGAGACAATCCCACACTCTTTAAGATAGTCATAAAATTCTTGGCTTAAGTATTCACCACCTTGATCTGATCGAAGTGCCTTAATGCTCTTACCAAGTTGGTTTTGTACTTCATTCTTGAATTCTTTGAACTTTTCAAAAGATTCTAACTTGTGTCTCATAAGATACACATAGTCATATCTACTGAAATCATCAGTAAATGTAATAAAGTTCATAAACCCACCTCTGGCATGTGTGTTTAAAGGTCCACATACATCTGTATGTACTAAGCTCAATAAATCACTTGCCCTTTCACTATGTCCTTTGAAAGGGGCTTTAGTCATCTTACCCATCAAACAAGATTCACATGTCTCATACGATTCAAAATCAAATGAGTCCAAAATTCCATCTTTATAGAGTTTGAAAATGCGATTCTCATTTATATGTCCCAAGCGACAATGCCAGAGATATGTTGGATTTTGATCATTAGATTTAATCCTTTTAGCATTTATGTTATAAATAGGCATATCAAGATTTAGAATGTAAAGACCATTAATTAGTTGTGCACTACCATAAAAGATATCATTTAAATAAATGGAGCAATAGTTGTCCTTTATTATAAATGAAAAACCCTTCTTGTCCAAACAAGAAATAGAAATAATGTTTTTAGTGATGGAAGGCACATAATAACAATCATCTAATTCTAAAACAAGCCATGTGAGCAATGTCAAAATATAAGTTCCTACAGCTAATGCAGCAACCCTTGCTCCATTTCCCACTCGTAGGTCGACCTCGCCCTTAGTCAACGATCTACTCCTTTTGAGTTCTTGCACATTTACACAAATGTGAGAACCACATCCAGTATCTAATACCCATGATGAAGAAGTAGATAGATTAACTTCTATAACATAAATACCTGAAGTGGAAGTCTCACTGCCTCTCTTCTTCTTTAGCTCTTCTAAGTATTTGTTGCAGTTCCTCTTCCAATGTCCAGTCTCACCGTAATGGAAGCATTTCCCTTCTTTGGCAGCCCCATCTTTAGGCTTCAGTGCAGTATCATTGGGCTTGAACTTGCCATTGGCTTTATTACCTTTTTTCTTGCCCTTTGCATTAGCCCTGCACTTAGCTTTCTTAAATATTAAGACATCTTTGGGCTTGGCCTTTTTCATGTTGGATTCAGCTGTTTTCAACATGCTAAGTAACTGTGGCAGAGTCTTGTCAATTTCATTCATGTTGTAATTAACAACAAATTGACTGTAGCTGTCTGGCAATGATTGCAGAATCACATCAGTGGCCAACTCTTGGCCCAAAGGAAATCCCAATCTTTCAAGGTTTTCAATGTACAAATCATCTTGAGCACATGAGTACCAACGGGAGTCCCCTCTGCCATCCTACACTGAATCAATGCCTTAGAGACATTGTACCTTTCTTGCCTAGCTTCCTCTTCATAGAGTTGCTTGAGATGCTCGATCATATCGAACGCATCCATTTCCTCATGTTGCTTTTAAAGCTCAGGATTCATGGAGGCAAGCATAAGGCAACTAACATCCAATGCATCATCTTGATGCTTCTTATAAGCATCTCTTTCTGCCTTTGGAGCATTAGCGGGTGGTTCCTCAGGTAAGGGAATCTCAAGGACATACAACTTCTTTTCTTGCTTGAGGACTATCCTCAGGTTCCTGTACCAATCCAGGAAGTTTGTCCCATTCAACTTGTCCTTCTCAAGGACAGATCGCAGTGAAAGTGTGTTATTTGTGTTTGATGCCATGGTAATCTACAACAGAAATATGCAAAATATAAGTATCATGAATGCATTCATTTAATTAAATATTTATTTATTAAATGATGCTCCCACTATTTTTATCGAATCAACAACCCTCACTATTAATTCGGAAAAATTATCACATAATTTCTCTAGTGGGCCAAGATCCATATTTCACCTTATCTAAAGTTAGCTTTGGCTAATCGCCCAAGATTTGGCTATTTAGGTAGGCAACACTTACCAATTACATCTCATGTAACTCTTGGATAGTTGGGTGAACAACACTTGTTCTAATTTATCTCATGAATGGAAGCCCAACTTTATGCCTCTAAATTCCCAATCCTATTGAGGAAATCTAGTTAAGTCAACCCAATTTATAGCCTTTGGATATCACTATTATCGCATCGCGTCTTACTAAGATAGATATGATATTTTGCTTTGGCAAACATAACAAAATCGATTCTAGCCTTAACGAGTGCTATTCATTGGTAGGCATCTATTATTGACTTAATTTAATTTGAGGGATTTTTCTTAGTTTATTGAATAAGATCTCACCAATTTTACTTTTCTAAAATTATCATATGATTTTCATATCATAAACGTACAAAATAAACCATGCATCTCATGCAATTAAGCAATAAAATAAACGTGACATAGTTATAGCCCAAACTAAATGGATTTCCCAAGCCAATGAGAAACCCTAAGGGTTAACCTAAGGGTAATAGCATCTTCTCCAAGTGCCTCTTTGGTCATCATTTGCATGGTTGTCAGCTCCATTAGTGCTGATCACCATCAACTCATACTTAGCTAAATTCTAACCCTATACTACGTTACAATTACATAGTTTAAGAGAAACCTCGAGTTACATTCGAGGGGAGTAAGATGAGAAAAGAATGTACAACTAGAATTTCAAGAACAAGGCACGACACGCAGGTCGTATTTATTAAAATTTACAACCACCAAAATACAATCATATTAGGCTAGGGCTATAACTATGCACCATGCTCAAACAACAACCACTGTGTTATGCAAACAAGTGTAATGCAATTTCAACTTTTAGTTTTATTAATGAGGCATATTTGAAAAGAATTATGACCCTGACTGTGGGGTTCCCAGGGGTGATGGCCCCTGAACGGCGGTCCCGTTGGCCGGTCAGCAGGCAGGGTCAAGGGGCAGTGCCCCTTGCGGGGTTTTGGGGGCGGAGCCCCCGAAAAAA
This sequence comes from Heritiera fomes, assembly GCA_032173925.1. Lineage (NCBI taxonomy): Eukaryota > Viridiplantae > Streptophyta > Magnoliopsida > Malvales > Malvaceae > Heritiera > Heritiera fomes. The sequence goes on from JAPDPM010000001.1 coordinate 28,541,198, forward strand.
AAAAGGTCAACAGTATTGACATTGCCAACGCCCTTTATCCGGAAGTGTCCTAATCTTATCAGGATGTTCCAGCCAGTATCTCACACTGATTATAATTTTAGTCGCATCAGAACTCTTATCTAAAAGTGTTTCAATCTTTATACACTTTCGACATTATTCTGTTTCTTCCATAACGTTTATGCAGAACAGAAACCGCCATTAATAATTTGCATCACAGATTATGTCTCACATATAAGTTGAATCGAAATTGATATATATCATATATATAATTTCAACAATTCGATTTCTAGCCTCTGAATATATCATATACATTCTAATTCGTATTAATCTCATTAAACCGATTGCATGTAATCATAAACAGAAAGTAACCAGAGATCATGCTCTTATCAAAACAAATCAGGGACTCCGAATCTGGCTCTGATGCCAGTGAAGGAAACCGAAACAAACACGCAGCGGAATTTAAATCATTCGGCCTCCACCAGGATCGATTCGGAGAGATGCCTGATTAGGGTTTCGAAATTTTACCTAATGTTTTCTCTGATTTTTTGTCGTAGGTCAAGTCACAAGCAACAACTTTTCGTTCCTGCCTCTATGGTATCCACACAAACGGATCTCACGACTCTTGAACGTCTCACGATCAGAAGTCTTAAAGAGCGTTTTTGATTCCTTATAACCGAATTGCTAGCTTCAATTAAAAGAATATTTTGTTTTCTGTTTTTGTGCAGCTCAATTTTAGAAAACACAAAACATCCTTTTATAGGCAGTAAATTTTACCCTAAAATTTACTGTCAAACAGAACTCTAATCCTACTTAGAATAGGATTAGTTATATCCTTAATCAATTCAGAATAGGATTAGTTATATCCTTAATCCAATTCAGAATAGGATTAATTAAGCTCCTCATTGATCCGTTCTAAGTGTGCGACCCAATAGGTTCTCAAAACAATGGCAATGACAAAATTGTCACAGGCAATGAGCGGTATCTAGTAACACATCATTGCTACCCATGTAACGAGAATGTCAATGACTCGACATAACCTTACTCGTGATAGATGTTACCGTGTAGTTTAATCCCTTTATCCTTTGATGTCTTTATTAGACACAAGTCATGGAATGTGTCACACTTGTACAGTCTAATCAGCGTTTCTTGATTCCTGAGTAGACTAATTAAACAAATAAAATCAATATCTCATATTGACTTATTCGAGCACGGTCATGCATTTTTAGTCTCACTCTATCAAAGGGCCCAAGACATCACTCTTGTTATATAAGAGGGATAAATCCTATCTTAATCACTCAACATCCCTCTACATAGATCAAGGCATACCCAATTACTACCTTTATAGTCCATCCTGTTACGAATGACATCTAGCAGCATTAAGTATGCAATTCTCTATGTTGGGATCTTTGATGATCTCAAGTCAAAGGATCACATACACCATCATCACTATGAGAATCGCTTATGACACTCATATAACAATCCATGTAGCGTTCTCATGGAGGGTCGATCCAGTACATAGTTCTCTAACATGTACCTATGTGATGACTTGATATCCTATATCCATGACAATAGTCATCAGTCAACCACATACTAGTCTTATCGTATCATTGTTATCCTTGTTCACAATAATACTTGACTAGGGATATTTTAAGAATAGTGTGTTATTACTATTCTAAGGACATTATCATATAAGATTACATTACGCAGTTATAAGACAAATATAATAATGAACTATAAAAAAAATGTCATGATACATAAAAATATCAAAGTCAATCATCTAATGAATGGTTCTAAGGGCATAATCCAACAAATACGATATAAATTAATACAAGACTGCTGGTAAAGTCAGAATTGAAAAAGAAGGTGTTTTTATTGTACTTGCAGTTTGGCATCCGATATGAAGTAATCCTGATTTGTTGTTGTATTAGGAAATATGAAGACAACAATACATATGCATAACATTAAAGGTCTTATCTCTTCATCTTCCTTTAAATTTGAAAACAAATCTCATAACGAGGAGAAAAAAAAACTCATCAAAGAAGAAAAGAAAGTTTTACAAGTTTGATAAGGACCTCAAGAAAAATAAAGGATCCTACTATGTGTGTGAAAGAATGACCACTTCGCAAAAATGCGTCACTTTCACTAAGGTAAGAAAGATGAGGCCAAAATAGTGGGCAAAGATGACATAGTTGCAATAACCACCGGAAACCTCATGGTTGATAACCAAGAATTTTGGTGGATGATTCCGGTGCAGCTTGTGTCACTCCCTTCAAAGGTGTCGTAAAGACTTATAAAGAGATTAATAAGGACAATTCAATTTTCATGAGAAACTCTTCCACTTGTAAGGTTGTTGGCAATTGAAGTTTCAAACTTCTTCTTTCTTAGTTCCACCAATGTTCTAACTTTGAAGCTGTATAGAAAATTTAAAAAACCTTAGTAATGGTTTAAATTTTGTCAAAAATTTGATGACCATGATTTTAAAATTGTGTTTGATTCTCAAACGATGTGTTTGATTCTCAAACGATGATCAATTTTATGAAAGGATCACTTATGGGGAAAGGTTATACTAAAGACAATATATATGCTCTCCATATCAATAAAGCTACTTCTAATTATGCTTAGGTTGATAATGTAAATGATTCAAACTACTTACGACACCATATATTAAGACATATTGGTATGAATGCATAGAATCTCATGCCATAACATGATTGTACTCCTAAATTATCTTCTATAATTAACACCAGGAATTGTGTATGTTTTATTCCAGCAAAGATTTAAAAAAGTATCCTCTTTTAAATTACTTTTCAAAACCTTCTCTGTGAGAATTGATTCATAACTATTGATGTGATAAGAATAACGTTTTGACTAGAGGTGGAAAACGTTTACATTACTTTTATTAATGATTTTTTAAAAAATTATTTATGTTTATTTGTTGAAAACTAAAAATAAAGCTTTTAAAAAAATTTGAAGTTTTAGAAGAAATTGAAACCTGAGTAAACTTTTATCTTATTTATTTATTTATTTATTTATTTATTTATTATACCTTAAATGAAGTTTTGAGTGCGCTTCATCCTTGCAATTAAAAAAACATTACAAATATATATATCCCAAATTAATCTTGCCCTAATTTTTTTTCATTTTCCTTGAAAACCCTACCCACTCAAAAATTCAATTTTCCTTTTTCTTCAAAACCCTACCATATGCACCCTAGACCAACTCTCTGTCTTCCGCTACTACACATTGTACCTCCGACCATGGTTTTAAATTGCGGTCACAGCCGCGTTTTCGGTCGCGTTGCTTTTATCGCGGTTGCAAACATAGCAGCAGTAATTACGGTCATCGCAGTCGTGAATTTTTTTTTAATTTTGCACAATTTTATATAAAATGTCGTAATTTTAGTCATAATCATAAAAAATCTTATTTTACACTTTTTAAGTAATTTATGATACCTTAAAGGTTATGTTTGGTGCATAGGATGAGGATAGGATAAGATAATATAAAATTATGGATAGGATAAGATTAGATTATATCATCCTATCTTATGTTTGGTGTGTACAAGGATTAAGAATATGATAGGATGACTTTTTATATTTTCCACCATATTTTCTATGTGTACAATTAAAAATATATATAATCATTTTTTTAGTACTCTTTTTTAAAGTAATATAATTTAAATTTATAAATTTTTTGTTATAAATATAAATAAAAAAATTAAATGTAGATATTATTTATAATATTAAATTAATATTCAAATTTATTAGATGATTTTTTAATAAAAAATTACTCCTAAAAATTTATATTACACTTTCAAAAAAATTAATTTGTTAAAAAAATACATTTTTATGAAAAAATTCTCTGTACTTTTTAACTTTTTTCTTTTCTTTCCTTTTTTTTTTGTTTCTTTTATATGATTTAAATTTAAAATATTTTTTAAATTAAATATATTCATTTTTAGAAAAATTGAGTTTTTCTAGAATATAAGTTTATTTTTTAATTATATTAATTTTTCCAAAAGACCATTCTTAAATATTTTTCTTTATTTTTATGGTTTCTTTATCTTCTTTTCTTTTTTTCAATCAGAAGGAAATATAGAAAACAAAAGAAAAAGGAAAAATACAAGTTAAATTTAATAAATTAAATTTTATAAATTAAAAAATATAATTTCTAATAATTTTATAGTTAGTAGTTATTTTTCTTTATTTTTTGAAAGTAAAAAAGAAAAAAAATTTAGGATGAAAAAAAATTTAAACATAAGAGAAAACTAATTAAAAATATATTTTATAATAATTTTTATGTTTGAGAATTTATTTTCTAAAAAATGATTTTAAATTTTAATTATTTCCAGAAAATAATTAAAAAATCGTTCAATAAAATATTATTTATCAAAATTATAATTTTTCTTGAATAAAAAAGAAAAAAGAAAGAAAATTTTGGGTTAATTAATTAATTAAACAAATATCATTATTATTTTATTAAATGTTTAAGTTAATTTTTAAATACAAATTTTAAGAATGAAATGAATAAAATATTAGTATTTATTTCTAATCCCATGGGATTAAAAATAATCCTTACCTTTTGGAGATGATTGAATCATCCTATACTAGGAGGATGACTAATCCTCTTTGCAATCCAATCCTCCCCTTAATGTGTGCATCAAACATAAGATAGGATGATTATCATCCTATCCTATCCATTATCCTATGTACCAAACATGACCTAAGTCTATTATTTAGATGAAAGAAAGGTTATTCATAATTTTTTAAAATTACAATAAAGCATTCATATTTAAAAAATTACTTATGATAATTGAAAAATAACTATTATGGAAAATAGAGATAACTAATTATGCATTAATAAGAATCAACATATTAATTATTTAAAATTAATTATTCTTCACATGATGGCATGTTTGATATTTTTATTAAACAAATAATTACAAACAAATATAATAAAAACATCACATTTTTCATAAATAAATGATAATTGAATTTGAGCCATTAATTATTCACATTATCAACATTCTCGAGTTATAATAATATTTGATTAATGATTACATTAAACATTTAATATTAATTTTTCACAATCAATTAACTTAAGCCATCACATTTTCGTTATCAAATATAAACATTAATAATATTTTCCTTTTCTCATCAAAAAAAATATTATTTTCTTTTTCTCTTAAATTACAATAATAATTAATTGTATATTTAATTGCACTACAAATTATAGTAAAAAAAACTACATTAATAATTTAATTCAATTTACCTAATGCAAATTCCTAAACATTTATAATGTAAAAAAAAAAGGTGAAAACCCAACCCAAAACCTCTAACCGACCTGCCCAATCACCCATGCACATACTAATGATTTAATACAAATAACCCAAAGCAAATGCCTTACCATTTATAATGTAAAAAAAAAAAACTTGCCGCCTACCCCAATCTCACCCACACCCCTCACTCACGACGTCACCCTCTAGTCCTCCACCTCTTGTCCCTTACCCCATCGGTCACTCACGCCGGTGTTAAGTAACCGACAAATGGAAGGCAGGCGCAAAACGCCATCGCCCACCAGTGTTGCGATCCAAGCCTGCGATAGCTCCCCATGACCACATCATGCTCCCCCAGTCACCCATGATCCCACGCCAATCGCCAATCTTATCTTGCCTCAAGGCCCTCTGCCCTGGCCAGTCGCCATCATGCTCGTCGCTTTTTCCCCCATAGATCCCATTCTCATATCTAAATCAAAGGTAAAAATTATTCTGTTTGTTGCTTTGCTTATGAGTCGTGACTGAGTTGTTGTGACTGATGATGTTGATTTTTTGTTAATTGAGGTTCATATTTTGCTACGATTATTTTGTGTTTTCTGTCCTCCTCCTGTTTTTTTTAGTCTGACATTAACGGTCCGCTATCGCCGCTTTCCTCTGTTACAGTGTTTTATAACGGCCGTTATCTGCCGATACGGGTGTGATCCATACTCACACCTGCTAATTCTGCAATAGGCCGCTACCGTGAAATAGCGGCCGTTATTTGAAATCCTGCTTCCGCCCAATCACTTTTATACTGGCTTTGGCCTTCGACCACCCAACTTTTTCATAAAGGTTGTTGCTACGCGTCTGCTCAGGAAAGTTAATCTCCATTTCTTTGGTTTTTCTTTTTCAGTAGAGTTCTTATCGATCACCTCTTTGCTGTTGCTTTTATTTAGCGCCCTAAATCAATATCCTTCATTATTTTACGATCTTGCAAACAACAAGCATTGTTTTAGAGTTGAAAGATTAATTGACTGTTTGCCCACAAAAGCAATGTCATAGTGCATATTTGGTTTTATTTGTACCTTCCATAGTTCACAACGAGGTTTTGATTAGTGATTACATAATTTGAAGTGTCGTTCGAATGCTTTATTCAAAACGTGATGGACGCTAATGATTGAGTTCCCCTACAACACTGGACCACAGCAGCTCACCCCCTACAAGGAGACTATCACCACTGACTGTCTTAGGAAGGCAGCAGGATTTCAAAGTTTGAGCTTACATTTTGTCAAGAGTGAAGCGAATCAGGCAGCAGATCACTACTTGGCAAAGGAGGCAATGCAATCCAAAGGCTTTACTGCTTTTCTGGTGTAACATTAGGTATATTCATTTGTTTTACGGTTAGAGAATAATCTTACTTAGAGAGTGGTGAAGGATAAAATCTTTCCAACAATAATGACTCTAAAATTCAAATTATATCTAAATATTTGAGAAAAAAATATACTGTTTCTTAAAGGCTTTATTGTTTTCCATCAAATACCTGTTTTTTTTTTGTTTCCTTTTGTATTTTGATAAATGTAATAGCAGTACTACTAGACTAGTATCAACTGATGTCGCTTGTAGTTTCAAGTTTACTTAAATAATATTTATATCCTGTCTTTTGTTAAAAAAATTATATCCTTTTATTTTCTTTTATGTATTAAGGCTCACTTTTTTTTTTATCATAACCAGATTCCTACATCAAGAAGTTTGATAATTCTTAAATAGTTCATTACATTTATTCTGTTGCCTTTCTATTGCACATGTAACAGTGATGACTAAAGTAGTTATTCTGTTCTTATGGCATGACCGTTTGTTGTTATAATTGGCTACTTATCTGCACGAGTTTGTGTGTGATACAAACGTAATTGTTTGTAATTGGATAACATGTGAATTGTTTGAGACTACACTACCAAATGTCAATGACAATTGGTTTTAATTTTCAAATAATTTATATGCGATGCATTGATAGTGTATAGTCTTTATATACTGTCAATACAATAAAAGTTGTCACATCATATATAAGCAAACTAAAAAAATACTAAGCATTTTAAAATAAATACAAAAATTTTTTAAAAAATTTAATTTTAAGAGCATATTGAAGAAATGTCAACTCTTATGTATTGTCAATGTATAAAAATTATATATTGTTAGTGCATCATATATAAATCTTTATATTAAATTGTGCTTTTGTTTGTAAATTTGAAGTGCCTGCCTTTCCTATGTTAAGGAGGATGAGGTCTCATGTTGTATGATTTGTTTTTGTTTTTCTTTTTGTTTAAAAATGTGTGATTTGTTTCGATCTCTAGGAATGTGGATATAGTTTTCTACCCTAATCTTTGTCTTATTTTATTTTCGCCAGAGATGGTAGTCAAGAGAGTAGGGTATCTTATCCTGTGGATAAAATTATTATTATTACAAACACTTGAGAGAAAATACAAAGCTACAAATGCTCGAGAAAGGAGGGAATTCACTTGTATTTCTTTATTTAAGCTATCGGGTTTATATACAAGTAATGGAAGCAGAAAGAACTTCTTGGAAAGTTGAAAATAATAACTAACTCCTATAAATTCGCTAATTACAATTCTCGAGATAGTGGAGGGAGAAAAACTACGAAAATTCTGGTGGTTGTTGGTGCTGAGCTGGACTTCCCGAACTTGTGCTGCTGTTGGTGGAAGTTTCTATACCTGTGGGAATTGGCAGGCTGTCACTTGGCGAGTTGTCATTTGGTGTCACTTGGCGAGTTGTCATTTGGTGTGTCTTTTGGCGAGCTGGCATTTGGCGATCGCTGTAGTTTCCGTGATACCCCCCACAAGCTGGAGAGTATAGATTTTGTACTCCCAGTTTGGAGAGACAATTGTGGAAAGGTGCTGGATGAGTTGCTTTAGTAAATATATTAGCCAACTGATCCTCTGATTTAATAGGCACGAGATGAATAACTACTGAAGTGAGCTTTTCTCTTACAATGTGACAATCGATATCGATGTGTTTGGTTCTCTCATGAAACACTGGGTTTTTGGCTATGTGTATGGCAGATTGATTGTCACAAAATAACAGAGTTGGAGAAGAATGAGGTATGTGAAGAACCCGTAAGAGATAAAGAAGCCACTGTAGTTCACAAGTGGTTGTTGCCATCGCCCTATACTCTGCCTCTGAGGATGATCTGGAAACTGTGCTTTGCTTCTTTGATTTCCAACTAATGAGTGAAGGCCCGAGAAAGATACAGTAGCCAGTGATGGATTTGCGGGAGTCAGGGCATGATGCCCAATCTGAGTCAGTAAATCCTTTAAGATCAGATGATGCTGAAAAGAATATGCCTTGACCAAGTGCTGCCTTAAGGCATCTGTGTTGCAAAACTGATATCTGGTCGTGTGGTTGTGAGATATAAAAGTTTCCCAACTAATCTTCTGTAAGAGGTAGCATCGGTCAAAGGAGAGCTGTCACTTGGCAAGCTGGCATTTGACGATCGCTTTAGTTTCCGTGATAATTATTATATATGATTCCTAACTTGAATTCATTTGCTTCTGTCTTCTGCCCTTTGAATAAGTAGGTTCTTAATTGAAGAAAGTATGAGCATGAAAATATCAAGAAAGTGATTCCATACGTGTTGGATTTTTATCATGCCTATATGGATCTTATCATGGTGTTGATGGAATAGAAATTTGTCCTTGCAAATTATTTTTAACGACCAAAGATCGATGACAAACAATTTGACACGTTAGATTATTTGTTTCAAGGATTTTGGTGTTCAAAGTGTTATAGCAATAGACTGATGATTTTTTGTTGGTACATTGACATGACTTGGTTCCAATTATTGTAGTCTTACCGAATCCATGATATGTGCATGCGTGATATAGCCCACAGAATATGTATTGATTCTTAGTGAAGTGATTAAAAAAAATTGTAATATATGGTAAATTTTGATTTTGAATTCAAATAATTTTATCGTCTACCCTTAATTATAAAAAAATAATTTATATTAACTAAAATTAATTTTAAATTTAATCTTCTCTTACCTTTCATTTTAGTTATCTGTTTTAAAAAAATAAATTTTGTATAATAGATTGATATAATAATTTTATAATTATCGTTTCTTTCATTTCATTTTTTTTATCTTAATATAAGTAAAGATAGAAAAAAAATTAATTTCATCCGTATTCATATTTTATCATTTTCATTTTAATAGCCTAACGATGATTACCATCCCATAAAAAAAGATTAAGTTCAAGTTTCAATTCTTTACTTTCTCTTACCTCTTATAAAAAAAAAAGTCATTATGAATTTTATATTTTTGATAAATCAAATATAAAAATTTTATAGGTAGATCAGCTGAGCTAAACGCATGAATACAAATGATTATTAAGGTGCTTCTAAGATTTTTATTCCGAATCAAAATACTGCTATCATATTTTGATAGGAAAGTACACAAACATGGGTAATTTCTGTATAAGAAAAGAAAAATCATGAAAACCAGCATACGCAATATAGGAAGAATACACAAGAAAAAAGATTTATGCCGCAAAAGGAAGGGACAAGCAATGGCTTCTTCACACTGCACACATGATTTGACGTAGCAGGTGTCTGTCACTGAGGAGGCACATACTTGACCGGGTTAGGCCCCACGCTCACCGCCTTCTCGCATCGACAGCTCAACAATCCCCCATTCACCGATTTCTTCTTGCCGCCGTTGGCATGCGCTGCGACGGTCATCTCCTCGGCTTCCGATACGCCAAGAGAGCCTCTCTCCAACCCTTCTGCGGTTGTCACGCTCCACTCTATGCTTGCCTCGCTCGGCGCGTAACACTCCGCCATCATCGGCGAATAGGGACATCCATACCCCGATGACCCGTTGGCTGCAGCTGCCACCGATCTTCTTGCATTAAAGCTCGCGGCCTCGTCCAACGAATCTCGGCGACGGTGCATTAGATATGACGCGGTCTGGTTCTGGGTCGTTGCGGAGAAGCTCTCTATTTCGAACAAGTCTGAGCTGGTATCACTGGCGACATCATCGTCAGTTATTGTGATTCTGGACACCATTTTCTTAGGAACAGAAACAGATGATAATTCGTCAGATGGTCGGAACACCTCCAACGAGTCTCGGGGTGGATCCTCAAGGTCGTCAAGAGAATTATAATTTCTATTCACTGCCATTTTAATGTGGGTTTGCGCTGGTTGTTGATTAAGTATTGGAAAAGCGAAGCGAGCAGTCGTGCAACCATCACTTATCATCAGGGGCCTTGCTGTTGCTGACGCTACCACACGTTGTCCAACGCTTGAATGAAACTGACTCTCCGCTAAAATTCTGTGAGGATTACAGGCTAGTAGAATCTCCGCTGAGCTCTTTGTGCCCAAACTTGTCTGATCCTCAGTCTTGAGTTTCTGATTCAAACTCAAGGGTGTCTTGGGCTCAACTTGAACGGATTTCTTGCCCAAGCAGGGGCACCTTCGGCCCCAAAGCCATTTGATTTTTCCAGACGCTTTTCTCTTGTCATCAGTTGCGGGATTTTTCATGGTCATAGACACGGCAATGGCACCAGGTGGATTCGACAGCAAACCAGTGTGGCTATTCCAGCTGGCCTCTGAGGAAGCTGTTGGCCTTGCATGGAAGGAGCGAACTCGGTCAGCCCTGCCATAACCACATCCGTCAGCAGCTGGTGAAGCAGAAGAGAATCTGCCCAAGGCAGAAATATCACACCCACCTGGTAGCGATGAAATATAATCCAGATTGGGCATGTTAATCGGGGACACTCTTTTGCAGACTCTTGCATCGCTGTTGCTTTCATTGAAGTATCTCCGGGCATCAAAAATGCTAATCTCCGTATCCTCCTCTGCAGATAAGTCGACTTTGAGATTGTTTTTCTGTTGGGGAAATGAAATATAATTAGGAAGGGATGGTTCCGGTTCTAGCTGGGAGCGTTCTTGAGAGCCTCCTCGATCATTCGTTTTCATTACTCTTGGTTTTTCCGTCATCATCATCATCAACACCTTTAATTAATCAAAACGAAAAAACGGAAAAAGAAAGGCAACAATGGGTGTTTGGCTGTAGAATTGCCCCCGACATTCCATATTTTCGGGTATATGTGGAGATTGGGTGCAAAGTTTGTCCAAAACAGCAATCATACATAATGCATCAGAGACGATCCAATATTAGTCACGAGCTCGGCTCAAAAATTTGATTCTCGAAACTCAGCTCGAATTTGATTCAATAAAATATTTGAGCGGCTCGATCTCGCTTGATAGATTTATACTCGACTCGTTATGCTCAATTTATTATTTTTTTAATTATATATTATAAGGTAAAACAATATATTAATAATAAAATATTTAAAATATATATTAAAAAAGATTTATAAGTCACTTTAATTGAATATTAAAAAGCTCAAATTTAGCTCGATTCTTTACTTAAATAATTCGAATTCAAGTTTAATTCAAAAATAAACTAATCAAATTCAAGTAATTATCGAATCGAACTTGAATAACTTATGAGTAACTTGTCTCGTTTACATTTCTAGATATGCCTCATTACTCCAGCATTGAAAATTATCTACCATATAAAGAAACCTACGTTCTTAGATTTTATTTTATTTTTCATAAAGAGAGATTCAAACTTTGATCCACAACCAGAAGATTTAAGAGACCGGACCTACTATACAGTAGAGAATGGACAGGCGGCAGATCATTTACATCCATCGGAATTTCCAACATCCCATGGAAAATTATTGAATATATCCCCACAAAAATTTCTGATACATACATGGTCTTGTTTTTTGTTCATCTAACTACTACAATTAAGATAATAACCAAATTCGGTCCTATTATTTTTAAAAATTAATTGATTTGATCAGTCATGTGGCCTCCTATCATTTTGGTGTTTCTGTGGAACCCAATTTCCGCAACTGACAAAACCCTTACAGGATAGGAATGTGCGAAGACAAGTCGGTCGCTTTATCCAATCTTTGACAGGTATTATTGATTTCGAGAGCCGTGCCTCTTTTTATTTTTTTTTCTTCTTGGTTATTATTAGAGGTGGCAAATGGACAGATCGGATCGGATTTGGATTGGATCATTTTGGGTTAAAGAAAAATCGGATCATTTTGGGTTCGAATCATTTCAGGTTTAGATAAAGTCGGGTTTGGGTCAAGGAAAAATCGGTCTATTTCGGGTTCAGATCATTTTGGATTCGGATACGGTCGGGTTTGGATCAACTTGAATTCGGATTAATTTGAGTTCAGATTAATTCGGATTCAGATTTGATCAGACTTGGGTCGTTGACTTTTTTAGTCAATTCAGGTTAGTCGGATTTGGATTAGGGTCGATTGGAAAGGTTTATTGGGTTAAACCTTGGTCATCTCGATGTGATTTATCTGGTATGCAAATCAACTGAAACTATATTTCTAAGAATTACAAAACTCATGAAAATAATTTTCTTCTTACATGACCTAAGTACAATTGGGATTGAAATAATCAAAATATTTAATAATCTATATGATAGTTTTCTTTATAATATATTTACCAATATTCATAAATTAATTACATTTTTTTCATTTTATTTTTGTTATCTTTAATAATTAATAATTTTATGAATCAAAGTGATTTAATAATCTCTATTAAATATCATAAAACAATACTATATATCTCTTTAATTTATCTTGGTTTTTTATAGAATAATTGAAGACATTAAGTGTAGGTGATATAGCTTCTATACTCTATTATATATTAGCCATTAAATAATTATACATTAGGTTCAAATGAATGCAATATAAAAGTGAATATTTAAGTTTAACTAGATTAAAAAATATATATAACACATATTATTGAAAAAAATTATATTTTTATTATATTAAAATACTTTGATAATTAATTTTAACATTTAAATATTTATTGATAATATTAAATTTAAGTTTAAATCCTTTTAGGTTTGAGTAAATTTGAATTCGGATCAATTTGGATTCGGGTCAATTTGGGCTCGAATCAATTCGAGTTTGGGTTAATCTCAATTCGGATGAATTTGGATTTAGATCAATTCGGGTTCGGATCCGATCGAGTTTGGATCAATGTGAATTCAGATAAATTTGGTTTCGGATCAATTCAGATTCGGATCGGATTGGATTTGGGTTATTGACTTTTTTAGTCAAATCGGATCGGTCAAGTTTGGATTCGGGTTAATTGAACGAATTTTTCGGGTCGAGTCAACTTTTGCCACCTCTAGTTATTATGTTTTCCCAACAAGTTTGGTTAATAAAATAGATTGATGTAAGAATTCATCTGATTTACTAAAAATGATTTTTGAAAAATAATATTTTTTCAATTCTCATCTAAAACTTCTTTAGTTCACTAAAATTGATTTTTGAAAAATAATTTTTACATTTTTGAATATTTGGTAGGTAGAAAATAACTTTTTGATCAACAAAAAATTATTAACTTTTAAAAATTTTTAAAAAATTAATTTTTTTTTGAAGTCAAATAAAAGGATGCGTTTATCAACGGGAAATTACATCATTAAAGTGGAATAGGTAAATAGAATAATTATTTTAAGTTTATTTTTATGTTTGGTTTGTGAGAATACTATCATGGAATTAGATAGAAATAGATAATAAAAATACAAATACCAATACCAATAAATTTTAATTATCAAATTTTTGTATATTTTTATTTATTTTTAATGTATTTTTTTCATTTTTTTTACAGAATTTTTTAATACACTCCAAATTTTAATCTTGAACTACAACGTTAAATACACTTCAAAAAAAAAATAGTAAACTTACCCGCTAAAATTATATATTTGCCCTTCGTTGTAAAACTGATGTTTCCTTCATTTCTTTCGGCTTCATCTTCTTCTGCTTCATCTTTTTCATCTCAACCCATTTCCTAACCTTAAACTTAAATCACAAAAAAGTCCCAAATCAGTCTTCATCTTAATCTTAGATATCGTGCTTCATTTTCGTCTTAAAATTAAAATTCTATTGATTTGTAATACTCCTGATTTGTGGTTGAAATTTTAGGTTAGGCTTCCGTGGCTGTTAGGTAGTTTTTTTTTTCATATTGGTGGGTGGAATACTCTTTGCACTTTGATGACCAATAATTCAGCGTGTACTCAATTACAGGACATCCCATTTGATAGCTATCATTGTATAGTTGATTCTTACAATGGATTACTTTGTTTGGTGTAATTTCAATTTAGTTTCCATAGCAAATTCATTTTCTGCAACCCAATTATAATTGTGTGTTAGACTGCCAAAATCATGTTTTTGTAGTTTGCCATATAAAAACTCGGTTGGGTTTGTATTTGATTCAATAGGAAACGACTATAAGCTCTTGAAAAATTACAAAAAAAAAAAAAATAAGATGTGCTAGTCAAACATGTCGAGGTTGAGCTTTATTCACTCAAAAGAATTTCTTGGAAAATATTAGTATTAGAGTATGCTCTACAATCAATTGGATTTGGATGAAGTAATTTTAAAAGACTCAAAAGACCCAATTTAGTTGGACTAAGGCTAAGGTTTTTTAGGGTTTTGTTAAAAGGCACTATAAAAATAACATTAAGTCTAAAGGTTAGACAGAATGTTTTTGATAGCCGCTTGCCTCTTGGAGCTAACACTCACAGAAAACAATTCTTTTCCTCCTCTCTTTGCTTCCAATCACACATTATCTCAGGCAAAGGTCTTGTTTCGTTAGGGGGCTTTTCTCAGTTAGGAGTCTTGAGTTAACCATAAACCAAGGGCTGTTTGTGACTTGTCATATTCAAAATGTTGAACATTCCTACACGAGTGACACCAAAAAGGTTAGATTCTATCCCGAAAACAATTTTGTTGCATAATCATGGTGATTTTGGTTTTGCTGTTTCTCTAATTCGCTGCTTAGTTTTCGTGTATAACATTATAAACCGAGACAACGAAACCTTACAGTGGTATCCGAGCCAGTGTGCAAACGGCTTTCGGGATAGCGAATTCGATTCATGATGATACTGTTTTATTGTAAGTTGTTCAGATTTAATTTTAATTTTCAACATTCATTTGGGCAACCTAAAATAATTGTAAGATAATTATAAATTTAGATAAACCCCGTAGGGATTTGTTGAATTAAAATTTACATGTTAGAATTCTTTTCAAACTTATAATTAAAATGTTGTCAAAATTGTTTGGCAAAAACCCTGCACGCTTTTATCTAATATAATTGATATTAAAGTAGTTGTAAAAATTGTTTTGTTAGCTTTAAATTGACATATATATTTTGAAATGACAAAAACTTAAGTAAGCCTTAATGTTTTAATTCACATTGTAAATTTGCCCATCACACATGATTTTCTCAATCCATTTTCAAGTGATAATATCAAACTTAAGACCATGATTTAATTACATACTCTTATTGGTCTTAATACTTTGTAATGTCTTGAATATTTTAGAAAATCACTTGATGATTTCTTGGACAATATTTTCATTTGAGAAAGTCAAGAAAAACTCTCTTAAAGCTTATAAATGTTTTGGGTTGAATTAGGATCAAAGGTCATATCATTTCTAACCCAAAAGTGCAGGAAAAATGCCCTCTGGAAGAAAAAGATCGATCCCTTTTTAGCAGAAAGTCTTCCCAAGGTCCCTGAAGCCCAGAATCAAGAGTCTGGACAAAAGGGATCGATCCCCACTGTAGCAGGATCGATCCATTTGCTCGAAAATAGCCTATAACGGCTAGTTTTTGTGAGACAACGATAATATCCGAGATTTGGCTCCACCCAACGGCTAGAATACATCCAAGGGACTATAAATAGAGGCTTAGAAGCTAAAGAAAGGAAGAGGAACTACTCAGCAACTTCATAACACATATTCCTCAAATCCTCAAGCCTCAAACAACAAATCAAGAGCTCCAAAGTCTTCATCATCTATCATTCATCTTATCTCTTGTAGTGCTTAGCACAAATATTGTATAGCCTTTTCATTGAGCTTAATTTCTGTAATCAATTGCCTACCTAGAGGCCTTTTCTTTGATTACATTATTTGTATCCCATCAATCCTTGTAAAAAAGGGAAGGTTTCTCTTTAGCCTATGAAAAAGAGGGAGGTTACTCTTGAGCCTAGATAAACATTTGTTTTAAAATAAAATATTTTTTATATTAAAATGGATAAGAGTTATCCAACGGTTTTGAGATTTTAACAAAATTAAAATTTCAAAAGGAATTATCTTGATAAAATTTTTATTTTCAATATTCCCTATATTAAATTGGATAAGAGTTATCCAATGGTCTTGAGATTTTAATAAGATTAAAATTTCAATTAAGCCCAAATTGAATTTTGAGAATTAAAATTAAATTAAAACAGCCCTTGATACCCATAATTAATTAAAATTAGAGTTTAATTAGGAAGCATGCTAATTAATATGTGATATTCCTATATATGCTTGATGCTTGATTCGCATGTGATATTGATGGTTGCATGGCGCATGGTTATGGGCCTAGGTTTACATGGGTTGTAATTTATTTAAATAAATTTAAATTGACCATGCGAGCCTTGATTTATTTGTAATTTATTTATGTAATATTTACATAGATAAATTAGGATTATCTTATAAAATGTACAATGTTTAGAGCCAAGATGGTCCAGAGCCAAGGTGAACCAAACTGAGGCTTGAAGAGAAACTGAGGATAGAAAACAATGTATCTTTAGGTTCTTTTGTAATAGAAAGGCCATAACCATGTCACGTTTAATTTTATGCTTTTACTTGTATATGTTGATATATATGTTAGAAAAGCATGCTAGGTGAGACGGTAAAATTAATAATCCCTCAAAATAAATATTAAGTCAAAGATAACAAATAAAGATGTCTTCTAATACGATGCATGTGAAGGAGACTTTGTTCGATATTGTGCTACTTTGGCTCAGTCAAGGCCATACCTACCTTAGGAATTCACATTGCATGAGATAATAGTTATCTCCAAGTGTATTGGGTCAGACTTAACTAAATCAAATTACGGCATTGGCTCAATCAAACCTAATAAGATTTAAAGGCATAGGTTGGGCTTTAACCCATATGATGAGTTAGAACAAGAGTTGTCCACCCAACTATCCAGGAGTTGCATGAGATTCAATTGACAAGAGTTGTCTACCTAAATAATCTCATTAGACGCATTAGCTCAACTAAAGTCATAATGGGACCAAATATGGATCCTGGCCCACTAGGAAGTCTAGGCGAAAAGGCTTCTCGAGTTGATAATGAGGGCTATTAGCTTGAGGAAAATAGTGGGAGCAATTCATTTAATTAAAAGACCATAATTAAATGATTTTAATCACAATTTTACTTGCATATTTTATGATTTTAGGATTATCATGGCAAACAACAATTTATCCCTTCGTTCTATCCTTGAGAAGGATAACAAGTTGGTTGGGCCAAACTTCTTAGATTGGTACAGAAATTTGATGATAGTCCTCACTCAGGAAAAGAAGTTATATGTTCTAGAGCATGCGATCCCTGCTCAACCCCGACAGAATGCTTCCACTACCGATAAGCAAGCTTATCAAAAACATTTGGATGATGCCACTGACGGGCAGTGCCTAATGTTAGCTTCCATGACTTCTGAACTCCAAAAGCAACATGAGAATATAAAACCGTTTGATGTGATAGAACATCTGAAGGAAATGTTCCAAGAGCAAGCACGGCACGAACGTTATAAGGTGTCTAAGGCACTCTTCCAGAGCAAGATGGCTGAGGGAGCTCTGGTGCACACTCATGTACTTAATATGATTAGGTACATTAAGAGGTTGAAGCACTGGATTTCACCATGCATAAAGAGTTGTCAGTTGATCTCATCCTCTAATCCTTACCGGATAGCTATAGTTTGTTTGTGTTGCACTACAACATGAACAGTATGGATAAGACACTAGCAGAATTGGTCGACATGTTGAGAACTGCTGAGCAGGACTTGAAGAAGTCAAGGCCTACTTCTGTTATGGCAAAGGCAAATCTAAAGGCAAAGGCAAGCCTAAAGGTAAGCCCAAGCCCAAAGGTAACAAAAAGGAAAAGGTTAAGAAGCCCAAGCCATCTAGTGGAGTTGCTAAGATAGGAAAGTGCTTCTATTGCGGTAAGACTAGTCATTGGAAGCGAAACTACACTGTGTACCTTAAAAAGCTGAAGAAAAAGAAAGGAAGTGAGACTTCCACCTCAAGTATATATGTGATTGAGATAAATCCATCCACTTCTTCATCTTGGGTATTAGATAGTGGATGTGGTTCTAACATTTGCATGAATGTACAGGGGCTAACAAGGAGTAGAAAACTTGCCAAGGGCGAGGTGGTCTACGAGTTGGAAATGGAGCAACGGTTGCTACATTAGCTATAGGAACATTTAATTTATCATTGCCTTTGGGCCTAATTCTAGAACTTGATAATTGTTATTATGTTCCAGCAATTGCTAAGAATATTATTTTGTTTCTTGTTTGGATAAGAAAGTTTTTTCTTTTAAAATAATGAACAATAGTTGTTCAATTTATTTTAATGATATTTTCTATGGCAATGCTTCCATTATGAATGGGTTGTATGTTTTAGACTTAGATAATTTCATATATAGTGTTGATTCCAAGAGTTCAAAGGGTAATGAGATTAACCCTACATTCCTCTGGCATTGTTGGTCACATAAACAAGAAACGCATATCTAGGCTCTACAAAGATGGACACTTAGATTCATTTGATTTTGAATCATATGATGTATTCGAATCTTGTTTACTTGGTAAAATGACCAATGCCTCTTTTATTGGAACAAGCAAAAGGGCTAGTGGTTTACTAGAGCTCACACATACAAATGTATGTGGCCTATTAACCATATAGGCTAGAGGAGGGTTCCAATACTTCATCACATTTACTGATAACTACAGTAGATATGGCTATGTGTATCTAATGAGACATAAGTTAGAATCCTTTGAAAAGTTCAAAGAATTAAAGAATGAAGTACAAAACCAACTAGGTAAGAATATAAAGACACTTCGAGCATATCGCAATGGAGAGTATAAAGGAGTGTGGAATAGGAATAGTTCCACAACTCACTTCACCTGGTACACCTGAATGGAACAATGTATCTAAGAGAAGGAATCAGGCCTTGTTAAACATGGTTCGATCCATGATGAGTCTGTCTGACCTCCCTATCTCCTTCTAGGGTTATGCTTTAGAAACAACAGCATTCACACTAAATCATGTTCCTACTAAAGCAGTTGAAAAGACACCACATGAGATGTAGACTAAAAAAAGCCCAATCTGTCTTTTCTAAAGATTTAGGGTTGTGAGGCTTATGTCAAAAGACAATTCTCAGACAAATTAGGACCCAAATTTGATCAATGCATATTTGTGTGGTATCCTAAAGAGACAAAAAGATAAAATTTCTATAATCCCACAGAGCACAAAGTGTTTATGGCTTGGTACGATATCTTTCTAGAAAAGGACTTCCTTTTTAGAAGAACTAGTGAGAAGAAAATAGAGCTTGAAAAGGTTCAAGAACCACAAAATGTCACTAAACTTTTAATGGAACATGAACAAGTCCCACAATGCTTTGTGGAATAGGAAGTAGCTCTAGAAACACAAAGCTCGCATAAGTCAAATAGGATATGTCGAAAGTTCGAGAAGCTTAGCCTTCTCACCACTTAGCACAATGACGTATGGCTTATGGATAATGATGAGCCTACCACCTATGAAGAAGCAATTATAGGCCCAAATTTTGAAAAATGGCTTAAAGCCATGAAATTTGAAATGGACTCTATGTATATAAACTAAGTATGGACTTTGGTTGATCCACCTAAAGGGGTAAAACCCATAGGATGCAAGTGGGTCTTCAAAAAGAAGACTGACATGGATGGTAACATACATAGCTATAAAGGTCGATTGGTGGCCAAAGGTTTCAAACAAAGGCATGGTATAGACTATGATGAAACCTTTTCACTAGTTGCAATGCTCAAGTCCATCGAATTTTGCTTGCTATCGCTGCATATCATGATTATGAGATATGACAAATAGATGTTAAAACCGCGTTCCTTAGTGGAAACTTGATGGAAGATGTTTATATGACACAACCCGGAGGTTTTATCACTCTTGAGAATCCTAACAAGGTATGCAAGCTTCAGAAATCCATTTATAGATTAAAGCAAGCTTTTCGAAGCTGGAACATTCGTTTTGATGAGACAGTCAAAGAGTTTGGGTTCATCAAGTACGAAGATGAACCTTATGTTTACAAAAAGGTTAGTGGGAGTGCTGTCATATTCCTAATACTATATGCGGATGACATATTACTCATAGAAAATGACATTCTTGCCCTACAATCTATCAAAACTTGGCAAGGGAATTGCTTCTCCATTAAAAACTTAGGAGAAGCAACCTATATCCTTAGAATAAAGATCTATAAAGATATATCGAGTAGGCTGCTTGGTCTAAGTCAAAGTACATATATTGACAAAGTGTTGAAAAGGTTTAACATGGAAAAATCCAAGAAAGGATTCTTACCTATGTCACATGGCATTTATCTCTCAATGGACATGTGTCCTAAAACACACGATGAGAGAGATAAAATGGCTAAGATTCCAGATGCTTCAGCTATTGGATCTATCATGTACGCCATGTTATGTACCAAGCTTGAAGTCTAGCATGCTTTAAGTATGGCGAGCAGGTATCAAGCTGACCTAGGTGAGTGTCATTAGGTAGCAATTAAGAACATACTTAAATACTTGAGAAGCCCTAAAGATGCTCTCTTAGAGAATGGAGAAGAGAATAAGCTTGTTGTATTACAGCGGTGCTAGTTTTCAGTTAGATAAAAATGATTTTAAGCCATAATTTGGCTATGTGTTTTACCTGAATGATGGCACTGTAAAGTTGGAAGTATCCTAAACAAGAGACAGTAGCTGATTCTACAATCGAGGCTGAGTATATAGCGGCATTAGATGCAGCTAAAGAACTTGTTTGGATTAAGAAGTTCATAGAAGTTGGATGATCCCTAGAATTGCTGATCTAATGGCATTCTATTGTGACAACAATAGAGCCATTGTACAAGCTAAGAAACCTCAATCTCACCAGTGGTCTAAACAGATTCTCAAGCCCTTTCATGATCGATTGGCTATAATGCAAGTGGGAGATTAATAGTGTGTTCCCCATGAGCCAATCAAATTTGGACTTATATTACACTTAAGACATTGTGATTATTTATGTTATTTAATAAAATATGGCATTTATTTATCATTATTGACTATATTTAATTTGATCAAGTCATAATCAAATGATAAATCCCTAAAATAGTGGATTCGTATAAAAGGAATCAAAGTAGTGACTTTGATAATAAGATCTTTATGATACAAAGAATACTACTCTTAAATATCCTTAGTTGTAGTATCACCGAGAAGGAACATTAGTGATACAGTAAGACTAACATGTGTTAGATTCCTTTGGGTGACTGATCTCATAAGTCATGGATTTGGCAATATCCATATCAACACATGGGTGATCATTGTGAATGAATACACTAGATTGACCCATCTTGAGAACTCTATGTGGATCGTTACATTGAGTGTCATTAGTTGTTCTCAAATGGCAATGGTATATGTGATCTTTAGACTTGAGATCACCATGGTAACTTATGTGTGGATTGGCGTACTTTGATACTGGTAAATGTAGCTTAATGAGGGTTGCAAGTAAACAGTAATTGGGTACATCATAAATCATATAAGGGTTGTGTGTGATCAAGATAAGATTCGTCCCTCTTGATAACAGGAGCCTATATCTCAAAGCCTCTCAAGAGATTAATGATTGAAAATTTGTGGCCACAGTACAAATGAGATTTAAGATAAGATCTTGAATTCATTTGATTAAATCATTTATCTTGAGATTGCGAAACAATGTAGTTGAATTTTAATAGAGATGACACATTCCATACTATATGTTTAACTGAGATATTAGGTGACGAAAAGATCGAATTATACAGTAATTGCTCATTGAAAGGCTGTCGTCAACTCACCGACATTTTCATTACTTGGGTAGCCATGATGCATTGCTAAATACCAATCTTGGCTTTTGATTTATGAATGAGATTCTGAATCACTGCCAACGTAATAAAAATCTAAAGGGTCACACACAATTATAGTATGACCAAAACAAGATAGTTGGAGTTGGATCCATGTGACAAATCCTAGTACAAGTAGGATTCTTAGTTCGACTAGAATCCTGTTCTAACTAGAATCCTGTTCCAACTAGAATTTAAGATTTAATTAATGGTAATTTAACTTGAGATTACTAAAAGGTATTTTGGTTTTTTTCAATTATAATAAGATTATAATTATGAATTATTAATTTAATAATTCATGGGCAAACCAAATTATTAATCCAAATGCATAACCAATTGGTTGTAGTCCAAGTGGGAGATTGCTAGAGTATGCCCTACAATCAATTGGATTTGGATTAAGCAATTTTAAAAGGCCCAAAAGACCCAATTTAGTTGGACTAAGGCTAAGGCCTTTTTAGGGTTTTGTTAAGAGGTACTATAAAAACAACATTAAGTCTAAAAGTTAGACAGAATTTTTTTGATAGCCACTCTGCCTCTTGGAGCTAACACTCACAGAAAACAATTCCCTTCCTCCTGCCTTTGCTTCTGATCACACATTGTCTCAGGCAAAGGTCTTGTTTTGCATCCTACTCATGCGGATACAGTTAGAGGGCTTCTCTCAGCTAAGAGTCTTCAGTTAACGATAAACTGAGAGCTGTTCGTGGGTTGCCATATTCAAAAAGTTGAACATGCATACACGAGCGATACCAAAAAGGTTAGATTCTATCATGAAAGCAATCATGATGCATGATCTTGGTAATTTTTGTTTTGTTGTTTTTTTAATCTATTGCTTATTTTCGTGTATGACATGATAAACCAAAACAACAAAACTTTACAATTAGCTCCACCAAAATATGAACTTTTATTCCGATGATTTTGTGGTTTTTGTTAAAGGAGTTGTTCATTGGATTGCTTGCAAGAGTGTTTTGTTGAAAAAGAAAATGGAGAAGGAGATCAAGAGAAGAAGAAGTGTGTTTTATTAAAAAAGAAATCGGACCCTTCCTCACATGTATGTATGTATATATATGTATGTATGCATGCATCTATGCATGTTATACACGTGTAAAATAAATTGTTTTACACAATTTTTATAGTTTCATGTAGGATTAATATTTTTAAATTTTAACAATCTATTTGTATATGTTATGCACGTAAAGTTTTAAGTCGATCTAATATTCTTATAATTTCGATTGAGAATAACATTTTTTTCAATATATTAACAAATAAAATACTATTATTGTCAAACTAATAGTTAGACATTTTTTATTAACTTAAAATTTGACATGCATGATTTATGTGAACAAAACATAACATTCAATGGTCGGATTAAATATATATAATTGATTTCAATTGGATAAATAATTGAAATGTAACATCGTTTGTAATGTTAAAGCATCAAATGTAAATTGAATTGACAATAAATGGATGGTCTAACTTAATTATATAATCATAGAAAATTTAATTTTTTTCACTTTAACATGCGTCCATTACATGTAGGCAGAGACAAAGGAGCCTATTATTAGACCTGTAGACATCAGATACTGTGCCCATCTCCCGAAGGATGACCTTGGGCACGATATGACTTGTGCTAGGCGTGGGAGAAGCCTTGCACTGTGCTAGAGAATGGCACACTTGCGCGATGGGCATGCGCATGAGACAAGCAAGACAGGTACGTGGCTTGGGCGGCTTACCAGACTTGACACTTAGACGGTGATGGATGATGATCGTGAGATACGGGTTGCGGTTAACTCGAGTGGCACCATGGGCCTTGACCATGTGAGCGGGAGGTTGGTCGGTGCGTGGCACAAGGCACCGTTGAGGCATAAGTGGCTGGGTGCACGCACGCAGACAGGGAAGTGCGCGGGACCTACGCAACGTGGAGCTCACGATGCGGAGACAGTTGCGAAGATTGCGGGCCACGGCTTCGAGATAAGATTTGGCTGACCTTATCACTTGGAGATATACTTGGAGATAACTCATGGATGCTGACGTGGGGATCATCTGTAGAGTCCTAAGTCTAGTGGGATGTAATCTTAGAGAGTTTGTATTTCAATAGAACTCTTGTACCTATGTGAGGGGGATGTCCTCACTTGCCTATATAAACCCCTCAGGAGAGATCAATAGAACACAGAGTGAAACAGTGTAAGTGTTCTCTGCAAGTTGTAATCCTTTTTATTGCGGCTTAATAGAAAGGTTGAGGGAGTTTCCCTTGTAAAGATTTGAGTGTTTCTATTCTCTTTCTTCTCTCTCTGTTTGTTGTGCTTGTGTTGGTTTTTCTATTTGCTCAGGTGTGACATACCGCTGCGTGCTAGCCTTTGTCTGGGCTAGGTTTGGAGTTTGGCTGTACTAAGTTGCAGAGAACTTTGGTCATCACTGGGGAAACGGTTCTAGGAGGGAACGACCCTGTGACACCTACCATGTGACAAACTTAGAAAAGTAATGGACAATAATCATAAAACAAAAATTGGCTTTTGATATTATTAAGATTAAACTAAAACTTGGCTTTTGATATTATTAAGATTAAACATGAATATTAAACCACAAAAAACCTTAATATTTAACAAATATGGAATAACACCACATCATCTATTAATTTCTATAAAATGACAATCATGATTCTTTATTTAAAAAAATACATATTTTATGCTTAGTCCTTCAAATTTAAATTTCAACCGCTTTTGTATCCAAATGGAATAAATAATTAAAATGCAATATAAATTGTATAACATATTTTGCATATAAGAATTATGAAAATAGAATCATTAATTTGAGGAATAATTAATACTCAAATAAGCTTTGAACTCTGTTCAAAAATAAAATAACTCATCAATCTTTTATTGGATAGTTAATGAAGATATCGAGAGTTCAAAATAATAATTTTTTGTTTTGTTAGATAATTCAATTTATATAAAAAAACACTTAGATTTATTTGAATGAGTTGAACTATAAATATTTTAGAGAATACTATTTAAAAAATTAGTGTAATCGAATTTTAATAATTTATTTCCCAGATTTAATGAAAATATTTATGATGAAATAAAGTTTATGGGTTTAATTTCTTTTTTTTTGGCCAAAGTTTATGGGTTTAAGTTCGTGCAATAAAAAAAATTGAACTTATTTTTATTTTTGAATAGTTCAAATATTTATTTGAGTATTATTTTTGAATTTTATCAATAAAAAAATTACATATTTTTAGTATAATTCTAAAAGTTTTGTTCATTTTTATATTCAACGGCGCTTTTTATTTTTTATTTTAGCAAGTAGAAAAGAATATTTAACGGCACTTTATTTCAAAAGTTGAGATAACCCCAGAAATTTTTATATTAATAGCTTTGAAGCCTATTTGCTAGATGTTTAAGTGGACCATGCGACCCTTCTGACTATTTGGTCAAATGAAATTAGATAGTTGGTACACTTATCTATAATTATTATTAATTATTATTATTAAAATATAAAGTGTTATCATTATTGATTGAATTAAACTTACATTTGATGGAAATATTGGAGTTATTAATCCAAGGATTAACGCAAGTTGAATTTGTGGGAAGAGCTCTCATGTTCGATTCCCACTAAACACATTTTTGGAGAGGGGTGAAGAACTTTAACTGTGACTAAATCTCGAACAGAATTAGTCTCAGACCGTTAAAACGGATGAGAAAATATGTGATCTAAAAAAAAAAGAAATGTTGGCGTTATTGTTTATAGATATGTAAAAAGTGCTGAAGAAAGTTTCTTTCACGGAGAGATTCCTCCTCTCCATTAGGCCTACAAATATGTTTTTCTCTTCATCATGAAAATACAACCAAGAACACAAAAAAGTCAAATGAGAGAAGTTTTCCTCAAAATTATCTTAAAGAGTTCATCAAGATTTTATTCAAATATTTTCTTAAATCAAGATATATTTTTTCTTTAATTAAAGGATTGTTTGACAACGTTTTTATTTTTTGTTTTCTATTTTGCTTTTAGTTTTTCTAAAAACAATCGTAAAAAACATATTTGATAATACGTTATTGTTTTCAAAAGACAAAAATATAATATTATCATATTCTCATAATAAAAATATAAAATAAAATTAATTAATTTTTTAAATAAAAAATAATACTAAAATTTAATATAAAATATTATTTAATTAAAATAGTTTAAAATTAATATATTTACTTTAATATATACAAGTTGAAAAAAATGCAAAAAAAATTTTTTAAATAATTATATTAAACTATAATTGCATAATATTATTTAATTTAAACTTGCATACTAATTTAGTGAATATATATATATATATATTTTGGACAGAAAATATATTATATATTTTAAATAATATCATTTATTATAATCTCCATTGCTTTTAAACCCCAAAACATCATAAAACAATAATAAATAAAATTAACAACCCTTAACAGAATTATCTGACATCACAAAGATATGATGCTAGAATTGTGAAAATCTTTAACGCATCGAACTTTATACAGACTTTGACTAATTCCCTTCGCAGCACTTTGCTAGCAATAGCTGAGGAAACAGTTTACGAATCCCGAATCCCTTTGTTGCTTTTCCCACAAAAGTTTGACACTACAAATATACGGTATTCCCATGGGATGTGAATGTTTTTAACAGAGATTGCAATTTGCCTCAAAGTTTAAATATTCAGACATCAAACAGTTATCTCAGCACAACTTCTCTAAGTAGGAACTCAAGAAACAGTGTCGTTCATGAATCTTGAACCTTTTCACTGCTAAGCTAACAAAAGTTATACACTACGACGATAGGGTGCTAGAATTGAATCATCATCATCAGCATCACCAAGGCCTTTATCCCCAGTGACCTCAAGCTAAGTCATTAGTATGAATTCTCCTCTTTCACTCATTCTTATCTGAAGCAATGTAGGTGCTAAATTTGTATATGTCTAAACATTATTACATTACACCTTTCATGTTCATTGCAAGTCTTCATCATTGCTTGGAGGTAACATTTACCAAAAAGAGTAAAATCCAGATGAACAGCATGTTTATTTCCTCTTGAAACTCATTACATGTTATGGGAAAATGAATTAATTGGTGATATATGTGGTGGGAAAAGAGAAGCAAGAAACATTAAGGCACGTGAAGAAAAGAGGGGATATCAGTATCTCTGGCAGTATTATTTTCTCTTAAAAAACATATATTTAACTAAATAATACAAGAAGAAGATGAGAACAGAGTTCTCTCCATTTACAGAAACACAAAACCATACTTGTACATTTGTTTGTTGAGTGATCTCACGACAATACACAACACCAGTTTCTAGAATATTAATTACCAGAAACCAAACCTGACCAAATGCCCCAGAATCAACCTCAACTCAGGAAAACAAGACTCATGTCCTTCACCTATACCACTTGGCTTTTACCAAAATTGTTATTCTTGCTAAGGCAGCTATATTTGCTGGAATAGTCTGTACAACACAGCAAGCAAGCAAGCACACAACTGGAAGCCTATGACCCAATAATGTATACTCTCAAAGGCAATTTTATGCAAGAAGAGAAACTCACAGGTGGATGAACTATCTTGAAACTTGAATACAATATTTCTGCCTCCAGAGTCTATGATGCAGCCCTTAGCATGTGCTTTTCAACTGTTCCAATACCTAGAGACTCAGATGGCTTCTGAAATCAAGGAGATAGTATAAGAAAGGAACGTATAAGGGCAAAGACAAATAGACAATTTAGTCACCATCTTCACTTGAGAGAGCAAACTGAAGTCACAGATTCAATTAGGAAATTATCAAACCATATTGCAAGTTGTGATGCCATTTACACATATAAATCATCTAAAACATTCAATTTTTAAACCTAAAATTTAAAATGCATATTATGAATCATACACAAATTCTACATAACAAAACATTTCTCAGGATTTTTTAAAAATAAATAAATAAATAACAAACAGATGAATTAGTTAATCAGGTGAAACTAGGCTGGATTATCTTTAACTAGCTCAATCAGCCATTATCTCGTTACTTGGGGTCCACATGCTCCACTGCATGATTCCAGACTCATTAAATCAATTTTGTTAATCAAGAAATCATTCAACGTTCATGTGTAAGTATGTGACTGTATACTTCAGAGTATTGAATTCCAGGAACTTAAGCTATGAAATACTCACACATTAAATGCTGGTTAGATGCAGCAACAAAATAAATGCATATTTGTCGATTATTGTCTCTCAAACATTAAAGGTAATTACCATCTCCAAAACAAGTATTTTGAACTAGTATAATTAGAATCACCAAGATTCCATTATAGGTATAAAGAGCTTAACACCTAATAAAAAACTAAGCAAACTAAGCAAGGTCATGAAAAAAAAAAATTTTATTACATTGCCTTACATCAGCTAACTATGAAAATAATATCAACACATGAAATCCTTATTCTCACTAATCCGAATCCATTAAACAAGAAACTATAATACTATCAAGGAATTTAACAACATTAGCTATAAAGTAAAATCCACACCTTCTTGAGATTTGTTTCAAGCACTAAATTTTCCAACTTACATAGTAGCTCTCTCATTTAGAAAATAGTATATATGGTAGTAATTACACTAACCAACAAATTTAACAAAAACGGCATAAAACTTTCATTGTTACTTTTCTACTTGCCTTTGACCTCTATAAATGCAAATATACAAAAGAAAATAGTAATTTCGGATAATTAAAGTAAAAAAAATGATTTTATTTTTATAGGCAACAATTTCTTGTGTGTTTGTCTTACAGTTTAAGATTTTCTTTTTCAATTTCAATCAAATTTGTACTCACACTAATTATAGACAAGCCCTTTTAATAAAAAAGTAAAATAAAAAAAAAAAGGAATTGTGCAGTCTCTAACCTTTGAATTGTACATAAAAGAAAAGAAAAATATCATGTACGAGCAAGCAACATGAAGCTTTATGCATAAGCAACCTGGGAATTCTCTGACTGAGAGTGGGAATCCTCGGGATCAACGGCGGTGCAAGCACGTGGGACCTCAAACAACGATAAGGAGAACTGTTTATCAACGACGCCAACATCAAAGTTGATCAAACCGGAGCTTGGATCATCGACGCGTATGCTAATGACGGGGAACCATAGGAACAGCTCCTGCTGCGACACACCGGATAAATTCGCGATCTTCCCGAAAGATAAGATTCCGGAGATGTTGAAGTCATAGTGCATCTGGTTCTCGAACTTGGCGTTGCAGGGTTCAGTTAGGTTGACTTGGAAACGGTGCGTGTCGGGGTCGATTGAAAAGTCGGTTATGCCCTTTGGGAGGAGGCCCATGGGGAGGCCGTTGCTTTCCAAGTGGTCGTAGATGGAGGAAGGGGATGATCGGGCGGAGGGAAAATTAAGGGAGAGGAGAAGGAAACTTAGGGAAAGTGCGGGAAAGAGAGAGAAAATTGAAATTCCCATGTCTGGGGCTTTATTTTCTCTCTATTTCCCAACAAGATTCAAATCGTCTATTTTGAACAGAGATTTTCAGTTTGTGGTTGAGGATGATGGGTCGCCTGCTTGAGGTTGAAGAAATGGGAAAGAGGAAGGCATCCTCGACGGTTTTATTTATTAAGCGTTTGGAATTTGATTTGTCGGCTGTTTGAGGAACATGTTAAGCCAACCGCATAAGAGGAGCGTGAACTCACGATTGATAGCATGAAATCCCATAATTGAAGTTAGTTACTTGATTGTTACTGGTGGAAAGGAGTGAAAGTATTTTTTTTAACATTTGAATATAATTTGAATTTTAAAATTATTATTATTTGAAAAATTTTTATCGTTTACAATTACTTATTATTATTACTAAATTTAAACTCGAGCAATGCATAATTATTATTTTAATTTATAATAATTTTTTAAAGAATGAAATTATAATAAAATTATTTTAAAATACATGTTGAATAATGTATTAAAAACTTGATACATATATAGAATACACAAATTAAAAAATAATTAAAAATCAAAAAACAAATAAAAAATAAAAAAATTAAATATCACACATCTTAAATATTTAATTAATGAATTAAATAACTACAATTTTAATGAAAACAACCTTACTATATTAATTAGTAATAAATTATTGGTTAATATTATATATTTAAAACTAATTCATTTTAAATTTTGAATTTAGATGATTCCAAATTAACCTTATAAAATTAATTAGTGTTGAAAAACTCTATTTTTTAGTGTTTTGAAAAAAGAATTATTTATAATAGTGTCAAACATAAAGGGTAAGTAAAGTAAAAACGTTAATAGAAATAAAAATAAAATAATTTATTATTAAAGTTTTTCAAAATTCAAATCAATTCAAATAATTAAATGCAATATCTAAAATCATACACGTTTCAAAAGAATAGATAATCCATATAGACTTTTTTTCTCCAAATAAAGTGTATGAACAAATAATTCTGAAAAAAAAAAGAATAAATGAAAATTGAAAAAAAGAAAGATACGGAAGCTTAAATTAAGACTAAAATATATAAACTGAATTATCCAGTTTTAATGTTTTTGATAAAAGATTTAAAATTTTAAGATAATTCTAATCAAAATATATGGATTTTTTTAATTTTAAAATAACATAATAAGTGATAAAAAATTTAAAGTTTGATATAAATTTTATTTAATTTAAATTAAGATAATATATATTTAAAAATTATTTTTTAAAATTTCAAATATTTTAAAATTAAATAATTAATTGAATATGATTATTATATAAAATTTAAAATCAATTTATTATTCTTTTGAAAGATAATCAATTTATTATTTTAAGTATAAAAAAGTTAAGTTATCTTCCTAAGATATTTTATTTTTAGCCAAGGGTTTTGGCTTTTATCATTATTTTTTTGTATAAGATATAATATTATTATAAAAAAACTAAATCTTATTGAAATTATAAATGTAACATTGATCAATGATTAAGTGATTTTTTATGGACATTTTATACTTTAAAGATGAAAAAACTCATTTTACCACATATATCACGTGTTCATATAAAATACATTTTTCTTTTTCTTTAAAAAAGTATATCTGATGCGCACGGACAAGACAAAACGTAGCTTGGAATTTGAAGGAGCTAAAACGCAACAAGACAAACTTCTGAAACCTAAACCCGAAGCCTAAAGAGACTCGAACCCAAAGGTATTGGACCTTGACCCTAAGAATAAGAATTCGAGAACCTAAGGTATAACAATGGTGGATGGTGAAGAAGGAGGCGCCACAAGGAAGAAGACCTTGATAAGCCTAGTTGAGAGGGAACCCAAGAGAAAGGCACACTCAATTTCTGAAAATTCAATTTTTACTGATCTGTTCATCAATAGCGTTTACAAGGTATTTATAATAATACCTAGCACTTAAGCCCATAAACAAGTGGGCTGGAATTAACACCAACAGAAAATAAGACTAAATCCAAATTCATGCCTAAACCTAGTTACATAAAAATAAATAGTCCAAGACACAACAAGACTCAAACGTGGGCTATTCAAACACTTAGCCCATCTTATTGTTAAGCTAAAATAAGACAGTAAACCATGCTCATGTCGTTTGGGCTTCCAAGCAAGTATAGATGTCTTGGGACTCTTCATGGAAGCTTCCTTGACACTTCAATGATGCCAGAGCTTATTGCATTAATGAGGTCAGGGCTTGTTGCGTCTTCTTGGCTTAAGCTCGTGTAATTAGACCTCCTTGGATGACCAATGGATCCTTAGCATCACGAATATCACGAGCAAGTGGATCTCCATCATTCCCCCTCTCCTCAAAAGGATTTGTCCTCAAATCGCATATACCTTCATCAAAAGAAAAGGGAGAAAGATCAGAAACATTAAAAGTAGCAGATACACCATACTCACCAGGAAGATCCAATCGGTAGGCATTATCGTTGATCTTCTCAATGACTTGAAATGATCCATCTCCTTGGGGATGCAACTTGGTTCGTCGCTGAACAAGAAACCTCTCCTTTCTCATATGTACCCAAACCCAATCACCAGGCTCAAAGACTACTCTCACATAAGCTCCTCAACTTGCCTTTGTAGTTCTTTCGTCTCCGTGGGATTACTTCTGTAGCTCCGGGGACAAGGTCAATCATGTGCTCGATCCCATGAATCGGTGGTAATCCACTTGGGATCTCCTCAGGGAATAGATCCTCGAACTCCTGCAACAATGAGACAACATCAGTAGGCAAAGTATCATGGAGTTCAGCATCAATAAAATAAGAATCTTTAAATAAGAGTAAAAGGATAGGAGACTTAGCAAGAAATGCAGTCTTCACATCTCGGGGTTTGGCATAGCAGCTCACTGTTTTGCTTTCCTTGTTTTCCTTCTTTTCTTTAGCTTGCTTCCTTTGCTCATCACGTTGCTCCTTTAGCCTTAATTGGTCCTCATAAATCTCCTTGGGGCTAAGGGGAGCAAGAGCGATCTTCTTGCCATCTATAGTAAAGGAGTAACGGTTAGTGTAACCGTCGTGGATGACTCTCCGATCATACTGCCACGGTCTACCCAGCAATATGTGGCTAGCTTGCATGGGCACCACGTCACACAACACCTCATCGTGATACCTTCCAATACGAAAAGGAACCAAGACTTGCTTCACCACGTTGACTTCACCACAGTCATTAATCCACTGCAACTTATATGGGTGGTGATGCTTGGTAGTGGGCAACTTTAACTTATCAACAAGGTATGTGCTAGCAACATTAGTACAGCTCCCACCATCAATGATTACAGTACATACCTTGTCACGAATATGGCATCTCGTATGGAAGATGTTCTCACGATGTGCCTCATCTTCAAACTTCACATGAGTAGTAAGAGCACGCCTAGCAACAAGTGCTTCACCATGAGTAGCATACTCAACAACTTCTTCTTCGTCTACATCTTCTAACGCAGGCATCTCATCTTCTATGCCGATTTCAGAACCTTCACTCTCAACATCTCCATTCCCAAGCATGATCATAACTCTATGGTTGGGACACTGAGAGGCAATATGTCCATGACCTAAACACTTGAAACACTTTATATCACGTGTCCTACTTTGGGATGCTTGGGCAGATTCAGTCTTGGCTTTGGAGGGCCCTCAAGCTTGGGCTTAGCAAAGCTCTCTGACTTAGGCGTAGACACAGGCTTATCATCCCTATAAAAGGTGTTAGATTTCCAAACAAGAACAAAACTAGAAGTAAAACGAGATGTACCTTTCCTTTTGAGTTGCCTTTCCACTTTGATGGCCACATGCAGCATCTCTTCTAAATCCATGTAATGCTGCAACTCTACTACATTGGCAATCTCACAGTTTAAGCCTTGGAGAAAACGAGCCATAGTAGCTTCTGCATCCTCCTGGATATTGGCTCGGATCATGGTTATTTCCATCTCTTTGTAGTAATCCTCAACACTCTTTGAGCCCTGGATAAGACCTTGGAGCTTCTGGTATAACTCTCTGTAGTAATGAGTAGGAACAAATATCTTCCTCATGATGCGCTTCATCTCATCCCATGTAGACACTGGAGGATCACCGTATCTTCTTCTACTAGTTACTAACTTATCCCACCAAATCATAGCATACTCTATGAACTCAATTGCAGCAAGTTTGACCTTCTTTTCCTCGGAGTAGTGGCGGCAGTCAAACACCAGTTCAATCTTCCTTTCCCACTCCAAATATGCCTCAGGATCATTCTTGCCTTGGAAATGAGGAATCTTCAATTTTATACTGCCAAGGTTTCCATCCATCTTCTCCTTTCCTCTATCACGGGCTCTATCAACTCGATCTCTATACCCATGGTACCTTCTATGATATCTATCTATCCCAGACTCTTTGTTCGAATCATACCCAACATTATCATCATACTCGTCATTGGCAACAACCTTACTTTTTGGACGAGAAATATCACCTTCCTGGATCTTTGCAAACCGAACTTCATGTTGGTTCAACTTATCATGAATGTCATTGAATTTCACGTCCATTCGTTGGAACTATTGTTCCATTGCTTGAAGCATGAATTCAATCTTTTTGAAGTCGAACTTATCACCTTCAGAAGACATTTTCAACAAAGATATCCTCATGTGTTTACACTCGTGTTTCAATCAAGAATTTGGCTTTTCTCTACTAATGTCTCTCACACACTCATGCCTTTTTCCCTTACTCTACCTTAACTCTATAGGTTCACAATCACACTAGAGACTCAGTCAAAGATTCAACCTCGTAGAATCAACTAATTCACCAAGTATTGTCACCATGAAAATATTTTTTTCTTTTTTTTGTTTTTTTCTTTTTTTTTCACAGAAAGGTGTGACTAGGGTGACTCAAAGAAAGAAAAAAAAAAGAAAAATAGAAGAAAAATAAAAAAAATCACAAGAAGGACCCAAAAAAATGAAAAATAGCCTAAAACTATAGGAAAACGATGGAATTTGGCCAAGATAGGGTATGGGTTTCTTTCGTCGTTTTCTTTAAAACGGGTACTCGCACACCTCCTAACTCAACCAAAATTTTCTGTTTGAACAGTACCGCAACAATTTTTTTTTGAATTCTTCTTTTTTTTGTTTCGAATTCTTTTCTTCTTTCTTTTTTTTTTGAATTCTTTTCTTCTTTTTTTTTAACTCTGAGTGTTGCGGTTTCCTTGAAAAGAGGAGGGGTGCAGCTAGGGTTTTTTTTTAGGGGGGCGGTTAGGGTTTTTTTTTTGAGGGGTGCGGCTAGGGTTTTTTTTAGGGGTGCAGCTAGGGTTTTTTTAGGGGTGCGGCTAGGGTTTAGGGTTTAGGGCTAGGGTTTTTTGTGTAATGAAATAAGTGGCGGCCAAGGTTTTAGGGTTAAGAAATAAGTGGCGGCTAGGGTTTTAGGGTTAAGAAATAAGTGGCGGCTAGGGTTTAGGGTTATGAAACAAGTGGCGATTAGGGTTTTTTTAGTGTTATGAAATAAGTGACGGCTAGGGTTTAGGTTTTTGAAATAAGTGACGGCTAGGGTTTAGGGTTATGAAATAAGTGGTAGCTAGGAACACACAAACAAACCAGAAAGTGGAACGAACAAAAGAAAAAAAATTGAAACCAAAAAACCAAAAAATCGAAAAGTGAGTGACGCACAAACAAACCAGAAAATCGGAACTTGAGCTCTGAATACCAACAGATGCGCACGGACAAGACAAAACGTAGCTTGGAATTTGAAGGAGCTAAAACGCAACAAGACAAACTTCTGAAACCTAGACCCAAAGCCTAAAGAGACTCGAACCCAAAGGTATTGGACCTTGACCCTACGAATAAGAATTCGAGAACCTAAGGTATAGCAATGGTGGATGGTGAAGAAGAAGGCGCCACAAGGAAAAAGACCTTGATAAGCCTAGTTGAGAAGGAACCCAAGAGAAAGGCACACTCAATTTCTGAAAATTCAATTTTTACTGATCTGTTCATCAATAGCGTTTACAAGGTATTTATAATAATACCTAGCACTTAAGCCCATAAACAAGTGGGCTGGAATTAACACCAACAGAAAATAAGACTAAACCCAAATTCATGCCTAAACCTAGTTACATAAAAATAAATAGTCCAAGACATAACAAGACTCAAACGTGGGCTATTCAAACACTTAGCCTATCTTATTGTTAAGCTAAAATAAGACAGTAAACCATGCTCATGTCGTTTGGGCTTCCAAGCAAGTATAGATGTCTTGGGACTCTTCATGGAAGCTTCCTTGACACTTCAATGATGCCAGAACTTGTTGCATTAATGAGGCCAGGGCTTGTTGCGTCTTCTTGGCTCAAGCTCGTGTAACTAGACCTCCTTGGATGACCAATGGATCCTTAGCATCACGAATATCATGAGCTAATGGATCCATTGGTCATCCAAGGAGGTCTAATTACACGAGCTTGAGCCAAGAAGACGCAACAAGCCCTGGCCTCATTAATGCAACAAGCTCTGGCATCATTGAAGTGTCAAGGAAGCTTCCATGAAGAGTCCCAAGACATCTATACTTGCTTGGAAGCCCAAACGACATGAGCATGGTTTACTGTCTTATTTTAGCTTAACAATAAGATGGGCTAAGTGTTTGAATAGCCCATGTTTGAGTCTTGTTGTGTCTTGGACTATTTATTTTTATGTAACTAGGTTTAGGCATGAATTTGGGTTTAGTCTTATTTTCTGTTGGTGTTAATTCCAGCCCACTTGTTTATGGGCTTAAGTGCTAGGTATTATTATAAATACCTTGTAAATGCTATTGATGAACAGATCAGTAAAAATTGAATTTTCAGAAATTGAGTGTGCCTTTCTCTTGGGTTCCCTCTCAACTAGGCTTATCAAGGTCTTCTTCCTTGTGGCGCCTCCTTCTTCACCATCCACCATTGCTATACCTTAGGTTCTCGAATTCTTATTCGTAGGGTCAAGGTCCAATACCTTTGGGTTCGAGTCTCTTTAGGCTTCGGGTCTAGGTTTTCAGAAGTTTGTCCTGTTGCGTTTTAGCTCCTTCAAATTCCAAGCTACGTTTCTCTTGTCCGTGCGCATCAATATCCATATAAAAAATTTATACCAAAATTAATTATTTCTATAAATAATGTATATAACAATAGTACGTGTATATTGATAAAAGATGAGTAAAAAAATTTATAAATAATATGAAAATTTTTTTAAGTTTTAAAATATATAAATATATATGTTTATTTTTTAAAAATTGAAATAGATAATTAATTTAAAAAATAATTAATTTATTTTGAAATTTTAATGTATATAGATTCCTATCTATAAAAAAATTGAAAAAAATATTATTTTTTAGGCTGAATGCTCAATTCAGGAGTTAACGTTGTCGAGAATGCTCAATTCAGGACATAAACTTTTATTTTGCTCAATTCAAGATAAAACGTTTTCTATTTTGCTCAATTTAGGATTTTTCAGCGTGTGTGAGTTACACTCTCCGTTAAAGAGAGTGAGTGACAATGAAAGGACTATTACGACACGTGTCGGACTCATATGCTGCCACGTATTTACGTAAATTTTGCAATTAAAAGAAAAATAAATATCATTCACTACCACGTATCTCAATCACACGCAGCCACGTGTCCACCACAGTCACGTTCCCAATCACACGCTGACACATGTCAATTGATGCCACGTGTCCCACTTAAAATGCTACCACGTGTCCACGTATTTTTTGCCTATTAAAATAAAAATAAGTATTTGTCAATGCCACGTGTCCCAATCACACACTGTGACGTGTCCACTACTGTCACTTGTCACAATCACACGCTATCACGTGTCCACGTGTTTTTTATCTATTAAAAGAAAAATAAGTATCCTCACTGTCACGTGTCCCAATAACACATTGTCACATGTCTCAATCACACGCTACCACGTGTCCACGTATTTTTTACCTATTAAAAGAAAATAAGTATCCCTCACTGCCACGTGTCCCAATCACACGTCACGTGTCATTTATTAAACGTTATTATTTTTACGATGCTTATAACTTACACGATAAAAAATCTTAAATTGAGTAAAATCGAAAACGTTTTATCTTGAATTGAGCAAAATGAAAGTTTATAACATGAATTGAGCATTCTCGATAACGTTAACTCCTGAATTGAGCATTTTTTTTTAGGATATTACATGTGTCAACTTTTTAAATTAGCTACATAAGATATTATACTTGTAGTTAAATACTTTAGTTTATATATTTATATATATATATATTAGATTATTCTTTAAAAGGAATTAAGTCTAAGAGTGGAAGAACCCTTCCATCTGGTATCTCCTTACTATTAAAAAAAAGGTAACTTACAGTTGTCTAGCTGTTGCCGAAGAAAAAAATAATGAATAACTTGTGGCTCAAAAAAGTTCATAATAATCGGAAAGGGAAACCTTCTTTTCTTTTCTTGGAACAAAAAGCTGAACTAGGATTTTTGTTGTACTTATTTCATTTAACTCCCAATTACTTTGCTTTATTGGGCTGATTGGATTCAGATCAAGTTAAGAAAAGTCATTTTATGTTTGAATCAATTCATGTGTGAATTATTTTATATTTAGATCATATTGAATTTAAATAATTTTTTATATAACTCAATTTATTTAATTTTAAATTATTCAAGTTCAATTTATTAATTTTCACAAGTAACAAATATTTTAAATTAAGTTTGAATTTATCAATCATAATTAAGTTATTTAAAATTATATTTTAGTGAACTGATGGCACGTTAATATATATTACATACCTCCTATTTAACTTGATTTTCAATATTATAAAAATTGTTGGTGCCCAATAACTTCAGTCTATAAAGAGAAAAAACGGTCCAATTGCCTAAACAACACAGACTCCTGGAATGAGAAGCCTAGTAGAAGCGAAGGAGATCCACTTGAACAAAAGAACAGTTAAATATGGCTTTCAAAACAGAGGGCTTTTATATACAACCAAAACAAAAAACTAAACACACCCTATCTCCTAAATAATTTACTGTTTTACCCTTAAATAAAAAAACTCACAAAAAAAATTTACGTGAGCTTTAAAAGGATCACGAAAGAGAATTTCCGTGAACTTTTGAATGCTCACGGAAATTTTTTTCCGTGAACTCCGAAAAAAAAAAGCATTGATGAGGCTTACAGACGAGAATTTTCGTAAGCCTCTTAAAGCTCACGGAAAGAAATTTCTGTGAATCTTTAAAAGTTCACAAAAATTCTCTTCCATGAGCTTTCAAAGGCTCACGAAAATTTCTTTTTGTGAGCCTTGAGAACTCCGAAAAAAAAAAAGGGAGGGAGGGTAATTTGGGTAGAAAGAATTATTTAGGTTGTGTTTAGTAAAACTTATGTTATAAATAGAATTTCCCTTCAAAACATGAAACGTGGTCTGAACATGAATAACAGCCACTTTCATACTTCGAAAATACGAGACATTTTCATGAACGAAATAGCGGAAGAACGGATTTTGGGGCCAACTTTTTCTTTTTACTTTAACTACAGTTTGTGTAGCGAGTAGTCTCACTATTTTAATTTCGATTCACTATTCACCTAATCACGGTTCAAGGTTAATTTCCTTAAGTTCCAGTTCATTTTATAACTTAAAATCGCTCAAGACTAAATTTCGGCAGCATTTCCGCTGAGCTACGAAAAACCCCCTGCAACATAATTCAACAACAAAACAAGATACTATCCATTTTCCGATATCTTTGGCCCTAAATGGCCTATCACACTCTCATATAGTCCAATAGAATATTCGAGAAAGTTTCATAATTTTCTGATAACCCGAAGGTCGTTAAAAATTTTCTCAACCAAAATTTTTTATGTACTTGATACTATTCACATCAACAATTAACCAACACTAGTTTACATCCCATTTTAACCCGATTTTTGAAAATAACCACATATTCATACTTATCACATCTCACCCTACATTACTGTACAAAATCATCCAATTCCAAGTACATATGAATAGTAAACATATATATCGAGCCATGAACTGAGGTTTGACGTCTAGCTTGAAACGTCAAAACAAGGAATGGCTCTTATCAAACGTTGCTATCTCAGCCTAATCTGTGGAGGAGAATGAAAGGGTGAGCTTTGGGGAAAGCTCAGTAAGCCACTACACAAGTGCAGAGATAGTAACAAACAGGATATAGACCACTAATGCATGCAACATGTGTTTCGTATAAAATCACATATAAATAACTCATTTAAACTTCATATCTCATGTAACTCAATATCACAATGCCTTTATGGTAAAACCGATGTCATGCACATAAAATGATGCAAAGTCGATTTTGGCAAATCATGTAGTTATCAAAAAAGGCTTCGTAAAGTTCAATCACATATCATGTAACCTCATATGCCATGTTCATAAAACATTCGTCATTAGGCAAACCTAATAATTCAACTAATAAAGTCTTAGCCTACTGTAGCTATCAGCAAGCAGTCCTCGTTATCCTAGAACTAGAGTGTTACCTATGGCCATAGATCTTCGTCATCTCCAATCTTAGTGATTAGCCAGAATTGGAACCTGTCAATGACAATGTCGAACAAGCCTCATATTGCCCATATAAGAGTATCAACGACTCGGGCATGTTCCATAGTGCTCTATTAGTCTCAAAGTACAATGAGATGCCGTAAAAGTCTGTAAACTAGAAATCATCTCATGTTTTGAAGTCTCACATCAATAGGATGTATAAGCAATGCATGCTTAATCCAAAAAATCATATGAACATGCTATAAAGTAATATTATTCACAGACTTCAAAACGTGATGTAAATTAGATGTAAAAGCTTTCATACGTTTCGTATAAACTTCGTGTAAGCTTAACTCTCATAAAACCAATTATGCATAAAGATGCAGTAGCATGATACAGACATAAAGATCTACATCCAACTTTTAATAATTTTTCAAAATTTCTACACTAAGACGGGATTAGGATATGTCATTACCCAACCTACTAAGGAAAAACAATTTGTATTCCCAACAGCAACACATTTCTAAATTCACATCCAAATCAATTCCTTTACTTCATAAACCTTTCATTTATTCTATAAATCATTACTTGTAGCTTATGTAGAGCACTTACCCTATAAGCTACTACTCGTAGCTTGCATAATAAACTTACAGAAAGCAAAGATTAAGCTCGATTGTTCAAGCTTGAAAATCCGTGTACTGTACACCACCAAACTGCGTCATTAACACTACAAGCATTTATAGACAATGTCATTTACCACCTTACACTTACACATAACCATTTAACACTAACTAATTGTTATTTTTTCTTAGCTCCATTTTAGTTGTATTGTGACAAAAGTCACTATACGATCTTTTTGATCGTTCCAACTGTACCATTCACATTAGTACTCATCTACTTCTCATTTACCAGTATCATTTCACCTTAAAGGTGAATTTACTACATTGTCCTTCCTTAGGCCTAATGTTTATCTTTCTATATACAAGTCCAAATTTCACTTTAAAGCTTTATTACATTTAACTCAT
Source organism: Heritiera fomes (assembly GCA_032173925.1). NCBI lineage: Eukaryota > Viridiplantae > Streptophyta > Magnoliopsida > Malvales > Malvaceae > Heritiera > Heritiera fomes. The sequence goes on from JAPDPM010000001.1 coordinate 28,582,457, forward strand.
GTTTATTAACATGAATTACACTATCAATAACAAAAGCACCCTATCAATAACAAAAGCACCCTATCAATAACAAAAGCACCATTGTCTCCTTACACTTTCCTTATGGAAACCCATTTGTCCAAGACTTAAAACAGTTCTTTAGGGTCAGTTTTACACCATTATAACACTAGAAATAGGCTTAGAAAATCAGAAATGCAACCTATATCCAATTTAGAAAGAATAGAAAATTTCCAACACTACTTACCAGCAGAAATTTCCAGAACAGATTTCCCTTATCAAACGTGGTCCACTTGAGCTCATTTTTTGGATATGTGGTAGAGAAGAGGTAGGGCTTCAATTGATCCTTCTTGGCCATTTCAAGAATAGGCTATCTTCCTAATCGTTTCTACCCTACAAAGTGATTCTCTCAATCTCATCAAAACAGGGCAGCTTGATAGATCTGACTTCCAACAAACTTCTCACTAGCAAAACGAACTCCGTTTGAGATGAATTTCGGATATGTATTAGAGGATAGAATTTAGAACAACTTTCATGAAGGGAGAAAAGGCTAAAACTGACTAGAAGTAGGACGAAAATTGGCAACAAAATTTGCTTGCACAATAACTTACAGGTTTCCTCTTTTCTTCCAATCTCACATTTCTTCTCTTTTGTTTTGGCTTTCAAGGTTGAAAATGTGGCTGAAATATGAGTGGCCGGTCAGCTAATAAGGAAAAGGAAACCAAAAAAATAATTAAATAATATTTTGAAGCTTATCTCATAAGCTTGAGGAATAAAATATATTATTTTATTCCTTTTTCCTCACTTTTCCTTGGTTTTCTTTATTTTCTTTATTTTTCTATTTTCTCATTGGTAGATTTTGGCTTGGTAGGTGAGAATTAAATTAATTCCACACATGTCCTATTGATATAGGACAAAATAAATATTTTGGTTGGTCATGATAATACTTTATAGGATTTATGGCCCAATTTAGTCATTTTCGATCTTGTTCTCTAAAATTACGAATTAAGCTCAAATCGTTGTAAAAGCTTTAATTTGACTTACCTGAGACCATAGATCATCAACGTATGATGATTCAGATGTCTCTGGCTAGGTGCGCACTCCCGTGGAGCCCACCAACTTGCCCGTACGAAAATTCAAACTGTAGTCACCTGAAATCAAAATTTTTCGATTAAGCTTCTTTTTCACTGTTTACTTAATCATATCATTCGTATACTTATAAAATTTTGATTCTTACAGCCACGGCCCCACCATAAGGCATGCCCAAACCATGCATGACCAACTAAGCAAGAGTGGTTCCACTCCTGTAGATAAATCACCCACTAAGCACGCAATTTGTATACAAGGATGTGGGTTCAGTTGGTTATGCTCATTAAGCATTTGGCCTCATGTCGTGAGTTCGAGTCGTACTGGTGGCTCCTGGTGAGGTGGACATCCATTTGCGCCCTGCTTGGGTAGTGGGTCAATCCCTCCTATCCCCATTTTTTATTCCACCAAAAAAAATTTGTATACAAGGATGTGGGTTTCATGTAGAGATGTCAAAAGCTGATTTTTGCTCGAAAATTCGTTCAAATTCATCTAAGATCGAATATGGACCAACTTGAATTGACAAAAAAAAGTCAAAGAATCAAAATCGAAAAGCTCGAAACAAAAAAAATCAGAAAACCAAAAAATGCCAAACTCGGAAAAACCTGAATCGACACAACCCAAACCGACATAACTTGAACCCGATAGATTCGAAATGGAGACCGATCCAATCTGAAACCCATAAAAAATAGATTCTATAACTCAAAAATACTCGAATTATAATTATATGATTATTATTTAAAAATAAAAAAATAATTGATACACTTTTTTATTTAAAAGTTTAAAATTTTGAAAAGAATTATTATTTATTATATAATTATATCAATTATGTGTTATCAACAAAATAAATATTAAATTTTTTTAATTCAATTATTAAATAAAATTATTTTAATAAAATAAATATTAAATCCTTTTAATCCTAAAATAATTGGTTAGGAGTAACTTGACTCTTAATAATGTTAAGGGTTTGAAACACTCCAGACATAAAAGAAAACTGTGAGGATCTTGCTTAGTAATCTAAATCCAAAACAAACAGTACATGTGAGTAAGGTGATCATGCTTAGTGAATCAGGGCCTTACATGAAGATCATATGTCAACACATGATGGGCACATGCCTTTTGCCACATAGATGTACGAGTGCACATGAAAACAAACGGAAAAGACTAGAAGGTGGGATGTGCCCCTAGGCTGATTTGAATAAAAGGATCACATGGAAATATATTCAAAATATAAAAAATCATATGAAGACAAGTAGCAAGGGATGTCAACTCATCAACCATGCACAAAGTGCACTTTATGTAGCAAGGAGGACCTTGGAGGCAATATAAAGAAATGATGGAGGGAGTGGTGGATGTGGGCTACTAGGTCTACTTCAGGTTTATTTTTCACGTCTCCTTTATGTTATCTCCGTAGCTTTAGGCAGCCACCAGTAGTTCTTTAATTTTCATTTACATTTCCTTGTTTATTTTTATTGTATTCTTTAACCTTTCTTTACAAACTCTTGCAATTTCCTTTAACTTTCTTGTGTTCAATGTTTTCATCTTGAATTTCCAGCACTGAAGTTACATTTTTCTTTTATTTTCCCTTGCCTTTTTTTATTTTTTATTTTGATAAATTTTATGAATATGAGAATCCAAAAAGTTTGAAAAATACCTTAATGTGCTTAAGCTTAGTTTACATTAATTTCCCTTACCATTTCTTTTCTGTTTTGTTCATTGAGCTTGCTGTTTTGGTATAGTATTTAATGTTTTTCATATTTATTTTCATTTCCATGTCCATTTCCTTAAGGTTTTATGTTGCTAAAATGGTTTTTAAATGTTGGATTGCATTAATTTCATGTTAGTTTAGTACTTTGATTTTTCTATAGCATTTTAGTCATTCATTCCAGACTTCAAAACTGTCTTGTCCAACTTTTATTTAGCTACTGTCCAGCCCTCGTTTGGGCCACGTTTAATGCGTTTTCAAGTAGGTTTAGGGTCATATACATATTAGGTATAGTTTAGGTTGTGTTTGGTTTAATTACCATCTCATTTTCTTTGCATTTTAAGTCACCATTTCCAGCCCCTTCAATTTCGGTTCTGCCAAGCGTAGTTTTCAATGCTGCCCAGTCCATTTAGGGTCTGTTTTAATAGGTTTCATGTAGTCTTAGGGTAGTGCACATATTAGGTATAGCTTAGGTAATGTTTGCTTAAATTCCCATATATATTTTTTTAATTTTCCATGCCTTAGTTTAGTACCGTTTTACATTTCATTCACGGTTTTTAGAGTCCTCTTTAGCTGCTGTTTAGATGTTGTTTTACTCATTAAAGTGTCATACATTTAGGCTTTAAAAATGCATTTAGGGTTAGTTTAATGTTAAGTTAGTTTCTTACATATTTAGTTTGCATTAATATTCATTTTACAAAATATGAAAATTACATGTTTTACATGTATTCTTTTAGTATAGACTGTCAGCTTTTTAGTCTCATTAAAATGTCATTTGATTAGATCTTTTAGTTTAGTATTAAAAATCAGGGTTAGGTAGTTTAGGGTTAAATCCATTTTTTCATATTTAGATTTCATTAATTTAGTAAGATTTGCATGCACATTTTACGTTTCGTATTTTTAAAAAATCAATTTTCCCTTAGTTAGGATTTAATGTCAGTTGCTTTTAAGGTTACTAGCATGTGACCTGTGCGTTGCTGCAGTAATAGGGAGGAAAGGAGTGAGACAAGACAATTTAGAATTTGAAGGAAAATAGAAGCTGGAAGATTTAAAGTACTTAAAAGTCTTCAAATGCAGTTGAAAGAGTAAGAAAATATCAGCTGGGTACATGTAAAACAGAACACAGTAGATAGTTAAATCCATTCGAATGCAGAGAAAAGTAAGCAAGTATAAGCAATTTAAAATTTCATTGGCAAAACAAAGAAACAAAGGGAAAAGATAAATAACATTTTAAACTGAATCACATTGCAGAATTCTTCAATTTTTCATCGTAGAACATAAATTGTTTGTTTGATTTACATGAATGGCAGATTTGCCAAGAAATGAAAAGGCAAGCAAGGGAGGGAAAAGCAAAAGGACAGATTAAAATCAAGATCTACTTGCAGTTTTTTTTTTCATTTTGATCAGGAGATATAAGGAATGGCTTACAAAAGATAACAAAAAGAGATGTGATTACATGGCAAACACATTACAGATATAATGTGTTTGGCATTCCTCATACCCATGTCACAAAAGAAAGTGTACAAAATAGGAGATCAAACATTATCTTTTTGTTGGAGTGGACTAGTTGGGAAATGGTGGATTAACAGACTTATTACATCATTCCATCCTAATCTGTTTTCCCCTACAAAACACATAATCAAAACTTTTAGATTACATGGCAGACTAGACTAACAGGGAAGTAAATACGCATTCATGAGTTGTATACGTCGTTGGTTAACATTGAAAAAAAAAATCATTTAGGTTGGTGAACAGGATCACATGTGGAACATATAGTGTTATTCTCGAAAACATTGAATTACCTGGATTTGAGATTCTTCAAAAGCATATCATCAGAGTTTGTTTTAGCATCAGCATGGGCAACAGGAGCTTAAGCAAGTGGTATCTCATTAAGATGCTTGCTAGAGTAGGAGACAATGCATTTAACTGTTAGGAATCATAGTGAAAAGGTTAAAAATTTAACATTTAAAGATGAGTTTAAATCAGTCGACTTCTCCCTGCTTTTGGGAAATTGACATGGGCTAAATTCATAAATATTATGGAAACTGAATGTAAATTCTTGGAATGTTATCTGAACATTAAAGGGTTTAATGTATAGTTTTCAATCTCTAAGTACTTGAATTTTTTTGATACTTTTATGATAAATGTCTTTGATGAATTTAATATCAAGTGTATATTTATACTTTAACAATTCAAAAAGCAACATACAAACTCAAGAACATGAAAGGTAACACCAGGAGTATAAAAGGGCATCTTCTTATTTCCATAAGTGTATAATCTTCTGATTGCATCATATATAGAAAAAAAAATTTCTCTAGAGATATCCTTTTAATTTAGTTTCGTATGTTCCACTTCACATGAACTCACACTATAATTATCAACGGTTCAAAAAGATCAATCTATATTCAATGATAACCAAATGCAAGAACATCGAGAAGATAAATTTGTTTCGTCAATAAGAATGCTTAAATCAAAATATGGTTTAAAAAATGTGTAAGAAAAAAGATAACTGTTAAGTTAACTGAATACCTCAAAGCAATTTTTTGGGTGCTGGTTCTCGTACTATTGCGTGAGATTTGTTAGAAACATCACAGTGAGATTGCATCATCATCTTGAATTCTGGAGATCAAAGTGCAACAAATGCACAAAAATGTATTAATTTAAAAGGAGAAACTATTAATATGGATGAGTAGTTTTGTTAGTCGCAAATGTTTCTAGAGACAAGATGTTTTATTGAACTCTCAAGCAAACAAATAAAATAAAATTTCAATACATATATAATAACTATGAAGCAAATGACCTTGAATAGGAATCTATGGAGACAGAGAATACATATGGACGATCTAACGTGATTTTATATATTTGTTCATATAGCCTACCCCAATCTATTGGGATAAAGGCTCTGATGATGATGATGATGATGATGATATAATAACTATGAAGTACGACAAAAATCTTTTTGATATTTCCTAGCTTTGAAAATTTTTTTTACTATTCAAAAACTCTATTCAATTCTTCCTTTATTTCTTGGCTTTTAGCATTACATAGGTTATTTGCAATAGAAATTCGAAGAATCTCATTTAGTTTTTTAATTTTCCTTTTCAATGATCATACACATAGCCAGACAAACATCCATGTGTGCATATATATATATATATATATATATATGTATGTATGTATGTATGTGTATATATATATATATATATATGCAGCTTTCTTAATTTTAATTGTCATAGGAAAGCTTCTTGGTATCTCTCAGGTATATATGCAAGGAAGTGAGACCAAGCAAACAGCACCTAGCCATGCTTTTAAACCAAGCTTATAGCAATCAATTCCCATATCAGAATTAACCACACAAATGTGTTCACAGTGACACAATAAAAGTAATAAGAATTATGAGTAGACTTAACAATGACACATGGTCAATCAATTCACATTTAATTGTAACACATATTCAAGCGTTTCAAATTTGGCAAAAAGCTGTGAGGAGAACAAAGAGCAGCAACATTATCGAATAAACTAAAAGTTAAGTAAAAAATTTGACATTTCACTGACAGATAACGAAACAGACCTTATTCCTTGTTTATTCGCTAGTGAATCATCTAGGAAAAGGTCAGCTGGTGCTCTCAAGTTCTCTTTACATATTGGCTGATCAGAATTTGTGCTCTCAATGGTTTCATGTCCTGTTTCAGGAATGATTGATTGGCATAGAGATGATGATCCTGTGGCAGTAGCCTCGATTGGTTACTATTTTATCAGGGAATAAAACCCTGTTGAAAGCCACCAGGACTCACCATGGCTTGGTGTAGTAACTCTGAAAGCACTCCTAAAAATATTCAAGAACAATCAAATTGGAGGAGTAAATCAGCAAGCAAAAAAAATGAAGAAAAAAATGAATGGAAATCACCTATGCAAATAAGGACACTGATCGCACACACTAGGAGAGCTTTAGGAGAACAATATTTTCTGATTTTCTTCCCAGGAACATAACCCAAATCAAAGGAACAGAAATAGGAGTTTAGAAGGGGCTCGAAGGAGCACAGAGTTCAAATATTGAGAACCCAACTTGGTGTAGGGAGATGAAACAGAATAGAAATGAGCAAACACCCAAGCGAACACAAAAAGAGAATGATTGAAGTAGGGAGGAGTAAGCGGGTCGAAAGAGCAACCTGACTTATCCACAGAGAAGCATGAAACACGCGACTTAGTTCAAAACCCAAAAGGCAAACCTGACTTCAAAAAAAAATGGAGGCAATTCAGGGAGAAATCAAATTACCCAAGCAAATGCAAGTACAAAGCACAGTGAGATCGATTCTCAAAAACCCATTAAGGGCATCGGATTTTGAAGCACAATAAGATGGAGGCCGGATATTCTAGAAAGAGAAGAAGAATCAAAGATGCAATTTACCATGCATGAACGAAGTAAGTACTGAAGAAAATCAATCAGGCATGGCAATGTCACAGAGGCAACAAAGAGGATGAGGGGGAAAAAGGCACAGCCAAGGTTACTATGCCCGCGACAGCTAAGGAAAGAGTGGCCAAAGGAAAGCCACGCGCGACTATGGGGCGGAAACCCCTGGAAATTACCATAGGAACAGAAGCAGACAAAATAAAAGGAACAAATGGAGGGTAAAATTGAAAAAAAAAAAGAAAAAAACGTAGCAGAAGGTGGGAGAGCGTGCATCTACAATTTTTATTATATTGATGATTGATTGATAGTTTAGAGTTAGCAATTTCAAGTTAGTACTAATTACATATTATGCCAATTTAGTTTATGCATTTTAAGTTAGCATTTTCAGACATTAGTTTTAGTTTCTCTTAATAATATAAAAATGTTTCCAAAAGATTTTAAAAATTTCATATCATGCATTTTTAGTTTTTCATAGTCTTCTGATTCTCTTTTATATTTTCTTATTTACATTGTGACCTCCCATTTTTAGTAATTTACATTTGTAGCTCAAATTTTTCTAATTTGCATTTTTGTTCACTTTCTTTTGCAATATTTAAATTTTCAACATACCACTATAAATTTTCCCATTTTAAACTTACATTTCATGTTTTTATTTTAATTGTTTTATTTTAAATGTTTGTTTTTATTTTTCTTGTTAATTGTAATGTTTCAATTTGCTATGATATACTTAGGGTGATAATTTTTAGTACTAAATTAGGGATTGCATAATCAATTTCTTTGAGATGATATTTTTAGTACTATGTGTGCTTGCATGTTAATACCTTAGGATAGAAAATTAGTCAGACAATGTCTATTGACAATGAAAATGTTGCTCAATGTGACAATTTTAAGGGCTATGAAGATGAACACACTGATTTTTTTCAAGGTGAGTTCAGTTCTTGTAGGTTCGATTCTTGTTTATATGACAAATTTTCTTTTATTGTTATGTGTTTTGATTTTATGTTATTCTTATTAGGACCTAAGAGATGACTTGTTGGAGTCAAGAGGAAAAGCCTTGTACATGAAGTGTTAGGAAAATAATCAGGTATATGGCTTTGAGGCGTGTAGAATTACACTTTCTTGAGTGTAATATTGCTTCACACATAAGCAAGTTACCTCAGGATACAACAAAGCCTTCAGAATATTGTGAAAAGTCAGAATGTAAAGTAAAGAGTTTCTGGAAATCAACACTTATATAGAATGTGAAGAGGCTTAAATGAATGGTTGTGATTATCTGTTAAACAACAACCATTCATTTTTCAGACATAACTGTTCCAGACATATAACTGAAAATATGTCTGTTGAAACAGTTTAAAACAATTTTAAATTCAAAAAAGAATTTAAAATATTTCTGGCAAAAATAAAAAATTCGGATTAAATCAAAGAGCCAAGAGCTCAAGTGCCCCAAGTGCCCATCTTTGACTTTTTAAAATAGCCCAAGCTCTAGCCCTAGCCCAAGCCCAAGCCAAACAAGCTCAAGCCCAAGCCAAATGGTCAAAGCTCATTTCCTCTTTGACTCCAAATTACTCTTAAGAGTTGATTTCCCTTTATAAATAAATCACTTTACACTTTTACAAGCAATGTTGCAACTTGTTCCCTTGTATTAATTACAAGCTATCCAACAATCCTCCACTAGCTTGTAATACAACAAATATGATGCATACAAGAAGGTATCTTATTGATTTAAACCTTCAATTAGTGTAAGTACTTTAGGATGCTAATAAAAGTACATAGTGTCCTTAGATTAAACCATGACATCTTACTATTAGGATCGAAAGTACGACACACATCAATCTGTCACTTTTCACAAAACTCTTACTTGCTCCTAGCACTATTTCAATGGCCATGTGCTAGCAATCCAATTTCTGTGAATATTTCAAGAGTAAAACCCTTATACTCTTGTTGAAGCGGCACCACTTCATATTCACATAGGTGGAGATCCTTTTATTGTCCCTATTACTTTGGACAATTTTCAGAACGATCTCCACTAAGAGCTTAAACTCAACCTCTCAATGTAACAGTGGGATTCTCTTGAAATTCAAGTATGAGACTCCTATTATAAGTGCCACAACAGACACTGATCAATAACTTGTTATTACCCATTAAACTTTAGTAATTACCGGTTTGGTAATTCAAAGTTGGGTTACCATTATTGGTGTCTTAAGGGTTATGTATTAGTCCCATACTACATGCAATCCTCCACACTTTATCTCTTGGCAAAGCTTTAGTAAGAGGATCCGCCAAATTTTCTGCAGACTTTACATATATGATCGTAATGGTACCATTTGAGATTAACTCTCTAACATAGTCATGTCTTAGGCTTATATGCCTAGACTTACCATTATAAATGTTATTGAAAGCACTAGACATAGTAGCCTCACTATCACAATGTAAGGAAAGAGGTGGCATTGGTTGTGGCCACAACTCAATTTCAAACAACATATTTCTTAGCCACTCAGCTTCCTTACCAGCAGCTGCTAAAGCTATAAACTCAGCTTCCATAGTTGAGTGTGCATGACATGTTTGTTTCTTAGATGCCTAACTTACAGCACCACCAGCTAGTGTAAATATCCAACCTGTAGTTGATATATTATCACCGGCTTTTGTTATCCAGCTTGCATCTGAATAACCCTCTAAAACAGTAGGAAATCCTGTATAGCACAACCTTAATTTGGCAGTTCTTTTAAGGTAACCAAGTACCCTTTCAACTGCCCTCCAATGAGCTATACTAGGATTACATGTAAATCTTGACAACTTACATACCATGTAAGCAATATCAGGTATAGTACAATGCATAGCATACATCAAGCTTCCTATAACACTAGCATACTTTAATTGTTCTATTGGTCTAGCATCATTCTTGACAAGTTTCACACTTGAATCATATCGAGTACTATATTCTTTTATTTTAAGATATTGATATTTATCTAACAGTTTTTCTATGTAATGAGTTTGATTCAATGAAAGTCCATTATCATTCTTTGTAATTTTAATTCCTAAAATTGTATCTACTTGATTAAGATCTTTCATCTTAAATTTAGAGGTAAGAAAATTCTTAGTCTCATTTATATCAAGCATGTTAGTACCAAATATAAGCATATCATCTACATATAAACAAACAATCACTCCATAATCAGTAGTAAATTTAGAATATATACATTTATCAGCAGTATTATGCCTACAACCAAAAGATAAAATAGCATAATCAAATTTCTCATGCCATTGTTTAGGAGCTTGTTTAAGACCATATAAAGATTTAACAAGCTTGCAAACTTTATGTTCATTTCCAGATAAAACAAACCCTTCGGGTTGTTCCATATAAACTTCTTCTTTTAAGTCACCATTTAAAAATGCAGTTTTAACATCCATTTGGTGAATATGCAACTTATATATAGAAGCTAGAGCAAAAAGAATTCTTATAGAAGTTATTCTAGCTACTGGAGCATAAGTATCAAAATAATCCAAGCCTTTCTTTTGTGTAAAACCTTTAGCAACGAATCTTGCTTTAAAGGTTTGTATAGTACCATCAGAATTATACTTTCTCCTGAAAACCCATTTATTTTTAATAGGCTTTGATCCTGGAGGTAAGTCTACCAGAATCCACGTATTATTAGACATGATAGAGTCCATTTCATCATTTACAGCTTCTTGCCAGAAAGCTGAATCTCTTGAAGTCAAAGCTTCACTCAAAGTTTTGGGCTCATCTTCAATGTTTAATAATATCTTCATTTTTCTCATAATTTTGTCTCTTTTACCTTCAACTAAAAAGGTAATATGATCAGGAGAAATAAAATCAGAATCAAGATGTTTTTCTTTTCTTGGCCTCTAACTTCTTCTTGGTTCAGATGGTTCACTTATTTCCTTACGTTTGATTAAGGAATCATAGGCAGTAGATGTATTTTGATCATTTTCTGGTTCATGCATAACTTGATTTTTCACAAAACTATTTTCAAAAAATTCAACATGTATAGACTCTACTATAACATTTGATTCTAAATCTAGTAATCTATATGCCTTTGAATTTTGTGCATAACCAACAAAAATAGATTTAATTCCTCTTGAACCTAATTTAGTCCTTTGAGAATCAAGAAGTCTATAATATGCAATACACCCCCACACTTTAAAATAACTTAAATTTGGCTTCCTTCCATTCCAGACTTCATATGGTGAGATATGTGTCTTCTTTGAAGGAACCCTATTATGTATGTAAGAGGCAGTAAGCAAAGCTTCACCCCACAAGTTGAAAGGTAATCCAGCATTTAAAATCATTGCATTTACCATATCAACTAGGGCCCTGTTTTTCCTTTCCGCCAAACCATTATGTTAGGGTGTAAAAGGAGCTGATCTTTAGTGAATTATTCCATGATCTTCACAGAACTTATCAAATTCAGTTGAGAAATATTCACCACCTCTATCACTCCTTATAATTTTAATTTTTCTTTCCTTTTGATTCTCTACTTTAGATTTAAATTCCTTAAATTTATCAAAAGCTTCATCCTTGTTTCTTAGTAAATAAATACTAGTAAAACGTGAACAATTATCTATAAAAGTTATAAAATATCTATTTCCTCCTCTAGTCAATTTTCTATTTAATTCACAAATATCCGAATGAATTAGTTCCAACAATTTTGTTTCATGTTCTACTTTAGGAAAAGGTTTTCTTGTAATCTTAGCTTCTACACAGATTTGACACTTATCATGGTGATCATGCTTACAAAAAATATAATTATGATTTGTCATGTATTTAATCATAGCATAATTTAAATGTCCTAATCTAGCATGCCACAGAATAGAAGATTCAACGATATAAGCAGAAGCAACATTTATTTTATTAATACTAAGTTTGAACATTCCATCAAGGGAATATCCCTTTCCTACAAACACACCATTCTTAGATATTACAAACTTATCAGATTCTAAAACAATCTTAAAGCCTCTCTTGCACAACAGATTGCAGAAACTAAGTTCCTCTTGACATCAGGAACATGGTGCACATTGATAAGAGTCAGTTTCTGTCCAGAAGTGAAGTTAAGCATCACACTTCCTTTTCCCAGCACTTTGACAGGAGCATGGTTTCTTATAAAGACTTCACTGTTTTCCTCAGTGTAAGTGCTGAAGAATTCCCTGTTGTTGCAGACATGAATTGTGGCTCCAGAATCAAGAAACCACTCCATGGTTCCTGCACTTGTTGCCATGTTCAATTCAGTAACCATGGCAACAAAGTTCCTGTCATCTTCAACAACCATATTGGCTTGAGCAGATTGTTTAGAACCATTGTCTTTATTCTTCTTGTCTTCTGCAATTTTAACTCTACATTCTTTAATGTAGTGCCCCTTCTTTCCACAATGAAAGCAGGCCTTGTTCTTCTTATAATTGTTGGACTTCTTAAATCCACCAGTTTTCTGGACTTTGAAGTTGTTCTGATTCTTTCCAGACTTGTTTGCAAACTTTCCAGAATTGCTCCCTATGGCATTTACTTGTGAATTCCCATTTGAATTCACTGCCTTCTCTTTCTGGAGTTTCTCATCCCTGAGACGAGTTTCACACTCAATTTGCAGATGAGTCTGGAATTGTTCCAGTGTGAAACTGTCTGGTGTCTGCAGGACCTTTCTCCTGTAATTGTTCCATGAAGGAGGCAACTTGGACAGAATTGCTCCGATTTGTATAGTGTTAGGAACAATCACTTCCAATTCTCTAAGTCTGGAAACCAGTATTTGTAGTTCATGGACTTGATCCATGACTGGCATGTTATCAGTCATCTTGAAATCAAAATAATTTAGTGTTAGGAATTTATCTGTACCTTTTTTCTCGTTCTGGTATTTTGTTTCCAAGGCAGTCCAGATCTCTCTTAGTGATGTATAGTTGGAGTATAAATCATAAAGTCTGTCAGTAAGAGAGTTGAGGATGTGACCACGACACAGCAGTTCATCTTCTGCACGTTTCTTTCTTTCTTCCTTCACTGTATCTGTGTCTTCTGGTGTAGGGTTTGCCAGTGGCTGCAGATTCGGATCCAGAACATAGGACACCTTCAAAGTTGTCAACAGAAACTTCATCTTGTCCTTCCATTTGGTGAAGTTTGTCCCATCAAACTGGTTCAACTTGACAGGATCTTGTTGATTGATAAACACAGGATTGGTAACCATTGCCATATCAAATGAAATATTACACTCAAATTGTTAGGAAAATAATCAGGTATATGGCTTTGAGGCGTGTAGAATTACACTTTATTGAGTGTAATATTGCTTCACACAGAAGCAAGTTACCCCAGGATACAACAAAGCCTTCAGAATATTGTGAAAAGTCAGAATGTAAAGTAAAGAGTTTTTGGAAATCAACACTTATATAGAATGTGAAGAGGCTTACATGAATGGTTGTGATTGTCTGTTAAACAACAACCATTCATTTTTCAGACATAACTGTTCCAAACATATAACTTAAAATATGTCTGTTGAAACAGTTTAAAACAATTTTAAATTCAAAAAAGAATTTAAAATATTTCTGGCAAAAATAAAAAAATTCGGATTAAATCAAAGAGCCAAGAGCCCAAGTGCCCCAAGTGCCCATCTTTGACTTTTTAAAATAGCCCAAGCTCTAGCCTAAGCCCAAGCCAAATGGTCAAAGCTCATTTCCTCTTTGACTCCAAATTACTCTCGAGAGTTGATTTCCCTTTATAAATAAATCACTTTACACTTTTACAAGCAATGTGGGAACTTGTTCCCTTGTATTAATTGCAAGCTATCCAACATGAAGAACTACAAAGGACTCAAGAAAGCAAAAAAAAAAAAGCCTAAGAACCTCGAGCTAAAGAAGCCTCAAGCTAACAAAAGGACAAGACAAAAAACCCCAAGCCATGGAAGTAACACTCCTACTAATTGTCTGTATTTTTGGATTAAAACTTCTTGTATATTATGATTTTTGGATCACAACCTTTTGTATTTATGGGATCCCTGATATTTTGGGTGACGTTTTTTGTATAATTTTGCTCAATTGTTTATAGATAGTATTTTGCTAGGTTGTCTTTCGATAGCATTTTACTCGGTTGTTAGTAACATGTATGTGAAGAACAAATGTATGACATTATTATGACATCAATGGAAGATTTATTACGATGAAATCTTCTTTCAGTGTTACCATTATGATGTGAAATTTTTATGAGTTCAATGGCAATGTTGCTAATATTTGGTATTACTGGAAAATAATGATTATAATATGTTCATCTTTACATGCATAAATATGCATAATACTACTTGCAAGCAAATACTTATACAAACAAAATTTTGCATAACCTTTATCAATCTTCATATATTCATGAGATAAAATACAGATTACAAAGGTTCATACATAACACTACCACAAATATTTCATACGTCACTTATCATAATGACAACATTACTGTTATACAAAAAAAGAGCATAACCCAAGACAATAAATACCCTAACCATTGTTATTAAAACAAGATACGTATCATGAATCAAAATTTTATTTTTAAGAATTGAGTATCGAATATCGTATCGTAAGATACAGTAAATAATTTTAAAATTAATTATAAATAATATATACACATGTAAGATAAATAACAAATAAAAATATTATACATATTAATAAGATTAAGTAAGTATATGATAAAAATAAGAAGTATGATTGTTTTCAAACTCTTAACATACTCATTAATAGTATATGTTTTTACAAAATATTTTTATATATTTTTATTTTTAATTTACTAATTAAAAGTTTAATTTTTATTTCCATATTTCAAGATTAAATTATATAAAGAATATGTTTTTAAGTGTTTTTTAAGTTAAAAAACTATTAAAATTGCATTTTTAACTAATTGGATCAATCAGATTTTTATTGGACTTGGCCCAATTTCACTATAAAGTGTATCAGTGTATCGTACGTACGTATCAATTCGCTTGTATATCAATAGATACGCTACTGATTCATGATAAAAACGATTCTTTGTATCAATACGTATTAGATTATAGTTCTGAGCATCGTATATTCAGGTAGTGTTGTACATGTAGGGATACTTACCACTGTTCATTTCCTATGGATTTCGCAGGTATGAGCCGATACCGTATAATAGGCCCCACAAGCTCTATAATGCCCGAATGGATATGAGATCAAACCCACATTATTCGAGCAGTCCAATAAACTTACGGTAAGAATTTCAAACTTAAAATCCCTCATTTGGATTAATTTTAAGAAGCATGAAAACAAATTGAAAAATGACGATTAAGTACATAGCCCGATGGCATTTTCATAAATTATGCCCAATCTATGTTAATAGATAGATTAAATCAGTAGTTAAATCAGAAATTTATGCGATTTACCCAATAGGGGTATTTTTGTAATTTCACCTTCACGATAGGCCCAAACCCGAACCAAACCACCACCATTCTTCAAAAAATGTTTACTAATAATTTTTGGTGATGGAATATGAATTTTTGGAGTTCAGTTACCTAGTTATAAAAATTACGGAAGCTTAAGGGCACTTTTGTCCGAAAAACTCATAACCAAGGGCAAAATAATCATTTTGCCTATATCTAGAAAACACTATATTCTTCTTAAGTTGCAGCTGGCACTATTGCTCATCTTCTTGCTCTCTTTCACGTGGCCACCATAGAAAAAGAGAAGAAAAGAAAAGAAAACCTTCCAAAAGTCAAAAACCATTCATTTTTTTCAACAAAATCCAACTACTAAATTATCCCACTCATTCTCCTCTCTTCACCTATACCCATAGCCCTTTGAATAAGTGACAAAATCAAGAGAAAAAATAGCCCAAGGAATTTGACCAAGCAAGGTTCCATACCAATTGTTATGCTTTCTTTAATTTCAATGGTATAGATTTACTCCTTTAAGCATGATAAACATGTTTTTAACCTTGATTTTATTTAAGAATTGAAAAATGAAAAAATAACATTGGAGTACCACTCGGCCAACATGGGAGCATGATGAATCCATATAGTTTCATGCTTAAAAATGGTGCCAAAATAATTGTTAAGCATAGTAGAATAACATAGAAAAATTGGATTGTTGAAATTCCATCAAAATCACCACCATTCATTTTCGGTTAAGGTAAGGGGACCTTGAATCATATCTGTTCTTGATGGTTTGAAGGTAAATTTAGACTATAGGAATTACGAGGAGTCTGTCGATATGCTCGGATTTAAAATCCGATGCAAAACGAAGAAGTTATGTTATAATACTAGTAGAAATTATAAAGCAAAAATATTTGCAGTATCCAATGTGGCTGCATTTTTATATGAACTATAGCTTAAAAATAAATATTTAATAAGCTCATGATTTTAGTGGAATTAATTGTAGCCCGGAAGTTACGGCATTCGTGTGGTGCGATCGGGAAATGCGATTTCCCAAGACAGGTAAGGGACGCATGTGTAATTTGTAAGGATATCCCGAATGCATGCTTTTCATGATAATAATTTTATGAAATTATTTTGGAAGTGAATTGCCTTGAGTCTTGTGGAATTGTGGCTGTTTGGCTGTCTTAAACTATGTTTGCAATTGCAGGGGGCTAGGGTGTTAGCAGTTGTTATGCTGCCGAAATTTATTAGAAATATTTCTAAAAATGCCATGAAATATTTTATTGCATTGTGAAAAATTTTCCTAGCCTCTAGTGTGAAATATGTATTATTTTTCATAAATTATGAATTTACTAAAAAACATTTATTAATATTCATGTTTCGATTTCGATAAAAGTTAAAGTATCAAAAATTCATCCCAAGTGTTTTATAGTGGAATATGTGATCTATAAAGTGAAATGTTGAATATTAAATATTTTATAAATTATTTTCAGTTTAATATTCACTATTTTATTATGATTTCCTTTATGGATTGACTAAAGTTTTATCTGAATAAATAATTTCCATAAAGAAGATATCACTGTGTAAGTACTTTTTTGAGACTGTTAGGCCCCATATCATGCTCATGTATTCATGTGTTACTATATCATGTGTGAAGCTGTTGACATTGAGCATGTCTTTAGCGTCCCAGTTGACACCTACTCAGTGTACAACCGTGGACATTTATAGACTATGGTCATAGATCTCACGTGTTTACTACTACTATTCCCTACGGGAATTATAGCATGATATCATTAGGGTGTTGCCTGGTCTCCACTATTATTTTACGTGTTATTACTGGTTATTGTGATATATAATGAAATGTACTGATTACTGAAGTGTTTTTATCACTAAATTATTATTATATTTGAACAGTTTATTTTATTGTTACCTGTGTGAAAGTGAAGATTTCAATGATGGAAATACAATTGTTTTCAAGTGTTGAATCATATGATTTAATTGAGTTATTTTACTCAATTATGTGAAATATTTATATGCAGTGAATATTTAAATAAATTTTACATTAAATTAAATTTCTACTCCTTATAGTCGCTCTAGATTTCCACGACAAGATAGGTATTTCAAAATACCTTCCATAATCTATCTGGATTACCTGGCAGACTATAGTATCCTTCTTTTTAGTGTGCCTAGCATACCAATAGGAAATTAAGGATTTTGCTGCATATAGTTTTTGTGATATCATAATTGCATACAACTCTCTTACTGAGCCGTGATTTGCTCACCCCTTTATTTTTCACTCTGTAGATTATCTACAGTGATATCGTTCCACATATTCGGCTGCGTTATAGTTTGCCTCGAGGCAGGATCAAGTGGATCTTGGAGGTATTATTTTCTGGTACCTGTTCAGACATATTTGTACAGTACTACGTTTGTATATTTCATGTACAGGAGATGTAGAACACATGTAAATACTGTATATAATATTTTGCAGTAAATATTTTTATCGGATATCGATTTAACTTCATTACAATAGTGATTACTATTTTAAAAAGTGTGAGGTAAAAACATCGCAGACAACTCAATCGTTACTGTAAGTGTGAATATGTGATAAATACTGTACATAACGGGATATGACAATAGTGAATCGAATTATATTGTACAATACGTATTACATATCGTACGATATTGATAACAATGACCCTAACCTCCAGCTCCAAATCACCCTTATACATTTCACAACCATATCTTTGTATGCTTTCTTTTTCATCTGCATCATTTTCACCTCAATCCTCAATTCCCTAATTTCAACAAGCAAACTTTTGTTTCCATTTTCCAAATTTGATAACAAATTTGCTAAATCAAACTCATCCAAGTCACTTGTAATATGGGACTCCACTGCTTTGATCTAGTCGAAAAAATCACATCCAAATCCATACAAGACAAATTTTCATTACACAAACAAATTTTACACAAGAAAGTTTTCATTATATATATATATATGTGGATAATTATTACATACACTGACAGTGGAGTTTTTTTACTCCACAAGCAGCGTTAAGATCATGACATGTGTCTTATAAAAATATTAAAATAAATAAAACAGGACATGTGTTACGATCTTAACGCTGCTTGTGGAGTAAAAAAACTCCACTGTCAGTGTATGTAATAATTATCCATATATATATATATATAACTTTAAACTTTTATTAGAACCCATGAAGAAAATACTTTTTTGAATTTCCACACCCAAAAACTTTTCTACCTCGATTCTTTGCTATCATTGAGGTCTAGATTGGAGTCCTCACTCCACAAAAACAATCCAAATTTTCTACCCCGATATTGAATGCTTGTTGCTGAATTGGATGATTTCTGAGTCAACATAGCTTATTGAAGTAGGATATCAAAATTTACCCGTTTTTGAAATAGGATGACAACGAAAGAGGAAGAAGAAAAGCAAGAACAAACGATATTGTCTTCCTTTTTTTTTCGTTATTCATTTGTTTTTTTTTTATATAAATGTTATTTGCAATTTGATTTCAATTTTTATTTGTTTTTTTTTAATTATTTTTCTTTTTTTAGTGTAATTGACAATGGAGGGTAGGGATGAGCAAAATATTTTCTAACCGAAAAAACCGACCGAACCGTTCGGTTTTCGGTTTGTTCGGTTCGGTTTAGTTGGGTTTCGGTTTATTCGGTTTTACAATTCGGTTCTATTGGTTAATTCGATCAGTTTTCGGTTTATGTAAATCTGGAACCGAACCAACCGAAAAACCGATTAAGCCATTTAACTGATCTAGCCCAAGCGAGGCAGCCCAGCCCAGGCGAGGCAGCCCAGCCCTCACTCCCGTCTCTTAGTCACCCAGCCCAGGCCCCAGGCGAGTCTCTCACTTCACTTTCTGTTTCAATGTTTCTGACTTTCATTGACATTCAATCATTCACTCCCTAGTCAGTCTCCCTCCCGAAGTCTCGATAGAAAAAAACCCTAGCCCTCGCAGCCTCGCCCCCCAATCTCAAACGGAGCCCCTTCCCTTCTCATCAGCCTTCACCACCGTCGATCAATAAAAAAAACCCTTAGCCCCAATCTCAAACAAAAAGTCGAAAGCAGAAAGCCCCTTCCCTTCCTCCATCGTCGATAAAAAAAAACCCTTAGCAGTTGCCATTTAGCCCCCAATCTCAAACGGAAAGCTCATCTCTTTGTGTTTCAACAACAGTCAACAGATCCAACTATAATCCACACTTCACGCTTCACAGGTATAATTTACAAACTCTTTGTAATATAGAACCTTAGCTTTGAAGATGATTCTGTAATATCTTGCTTTCAATGTGGTGGTGAGGGTCTGATCTAGATCTACTACTATAAATTTAGTTGATTGTATATTTGGTCCAACCAACAATTTGCTCTAGTAGTTTTTCTCCTGTTATCTGCATTCCTTTCCAGTGTTCCCTTGCTATCTTTGCCGAGCGCTTCTACTGTATAAACTAAGTTCTTTAATGTGCTCAATTCTGGCTTTCTTTCTTCCTTAGATAACTATATTCCAAAATAATTCCACATGATTTAGGATATTCTTTCATGTTGAATGTACGGGATGCAGTTTAATAAGAATAGAAAATAGATGGTAATATTGATTTCATTAATAAGAAAAGAAAAATATATGGTAATATGGATTTTTTTAGCAGTAAAAAAAAAGAGATTTTAGATTTTGAGGTCTTAACTCTTAAGTTTAAAAAATATATTTGAATTGAGATTCAGTCATTAAATATAGTTATTTAGCAATTTAATAAGTTGAGTTAAATGATATAGTTTTAAGTTTTATAAATAATAATTAATTATAATTATACTTTCTTATGTTTCTTTAGCTAGGCTTACTCTTGAATCACTTATTAATTTAATGAGGTAATTTCCAATTTGTGTTGATCATTAAATATGAAGTTAAACATAATGAACCAAAAAAAAAATCTGAAGTTAAAACATAACAATCAAAGCACATCGCCTTCCTCCAAATTCCTTTTAATATATTTTTTAAAATCACTTTCTCCGTACCTTGCAAAGCTGAAAATTCAATGTAAAAAGAGCAATCAAGTCTTTGGACCAAAAAAAAAAAAGAACAATCCAGTCAACTATTAAATTTCATTTTTCATTTATTATAATACACAATTTCATTTTTCATTTGTTATAATACACTGTCATAATATGAAGCAGTGCTAACAGGGCCACGTTGGAAAAGGTCGATTCTAGAGTAGCCTGGATTAATGAAGATCATCCAGAAAATGCATGGCTTTTCTTTTTTACATTATTAGATCAAAGTTAATTCCAGGCAGGCCTAGAATTTTCCTAAAATTCCCTAAATGTGGCAATATCTGCTATCTGTTATCTCCTGTTCTTTCTTCTGAATTCATTGTACACCTTATTGTTCATAAATGTGGCATGACTGTTGTTTGTTTTGTTTAGACAGTGTGATTAAGTAATCATTATTCATAAAAAGACCATTAGTCCATGCACAACAAATACAACCAATAGTACATTGAAAATATGATAATGAACTTATATTTATAAAAAAATAAAATTTATATTTGTTTCTTTCAAAATCACTTTAATATCAAAATCACTTTTGTTTGGTAAAAAAATATAACATTGCTATGAAGAATTTATAACTTACTATCTGGAATAGATTTGATGCTTCAAATTTGTTTGATTCTAGTTTTTTTGGATATTATTAATATTATTAATATTGTAAACAGAATTGACTTAAATGATTAAAGTTTGAATTCAGAGTCTCAAGTTGTTATTAGATCTGGATAATGAATTGAAATATGTTCCTTATATACTAATTTGGTTTTTATTTTTCTGTTTTTTTTTTGTAGGATGTCTAATGAAATGGATGCCGATTTTGTGCCTGAGAATTTGGGTTCTATCCCAGATACTACTCAACCAAATCAGCAACCCTCTTCACAGGATGAAACAACAAGAAGTGCTGGTTCAACTTCTCAATCTATGGTGAAGAAGAAGAGAGCAAATAGGCCACGGTCTGAGGTATGGGAACACTTCACTAAATTTGTGAATGAGAAAGGTGAAAATAAGGCTAGATGTAATTATTGTGGTATAGATTATTATGCTGATAGTAAAAGAAATGGCACCACTGCATTAAAGGGTCATATGAGTTCTTGCGATAAGTTTCCTCGTGTTGTTAATACTGATAATGATACTCAAACAGAAATAGTGTTGTCAACAGGAGGAATAGGCACATGGAAATTTAACCAAGATATCATTAGGAAAGGTGTAGCTGAGATGATCATTTTAGATGAATTGCCTTTTAAGTTTGTGGAAGGGAAAGGATTTAAACATTGCATGTCACTTGCATGTCCTAGATTTCGCATGCCATCACGATGGACTGTTGCTAGGGATTGCTTTCAAATTTATGTTGATAAAAAGGTTGAGCTAAAGCAATTCTTGAAATCATCTTGTACTAGAATATCTCTTACCACTGACACATGGACCTCATTACAAAGAATTAATTATATGTGTCTCACAGCTCACTTTATAGACAATGATTGGAAATTGAACAAAAAGATTTTAAATTTTTGTCCCATTTCTAGTCACAAAGGTGAAGCTATTGGTAAAGCAATTGATAAATGTTTGCGTGATTGGGGGATTGATAAGGTTTTCACAGTTACAGTTGATAATGCTAGTTCTAATGATGTTGCAATTTCATACTTGAAGAGAAAATTTAACAATTCAAGAACTAGCATTCTAGGTGGAAAATATCTTCATTTGAGATGCATGGCACATATTGTTAATCTTATTGTCAGTGATGGATTGAAGGAAATGAATGAATCAATTGCTCGTGTTAGAGGGGCAGTAAGATATGTAAGACAATCACCTGCTAGGTTAAGTAAATTCAAAGAGTGTGTTGCCAATGAACACATTCAAAGTAAGAGTTTATTGTGTCTAGATGTCAGCACTAGATGGAATTCCACCTACTTGATGTTAGATGCAGCCCAAAAGTTTGAAAGGGCCTTTGATGCATATGATGATAGTGATTCTAATTATAGAAGTGAGCTTTTGTCAGGAGATGGTGTTCCTGAACAACATGATTGGGTAAATGTTAGGAGGTTTTGCCTCTTCTTGCAACAGCTTTATAATCTCACTGTTAAAGTTTCAGGTTCTTTGTATGTCACCTCTAATACCTTTCTTGATAATATTTGTGATGTTTATTCTACTTTGAAAGATTGGCAAATAAGTTCTGATATTGAGTTGAATGCAATGGCAAAGAGAATGAAGGATAAATATGATAAATATTGGGGAAATATAGAGAAAATGAATATGTTGATCTATGTTGCTTCTGTTCTTGATCCTTCAAAAAAGCTTGCTTTTGTGGAGTATTGTTTTATGAAAATGTATTCTACTGAAGAAGCTTTATTGCTGATTAAGAAAATAGAACAAGCATTAGATGAATTGTTCAGTGAGTATAAAATGATGTTACGACCTCAATCTGATGTTGTTGGTGAAAATAGTCAAGTGAGCCAAATTACACAAGCCACCGATGGGATTGGTATGCAAAAAAAGAAGCTAAGTGTTAAGTCTGAGTATAAGAGGTTTAGGATTGAGCATTGCAAAGAAGAGCATAAGTCAGAATTGGCTAAATATTTGAGTGAGGATCCTGAAGATGATGATGACGACGACTTTGATGTTTTGTCTTGGTGGAAACTCAATAGTCATAGGTTTCCTATCCTTGCTAACATTGCTCGTGATGTTTTTGCCATTCCTATATCCACAGTTGCTTCTGAATCTGCTTTTAGTACCGGTGGTCGTGTGCTTGATGCATATAGGAGTTCTTTAACTCCTAAGATTGTGCAAGCCCTTATTTGTGCTCAAGATTGGCTACGAGGATCTTCTCTTTATGATCACTCTATTGAGGATGACTTAGTAGAGCTTGACAAAATCGATATAGGTAATAATACTTCATTTTCTGTAGTATTATTTTTTATTTCTTTTAGTTCTTTATATGAAGCTTACTTTTATTATTTTTGTTTATATATTTTAGATTTGTCAAAAATTGCATTGGATCCCGTATTAGATTAATGCAAGCAAAGGTGCATGGATGATGGATGGATCATTTGAGGTAATTCTATTATTATAAACATTTGCATTTTGGAGTATATGATATTAATTTATTCTTTTGTAAATTGTGACTAATAATGTTGCTCTCTTTAATGTGTTAGGGCCTTAGGGAAATGACTAATGAAGAATATGCACCAAAGTTATGGGATTGGAGTAAGAGAGGTCTACCATGAAGAATATGGTATATTTGGCTTTGTTTTCTTGTAAAACTCTGTCTTTTTTTATTTGGTTTGGATTATTTGGATTTATTGTTGGTTATTTTCTTTAAGATGGTTGTGCTAATTTGGACCATTATGAACAATTATTGTAGACTTTTATGTTTTTATTTCATTGTGTAATTTGGACCATTATGGATAATGATGTGATTGTGAAACTTTGTGTATTTGGTTGTGTATTTGGACTATTTGTATTATGTAATGTGTTGGTTGGAGCTTCGTCGTGGAAGGACGTCTGTGGTGGTGGTTGTGGATTTGCTATGGCCATTGCAGGTTAATCTGTTTTCACAGTTTGCTAAAGATTTTTTTTTTATTTGGTTAATTTTTCAAGTTAAGATTTTGATTAACCAATTTGGTTGTTCATGGATTTGACGATTTTTTTTCATTTAATTTATTAATTGAGTTGAGTTGCTGATGGACTATGGCATACCGTGTGCATAGCTGTTGATGGCCAGGTATATGCCTTCGGTGGAAATCAATTTGGACAACTTGGTACTGGTGCTGAGCAGGCTGAGGTACATTTATATGTTGTTATTTATTTCTCTTTAGTAATCTACTCCGGCAAGGGATAAGGGAAGCATGAAGTATATATGCCATCATTGCCAAGATGCTAGAGTAAGCAGTCCATTATTGTTATTATTTTTTTGGATGACACAGAAACTAAACCTAGAAGTTGATCACCCACTGTAACTTATGAATTAAGTTATTGACTAGATTGAAATAACCATTCAAGCTGCTTTATCATTTTTCAATTTTATTATCAAAATTAAGCTTGTTACTCCATGTCAATGCCAATACACATGTTAAAGATTCAAGAAAATTTCAAGGTGTCTAGAGAAGTTCCAGAAACTAATAGTTGTTTCCATGTATGCTTCAGACATCACCAAAGCGATTGGATGCAGCCTATATGGAGGGCAAGCATGCAAAGATGGCATCGTGTGGGGCTCGTCATAGTGCTATACTTACAGGTATGCCTATGTCTACATAAGCACTATAGGAATAATCCATAAGAAAGAAGATATAGGCAAGAGAACCAGCTCTTGGTTATAAGGCTTCATTAGCTAAAGAAGATATGTAAATTTAAAGTTCAACAACCAGAAGGATTAAAACAACATATAAAGGGCTTAGAACTTGTCCAAGGGCATCTATGCTTAAGGCACAAAACAAGATACATGCATATTGCTAGTATGCTTGAACCAGCAAAAAAAAGATAAGCACATAGAGTTAAGATTTATACAATTTAACTGCTTTTCTCTGGTTTCTGGCCTAAGATTGCTTATGGTTTTTCTTGCAAGATGATGACCAAGTACTTAGCTGGGGTTGGAACAAGTATGGCCAGGTATATGATGTTAATTGCTCACTTTGCTACTGGACAGATCTCATCTGCATGAACTTCAAATTCATTCTCTTGCTTGCCTGCATGTAGCTTGGCCTGGGTGATACAATGGACCATAACATTCCTGCCGAGGTTCCTATAAACGTTTGCCTACCAAAAAATGTTGCCTGTGGTTGGTGGCACACGCTATTGCTGGCAGAAACACCAATTTAAGCCCCAAACCCTTGACAAGTTCCTAGAGGCAAGAAAGAGAAACAGTTTTTGTAGGATACAGATGTACTGACTGTTCAAGGTTCTTTGATGGATTCATCTCTTATTGTACGAAGGTACATGAAGGTTTTTGTTTGCGCATCCTTGCAAGCATGTACTCATTCTTCAGGAGCTAGTTTGTCTTTAACACCAGATTGCAGTGCCAAGTGCCAACTGCATTAATTTGTACACAAACAATAAAATATTGTACTGAAAGAAGTTTATATTGTAAATTCGGTTTTAACCTTGCAAAACCGAACCGACCGAATCAATTCGGTTTGGTTCGGTTCGGTTTATGAGTTACATTCGGTTCGGTTTCGGTTTTGTGCGTAAAGGGATCGGTTTTTTCGGTTTTCGGTTTTGTGAACCGAAACCGACCGAACCGACCGATTGCTCACTCCTAATGGAGGGTGATATTACTGCTCTACAATCAATGACTGACATCTGATATGCCACATTGTGCTGTCAGGCCAAATGAAAGGCATTCATTGGCTGGATTTCACGCTAGTTGTCACAAGTTACAGAATTAGTACCGGGTACCATGTTAATTAACAGTGGGATTGTACGAGTATCACATCGAATTTTTTTAAAGTTTGGGGATGACATTGCATTAATCTCTATTGTTAAGTGGGCATTCGTACTTTAACCGTTATGGTTTTTATCATATACTTTCATAGTTTAAATTATGGTAAATTTTATCTACGTCCTTCAATTTTAACCTTAATTTAAAATTAGTTTATTAGTTTAAAAAATAGATATTTTGATCTAAAATTATTAATTTAACAATATAAAAAAATCGTTCTATTAAATCGTTATCAAAAAATCTATTAATTTAAACATTTATTACTCATGAAAGATCTATAATGCTCTTTTTTGGTATTAAAAAATATTAAGTAAATTAAATTTTTAAAAAAATACTTAAAATTAATAAATAATAATAAAATTCATTGTTGATATTTGGGAATGTGATATTATTAATTTAAATTTAGTAATTAATTGATACATGTTAACATCATTTATGATTTTAGACAAAAAAACCCATTTTCAAAATTAATAGACTAAAATTGAATTATAATAAACTTTATGATATGCATCCTCTAAAGATGTCAGTGAAATTTCCTCTTTAAATTATCTTTTCTCCGACCTTGACCATCAAATCTTTGGGCTTCATGCTTTCAATGGAAATTGTAGAAGTTTAACCCGATTCAAAGTATTAGTTTATTGACAAAATTTTTAATTTAATTTTAGAATATATTTAAAAATATTAAAACATTAATATAAAAATGATTGTAATATTAATTTGAATAATGTGAAAACCCATTCGAATCTATATGGACAAACTGGACGGAATCTTGGACTTTGAAAGTAATAACCTAACTTAACTTGAGTTAACATTATCATAAATAAGTATAAACACATAAAACTGAGTGAAGATAAACATAAAATAAACATAAACTTGATTGACCTTACAATAAGAACAACCTTACTATGAAATTCCCCGCCAGGACACAGTTCACGAACACTTTTATTTTTTATAGTGGATGAGCATCCTAAAATTTTATTTAAGTTCTCTTAAATGATGTTTAATTAGAGAAAAAAAATACCATAAGACGAATTTGGAGTATATACAGGAAAATTGAAAACGGATCAAAATTTTAAAAATCAGTTCAGGGGTGAAGAACCCTAAAACATAACGAGGCAAAGTTTCAAAGCCTTAAATTTGCTCGAAGTTACAAGTTCACCCCAAATGAGTGTAGATTTATACCAGACCAGATATCTCAAAAATCATATTCATAATGTCACTGTAAATTTTTCAATTTCGTTAAGTTTCATTTTCTTTCATCAAAGTTACCTAATTGCAGGGTTCAACAGTATTGGATCACAAGAGATATGACTGCCAAAATTGATTTCTACCCCATTATTTCTTCTTTCTAGCTTTCAAGCACCTACTAGATTTACGATGGCTACGCCTGATTACCCTGAAATTGGCCAAAGCCTCTGGTTAGTAGAGAGATTATACATTTTCAATATAATTTCTCACCAAACATAGGATTTCTAGAAATGAAGATAAACCGCACTGAACCACAACCCAAGTCAAGCATGAAATAGATTCACTCACTCATTGTCAAAAAATATAAGACCAGACAACAGAAGAAGCTACTCTTTTAATTCAGTAAACAAGTAATGAATCCAATTTTTGAAAAAGACAAAAAAGGGAGAGTGTGAAGAAACTACATAAGTTCCCACCATAAGTAAATATTTTGTTACGATAACCAAGTCATTTGCATTTCTACCAACTCAAGCAAAAATTCTATCACAACAATACAATGCCGCATTTCACAACATTACCAGATACACAAACTCAACCTGCCCTCCCTAGTTTTTAGTCCATCACTCCACCGTTTGGCTTTGCCTACTCAAGAGGCTTTGTTTCAGGGTTCAATCACAAACAGAGGCTGTAAACATAACAACCAACAATGTCAGAGTAACAGAAAAGAAAATGCATATACCATAAATCTAAAATTCAATATACCTACATATATGTATTATTTGAAATCAAGGTAGCTAAAAATACTCACCATGTCAATGCTGACCGCTTTGCCATCTTCTACAAGTATCTCAACTATGGTTCCAGATTGATCAGCCTAAAAAAATAATTATTTTTCAGCTATAGTCAGTCACATAAGAGATGGTTTGACAATTTCATTAACTGATGATGCAAGAAAATAGTCTTGCTTAAGGGCTGTATAACATATTACAGCCTGCTAGTGCTGTAGTTACGGGCTTTAATCACTCGTTGCCCAAGCAAATCAAAATGCAGCTTTCAGGTTGTTTATTGAAAGTGCTCCACTAAAAAAAAAAAAATCACTAAACTGGACCCTATGCATTCACTGGTTGAATCTCAAACATATTGTCTAAATTTTGCTGGATCATCTTCAATTAACCAACTAATTAAACCAATAGGCAATGGTTATTCATATATTTCCCAATAACTGAGATCAAAAGAGAACAAGAAAATGCATGCAATGAACCTCGTTTAAGCACCTCCATCCGTTATAAAAACTGTAAAATGTTCATAAAGGATATATTGTGTACAATTTCATATAGACACTCTGAAACCAGATCAAATGCAGGCTAGGGGAAATCAAAGTGATAGGCTGGCCACTTAGTTAAACAGGAAGGCAAAAGACAAAAGGGAGCAGTTATAGCAGTTCAATCTCACATCGTTTTAAACCAACCAGGCAAAATCAATTGCAAAAGCCCAAAACATGGAGCTCCGACATCATTATTATGTCAAGATGGAATCTATGCCAACTGAGATTGTAGTGTAGACAGTCTAATAATGACAACTTGAGCCCGAAAGAAAATTTATGTATCTTCAATATATCTAACTGAGTAGTATTCGGTTATAAGGTCAGTTTTATTATTAATTTATATGCTGATGAATATTTCCAAAAGTCAATTCTCTAGATGCTGAAGGTTGAGAAGACAATTCAACTCACAGAAATGTGATGGTTATAAATATATTACCAAGGTTTCTTTCCTAGACAGTATCTTTTGACAAAATGCATAGGCACGGGGAAGAACTAGATTTATTAACCATGCAATCTAGTTGATATTTTCTGCTCATTCTCCCTGCATTCAGCACTAGAAACCTTTCAGTGTCACAGCCACCTAATTTGTAATCTAGAAAGCCACAGTTAATATTAATCAAAAGAAAGTATTTAACCACATAATTTTCTATAACCAATGCATAGACAAGCTCTGACTCCTTACTCCTCACCTTCACAATGCTCCAAGCAGCAGAGACATTTTTACGAAAGGGACTGTCCCAACAACTTATATGCTAGATGATAGGCCATAACCTTCATAACTACATTTGTAATCTAATTGCTGTCCACATTTCTTGGGACACTTGATATGTAAATTAAATGACATTTCAGTCTCCAAGAGCTTCCAGGTTGAACACCATGGTTTTGAGCTCAGACTTAAATTAATCAACTTTACTCTATATTTCGAATATAGAAGTTTTACGACGACAACTAATGGGAAAAATGTTAAGAGATAGAAACATTTGTTTGACCAAAACAATTATATCTTTTCTAAGCAGAATGAATGAAAACTTACTTCAATTTCATTCATCAACTTCATTGCTTCAATGATGCATACGACCTGACCCTTCTGCACTTTGTCTCCAACCTACAGAGAAAGCCTTTTGTGTAAGTCCAACAAGAATCAACTGCAGGAGACATGATATCAATATATAGCAGCAACATTAAAATCCAATAAAACCAACATGTATGGAATATTCACCTTCACAAATGGTGGTTCACCAGGAGCCGGACTTCTGTAGAATGTGCCAGCCATTGGACATTTAAGAGGTGGAAGTGACGATTTTGCTGACTTCGGAGCAGATGGAGAAGGTGCTGGAGGTGGGGCAGAAGGTGCTGGACCAGAAGGCGCACGAGCAGGGGTAGTTGGGGTTGGAGGCATTACAAGTGGTAGAGAGGGTGACTGCATCATAACAACCGGAGGTGGAGATGGTGGTTGGGGCAAGGCCTCCTTTTTCCGGATTATCAGTTCACAATCAAGTTGTTTCAGTTGCAACTCCACAATATCTCTTGAATCAACTAGCCTAGAAGAAAATGAATAAAAACCATCAAATTGAGCATATTTCCCTCGAAATGAA
The DNA here is from genome assembly GCA_032173925.1 of Heritiera fomes. Classification (NCBI taxonomy): domain Eukaryota; kingdom Viridiplantae; phylum Streptophyta; class Magnoliopsida; order Malvales; family Malvaceae; genus Heritiera; species Heritiera fomes. The sequence continues at coordinate 28,612,628 of JAPDPM010000001.1, forward strand.
AAACACAAAAAATCTATCAAGCAACAGCATACTTGACTAGACTTGAAACTTGATTAAGGAACTCTGAGATTGATTCTTCTGTGGCCAAAGCAGGAGGCGATGTATCACTTGATGGCTTCACATCCTTAGCTTCTGCTGTTGGTGCCCCTGATTTGACTGGAGGTGTAGCAGAAGCATATGATGATCCATCCATGGCAACCTTGGAGGCAACAGATGATCCCAAAAGCGTGTCTAGGAAGGAACAGAAATTTGAAAACAGATCCTCTAACCAAAACCATTTAAAGAAGCTTACCTCATTCAGTTGGGCTCTCACCACTACAGAACAGTTCTGACCAGGCTGCAAATTCTACAGTGGAGAGACCAGTAAAATTTTAATTCCAACACAGAAAAACAGAAGTTAAAATGCACTTCACTTAAAAAGACAGTTTCAGCGGATTTTTTAAATATCTCTGTGTGAATAGGTGAATTCAGCAAGAAAGCAAAATGTTTTATTTCTACAAAAAGAAAGATGTCAAGTTCAACTATTAGGAGACCCTTACTTTCACTATTATATATGCATGTATGACCTCCACAATACAGAACGAGACTAGAATAACCAAGTGCTAATTTCCAAATAAATCCATTAAATTAGAGTAAGAAACTTGGGAAGATAATCTTTTTAGACTTAATGAATACCTCAGCCAAATCTTATTTTGTATGCAATTAAGAATCTGCCAATCACATTAATCAATCATAATCTGCCCAACTACATGCTTTTCCTTCCCGTAATTTAGCCGACCACTGCATTCTTGAAAGCATTAATCCTGAAGTATATCATTTAACTTTGTATCATTATGTATGATACTTCCACCATGTCAAGAGGTGAAGGTGATACTTTATTCTAAATGTTACGTACTAATCCGTAAAAAAATTATCCTCTGAAGATTTATCACTTATAATTCAAATAATATCAGCTCCACACAGTTTAAATTGCAGTTTTCCTTGTTTCTTCTCTCTTATGTATGACTTCATATTTAAAATGAACCATACATATGTGTTTCGTCTACTAATAACTATAACTACACTAAACTATAATTCATAACCATCCCTGGTGTCCTTTTGGTTCCACCTACATCATTCCCCCTCATGTTTATTTCCAAAAATATTATTAAAAAATAAAGAACCTTTTTCCTTTTTGAGTGATAAACAGGTTTTCATTAGTTTGGCCAAAGTAGATGGGCAGAGATTGAGACAGAAAAAAGATTGATCCTATATCATTGGGCAACAAAGTAGGAAGGTGTTACATTCCAAGGTAAGGTCAGGCAGAAGCTTTGAGGCAGGGAATGACTATTCCAATCCCAAACCTGCCTTTTCACCATCCCTAACTCTTGGCTTAAATTTTTTAAAAAGTGATTAAAATATCCAAAAGCATATATACTGGTGGAACAGTTTAAGTATTTCACTATGCAGCAACTTGAACCATGTGTTGTACATTTATAACTACAATGCAGCAAATGGAGGATTCCACACATTCAGTTAACAAAGAAATGAAGTAGTTAGACCTTCCCAATTAAAGATGGATATGCACGTAAGATTAGAAGCAAAGGGTTTCTAAATCACACGGATACTTCAAGAAGATCATTTTAAGCTTGACTCCGTAATAATGAGGGAAATGGTGATAAAGATTTATCTTTACTTGTTTAACTTGTAAACAACGGTAGGTTATGTTTTTTAGTCTTAACTGCAGGTGTCAGATGTATACGCATGAATAATAGAGACATGCTCAACATTTTGCAAGTGCTTCCTTATTTAGAGGGTTATACACAAATGTGCATGTTCAGTCAAGGAATATTATATATTTCCAATGTAGATAAGTTAAATGATCAGTTAGAGTACCATATAGATATCATAGTAAACCATATCACACAATGAAGATCGCAAATTCTTGCTCAAGAATACCAAATGGCATCACCACTAGTCTTCATTCAGATTTCAAACATCTTTTTATCCTTACATATTACATTCTTTACTCTTAGTAATGTTTTATCTTTAAGTAAACCATAATTATCCCTTGAACCCTATGTTAAGTGGTCAAGTTATATCTTTGATACTGAATTCCAATAATGAAACAAAAAAGAAAATTTTCAATAAAAGATTCCGATAATGAATATGCCGTTTCTTCCTACTCTAGCATTTGGCATTAACAGATTCTAAGCAGCTAAAAATTAACAGAAGAAAATTTAGAGTAGTTTTGTTACCTTCGAGAAGAATCGGAGGTTTGGCTTCGGAGAGAAGGGAAAGGAGACCTTGGAGAGCGGAAGGTTAGTAGAATGAGGCAAGGCAGCGGTGGTTTTAGCGACGGAAGAAAGAGAAGCGGAGGCTGTAGTTGAGAGAGAAGACGCCATTTATTTCCCAAGAGACAGAGAGGAGAGAAAGGAAAAGAAGACGAGGATTTCAAAGAGAGAAAGGAATGGAAAGGGTTTGGGGAAATCCGTCGAGAAGAGGAAGGAAAGTGGATGACTTGAGTGTTTGGGGGTCGATGAAATCGAAGAGGGAAAGTGGGTGGAGGGAAGAATGGAGAGCGAGAGATTGGCCAGTACGCGCTCGGATTGGTCTCGCCGGCACGTGTTCTTTTTGTTTTTGGAGTTTTGCTAAGTGGAGGAGTTCGTTGCTTAAGATGCGTTTCGTTTTCGCCACGTGTATTTTTCCTGGATCAGGTTTGTTTTTGTCTTCCTTTCTTTATCCGGAGCATTTTCATCAGGGCTTGTGTTGGAGGATTGCTGGCCGTCGGATGGATGGGATTAAAGTTGATAATTTGTATGCATATAATGTCAAAAAAATATTTATTGTATAAAATGTATATCAAATTTCAAAACAATACATTAAACATAAAAAAATTTTAGTTTTTATCATATTCATATATAATTTTTATCATATTTTAGGCCGTTTTATTTTCGTATTTTTTATTTGTATCGTTTTTTTATTATATCCATTATTATGGATTTTAAATTTGACATTTAAGAAAAAAATTTACCTTACAATCTCATTTATTATTAAATTTTTAATTTTATTTTAAATTAATTTATACTCACGTAAAAGCCGCAAAAGTTTGATAGCAAAAAAATAGTTTCATGTACGAGTTTTCGGGTTTGGATCAATTTAATTTCTATCATGTTAATTTTTTTATTAGATTTTATGAAAAATGTGATGAGATTTGAATATAATTTAGGCACTTAAAGGCAATGTAATTTTTAACCATTTCAATCCCAAACTAAAAGGTCAAGCATGATATCATAGTATACAACATACTATGCACTCGTTATGTAAACATTTTTCTTACAAAGTTTCTTTATTTGATTTCAGAATCAATTCTCCAAGAACACTAAGTTAGGTTGTCGCAAATTTTTCAATTCTTCAAACATATAGCCTCTAACGAAAGTCACATGAACTTGGAGCAAAAGAACCTTCACCAAAGTTGGATAGAATCCTTATGGTTAAAATACTATGCTAATAGTGTTAGATGCCGCAACCCCTTTCTCTTTTTAATTCGTTAGGCTTTCTCAACACGAGATTAAAGAAAAAGGATGTATAATATGGTTATAAGTTGTGTCTACTTATTCTAATAAAGGCAGTCAGTCATAGGTGTTATCACGTATAGATCCGATAACCTAATTGTTAGACATATTTTTCTGAAATCACTGCTAACCATTTTAACTTGATGTGATTGGTCACTTATTAAAAGATAGTGCTAAGGCTTGATCTGCGTATAGAGTTTTAGGTTGAAAGTATGATTATCTGTAAGATGTTAGGCACTCCACAATGCTCATTCTTAAATAGTACCACTTAGTTTTAGGTTATCTTTTAAATTCGTTTGTATCGATCTTTAGTTACAATATAATTAATATTAGAAAATATTTCTAAGCACCTTCCATTAAGCTAGTGGGATAATTATTTAAAAAAAAAAACCTAGTGGGATATATTAAAAAATTTCCTCACAACATAAGTATTAGAGTAGTACTATGAAAAATGCTTAAAGAGATTCTATCGTTATATTCATTTTAATATCTTATGGAATTTTCCTATATTTGACTCTTATTTTATAATTTTGTACATGTCATTTTATTATTTTCTATTATTTTATTGATTTTTATTTATTAGTTTATTTTTAAAAAATAGTAAAATTATTTTTTTATGCTCACATTTTAACATGAACTCATATATTAGTTCATATAACATATCCCAGTATTGAAATAAAGGCTCTGATAATGATAATGAGAAGACATAAATTATTTTTATCATAAATTCATTTTGGATCCTCCATTAAGCTGACAAAACTTTGAAAGAAATTTTCTTACGTAAAGATTTTGAAAGTATTATTTAAGTTAAGTGTTACTCTCTCTTCTTAAAATCTAATAATTAATATTCACATTCAATAATTATTATTAACTATTATCATCTTATTTTATTATTTTATTAATTTTCATTATTATTTTTATTATTTTATTGTTATAATGAACATGAATTAGTATTAGTTTTACCTTTATAACTAGTCATTTTAATTTTAATTTTATAATATATCTTTTTTTTAATGAAAATGAACCACTTATTATTGAAAACTCTTTGTTTACACTATCAATTAAGTTAGTAAGGCTTTGGAAGAAATTTTCTTACTTAGAAATTTTGAAAAAAATTACTTAAGTATAATTTTCTTGATATTTCATCATCGGAATAATCTTCATTTACTTTCATATTAATATTTCATTTTACAATTATATTTTATTTAAAAGAGCCATTACTCAATTTACTTTCCTAAAATATTATGCATATATTTACTTATAAATCTGCATGCATATAGTTTTAAAATTAAATGATTTAATCCTATAAGTCAAACAAATTAATAACTAACCTACATAATTTACTCTATTTTCCTAAATAATCAAACCAATTAGTTTTAATAACCAAAGCTTAGCCTAGTAGTTGTTACCCCTCCTTAAGAGGGATTAGGTCCAATATTCGATTCTCCACTCCTCTCTTATACCTCCTATGAACCAAAAAAAAAAAACCAATTAGTTTTAGTTTAACATACCAAATAGGTAAGAAATTAAATTTAAAAAAAGTTTAAAAAGTATTTTTTTGAACAAATAAAAAAAATAGTCTTGATAAAATAATGTTTAAAACATATTTTTTTCAAAAAATTGTTTTTTTGAAAATAATCCATTTTTAAATCAATTTAAAAAAAACTCTTAAAGATAAAAAGTTATTATAAAAAATTTTTCCTTTATAAAATTTAAATTATTAAATTTCACTACTATTTTTTACATGTTCAATTTTATTTTGTTTATTTTTCCTTTTGCTGACAAGAAAAGGGAAAAAATTAAAAAAAAATACAAAAGGAATTTTCTTACAAGACACTTTTTCTAAACGATAAAATTACTCTTTTTTTTGGGGAAAAATCTATTTTTTTAAAATAAATTCATTTAACTTCAAATCATAGAAATTATTTTAAATTAAATCGAAAAAGGAAATAAATAAAAAAAGGAAGAGAAAGAAAATAGGTAACAAATAGAGAAATATTTTAATAATATTTAATTTTAAACAGAATAATATTTTTTGAAAACATGAATTTTTTAAACAATGAAATTTTATTGAAAAAATAACTTTTTCCGAGTAATAAATTTAACATTTAACTATAAAAATAAGTAAAATACTTATTTAACTATAAAAATAAGTAAAATAAGTAAAATACTTATTTATTAGTTAAAAAATATTTGAACTATATTTACAACAAAATATTATAAACTTAATTATATTTACTTTACAGAAAAAAATTATTTTTTTGTTCAATAAAAAATTCATTTTATCATACTCTTAATTTTACGCAAAAAATAATAAAAGATATAGAAAAATCTTAATTTACTTTTAATTTTTACATACCAAATATAAGATAAAATGATGTCATTTATCTAACCCAATATTTAATTTTATATTATCTTATCTTACTCAAAATCTTGTGCATCAAAACATTTTTGAAAAGATGCTATTTTGTTTTGTATGAGGGCATTTATGAAAAATGCCCAAATTGGTGTGACATTTTCATGTTAACCAAATGCCTTTACAAAATATTCTTGGAATTTTTTTTACTATCAATCCAACAAAAAACATTAAATATGCCCACCCAATCCAGGGGCAGTGTCCAGAGAACCCAAAGTGATGATATTATGATTAGATAGAACTGAGTGGTTAATGTGTTCTATTAGTACAAATTTTACAAGTCCAAATGCCTGTACTGTGAGTAGGTTGCTCAGTGCCTGGGGTATTTAAGCTTGATCTAAATTTAGATATTTAAGTTCAGAAGTACAATTATCGTGTAAAAAAGATGATAGGTACCTCATAATGTCCATTTTTAAATAGCACCACTTAGTTTTAAGGCTATCTTCTAAATTTGCTTATATTGATCTTTAGTTACAATATAATTAATATTGAAAAATATTTTTAAGCATCCTCTATTAAACAGGTGGGATAAATATTTCAAAAAAAATTGGTGGGATAATTTAAAAAATTTGAAAAAAAAAGAAAAAAATATAGTCTTGATAAAATAATGTTTTAAAAATATTTTTTTTCAAAAATTGTTTTATGAAAACAATCCATTTTTAAATCAATTTTTTTAAAAAATAACTCTTAAACATAAAAAATTATTATAAATTATATTTTTTTTTCATTTATAAAATTTTAAATTTTAAATTTTAGTTTCTTTTTTTTCTTTTTCTCGATAGGAAAAAATTTTTTTAAAAAAAGAATTTTCTTACAAGATACTTTCTTTAAACGAAAAAATTATTTTTTTTTGAAAAATCTATTTTTTAAAACAAATATATTTAACTTCAAATCATAGAAATTATTTTAAATTAAATCATGAAAGGATATAAATAAAGAAAAGGAAAAGAAAGAAAATAGATAACAACTAGAGAAATATTTTAATAATATTTTTTTGCAAACATTTAATTTTATTAAACAATGAAATTTTATTGAAAAATTAACTTTTCCAAGAAATCTATTTAATATTTAACTATAATAAAAATAAGTAATATACTTATTTATTAATTAAAAATGTTTGAACTATATTTATAACAAAATATTATAAATTTAATTATATTTACTTTAAAGAAAAAATTATATTTACTTTAAAGAAAAAATTATTTTGTCATACTCTTAATTTGGCAGTAAAAACATAATAAAAGATATATAAAAATCTTAATTTACTTTTAATTTTTGCACACCAAATACAAGATAAATGATATCATTTATTTAACCCAAATTTTAATCTTATATTATCTTATCTTACACAAAATCTTGTGCACCAAAACATATTTGAAAAGATGCTCTTTTTTTTTGTATGAGGGCATTTATGAAAATGCCCAAAGTGGTTTGACGTTCTCATGTTAACCAAATGCCTTTACAAAATATTCTTGGAATTTTTTTCTATCAACAAAAAACATTAAATATTCCCACCCAATCCAGGGGTAGTGTCAAGAGAACCCAAAGTGATGATATTATGATTAGATAGAACTGAGTGGTTAATGTGTTCTATTAGTACAAATTTGAGTAGGTTGCTCAGTGCCTGGGGTATTTAAGTTTGGACTGATGATGTTCAGCTTCAGCATCATCCAAGTTGTTACAGCGCTTGATGAAAGAATCAAGAGTTTTCTGCTTCAGTGGACTTCTTTGTTGTTGGCTAAGATCCACGGTTTTCTGCTTCATTGGACTCTCATGTTCTTGGCTGCCTGAAACTTCCATCGTATTCTCGTGGCCATCAAGCATCTAACCGTAAATAATTAAAATTCAGCTTACCAACTAAAAGAAATTAAGATCCACAGTTTTATGAGACCCCTAAATTCTTATTATATTTTGTTATTTGTCTGCATGTTTGTGATTGAGAAAGAGAGAAGCAAATTACCTGACCCAGATTTTCCAACTTGTGCTGAACCACATCCCTACAAAGTATACCACAAATCAAATCTAACGATCATTTCATTCATCATTAACCTGTTTGTCAGCATGAGAGACCAAGATTACAAAAGAAATAGCAAAAGCACATACCATATGATGTCATCGACTGTGTCATTTGCTAGTAGATAACATATATTCACTGACGACATCTGAGAATATGAAGGCACGCATGTCAGAGAACAAAATAAACAGAAAAGACACAGAGCAGCGACAGCGAAGACATCCCATGACAGGATCAAGAGAAGTCATAGCTAACATAATATTATCACAGGTAGAAATCATATAGTCAGGACTTTCATATGTGAAAGAAAAAAACTACTTCTGCAGATCAGTGCTATCTCCCAGTAAGATTAATAGATTACTACTAATATGGATCCAGACTCTAGATCTTGTCATTCAGTTACAACGTTTAGGGAATTCTTGTCCTTTACACCCTGACTGCAGTGTCCATTCCGAGACCTGCATAAAAAAATTGGAATGAAAATAATGCCTTCATGAAGAGTCCTAAGCAGGTGAAAAGCCTTTGTAGTCCCCTATCTGGAACTATTACCATATGAGTGCCCTCTCCCCCTCTTCTAACCAGCACCTCAAAATGGACTGCACCTCAGTAATGCTTGATGTAGGACTCTTCACGTTAGTGAAAAACCTAAGGGTTAAGGATCATATATGAGCCCCCCAAGACAACTCAATGGAGAATGGAAGAAAGATATTTGAAGAATGAAATTATTTAATATTTTTGGCTATTTTATTATATTTTGGGTTCAATTCTAACTTTAATATATATTTCGGATCTTTTAGATTAGGTTATTTTGGTATTAATTAGCACTTTCCAAGTATTAGGGTTTTAAGGTTATATTTGGTATCTCCTGGTTCTACAACAGTTAAGGGTTCAATTACTAGGGTTATGAATATTGAGATTTCAGGTTATGAGATAGTATTATGTTCTGATTGATGAGATAATGACATTTTGATATTTTACTGAGAATTTCAGATTAATTCTAAAGCCTATTCTACATCACTTTTGGCTTATTTCGAGTACACATCAGAGTTCAACTTTTCTCACACAAATATCATGGTTATAATTTGCATAATGTCCAAAATGATATTCCTTGCAAATAAAACTGCCCCAGCACGCAGTTTACCTGGCCAATCCTATGCGCACGATCTTCAGCTTGAATCAGGTCACCTGGAGTCCATGACAACTCAGCAAAGATAACAGTACTTGCAGCTGTTAAAGTCAATCCCACACCACCAGCTTTGATAGATAGCTGCAATTAGTAATGCAAAAGAAAACAGGAACTTAATCACATTTTCCATAGTAAAAATTTTCTGATATACATTGAAAAATAAAGGAGAAGAGACATAAAACTCATAAGCAATTACATCAAGAAAAAAAAAAAAGCAGCCATACCACTGCTGCCCTGATAGCATCCTTCTCTTGAAAATCATTAACAAAAGCTTGCCTAGAGGTTGGAGGGGTGGTACCATCAATTCGAATGCAACCTACTTTCTTCTTCTGCAAGTTTTGCACATCTATAAGAATGGGTCAAATCTTGAGAAAGTTTCAATATGAATTTAAGTGGACTTACAAGAAGAAACCGATGTATTGCTTCAATCATGGGCTGATGATGTGCAAATATTAGAAATTTGCAGTCTGCCTGCAATAATTACTTATAACAAATATGTAAGGGTCAATAAGTAAATAAATTCATCATGAGAAGAAAACAATAAGGTTATGAAAACTGAAGAATCATAACTGTAAACACACACCATGCAAACATATAGTAAGAAACTGAAAATAGAATGTTTCAGGTGTCAGGACTCCTTTTCGCCTCTTCTTTTGAGTTTGAGGTAGTTAACTCACTATGTAGAAAAAATGCAGACTTCATATTATATTTCTCGAGTTGAACCATTTTTAAGATGGAGTTTCAAATTTCCATCAAATATTATTCATAAGCATCAGATTGAAGGCATAACATGTAAGCCACTTTGCCAAATATGAAAAGGTACCATAAAATCACAAGTTCACAACAAAGGAAGATTCTGATAAGCTAATAGACTTGGATCTCACATTTTCCACAAGTAATAACTGGCTTGTCAGTCCATATGTAACATTTTAGGACATTCACATTTGGGAAATTATAGTACTAGTGACAGGCTTCTGTTAACATGGTGGACTAGAAAAAGTATATGCACAAGCTTATAAAATAATCTAAGCTATCTTTCATTATGGTAGACTTATTTACACTAAATGGTTCCTGTGTACTTCTATGCAGCTCACAGATTTGTTAGACAAGTGTAAAACGCACCTCAATCACAGTTTCTAGGTAATCTAGAACAGCTGGGATCTTGGCTTCAGCAGAATCAGTATATATCTGGAGGAAAAGAATGGAAAAATAAGGAATTTAATCTAGCTTCAATTATACATGAAAAAGATGCCAATAGTAAAAGAGAGATTGTGCATGCATATATACTTCAATTCAAAGTAAATAAGAAAAGCATTTGTAAATACCTTATTTATGAGATTCCTCTGCATAAGATTGAGTGACTGAACCTCCTCTTCTGACTGGCACACTTTTATTTTTCCCTTCACCACTTCTAACTACAAAATAGTACAGCAGTATTAGGTGGCACTTTTAGATCCCTATCCTCATTGGAAAACCTTCAAAAGAACGCACTTGATGCAAATAAATCAGACACATGGCAAGTCATTGATATAAAAAAAATGTATCATTATCTACTACAGGCACATCCATATACAAGCAGAATGTAAACAAAACAGGAACCTGAAATAATAAGAAATCAGGTGCAATTCCACCATTGATTCAGAGGAAATTCAAATTAACAAAAAACTATTACAGATTGAATTTACCTCCCGAAACAAAGAACAGATCCGTTTCAAATCCTTTTCACTCAACTCTAGGAACACCTGAGAATTTGTTTCAAATTACTAAAAGGTTAAAATGTAACATAAAAGATTAACCTCATTCAAGAATCTTAGAGAAAACATTCATAAAATGGTATAATGTATGTGCATACATGTATCAATAGTTGCAGATGAGAAATAAGAATTGAATAAAAGGAACAAGATTGACTAAGCATTCTTTTCGTGCCAAAAGAAAATAACTTGTTATCCTAAATGTTGATATTTAATAAATTTCCAGAAGAATGAAAGAAGCCATGTTTAATTCACATTCACACCCCCAGCAACATGAGAGCCGGACACGTCTTGGAAAATTGGAAGTTTCCAAATGTACAATGCTGCAGCACCAGATCGCTGTTGCTTCATTAACTTATAGATTGGATTTCAAAGTGTTTGTAGTAGTAATGTAGTCCAATAAACTACTAATGATTTCAGCACCAATTCCCAATTCTTTTACTTCTTTAGACAGAAATATATAATGTAAGTGATTATGCATGCAAAAAGAAACATTTGTTATGATTAAAATATTGAATACGAAGCTCACTCAGGCAAGCTAGCAGAAAAAGAAAATTAGACAACTGACCAATAGCATATATCTGTACCTGTTGTCTACGCTTCATGGGTAGCTGAGAAAGAACATCTTTCTTAAGCCTGCGGATCATGACTGTAGCCTTCATCAAATTGTGCAATTCTTCATGGTTACTAGCACCTTGATAAGTTCCGAATACTCCCTGGATGATTGGTACAAGAAAAGTTGTTCAATACCGAATGCAATGGCAATCCTGAATAACATTGCAGATCTGCCAACCTGAAAATATGTCACTTACACCTTTGCAATAACGTTCACCATACTCATACACTTTCCTATATACACTAGGATACAAGGCTTCCAGCTGCCAATTGTACAAAAAATTCCACAAATTACTACAATGCAACTTCAGAAAGCTCTAAATGTTGCAAACCATATTTCCTGGATAGCGTATAGAGCACCTGCTTAAACAGCTCAATTGGTCGGGATAAAGCTGGAGTTCCACTAAGCAACATTGCATACTGAGCTTTCTGAAATTTCAACCAAAAGCAACGCTAAGAAACACTAAAAAGAATCAAAGGTGAAGTTAAGTTGCTCTTAATACTCTTAGCTAATTGTTGTTATTGTTGTATTAGTATTTCTGCAAGGTTCTTTCTGTCCACATTAAGGATTAGGCAATCTCATTTGAAATTATACCTAAGCACTTTTCTCTGCTATTTGGTGAATTTCTTGCTGCTTGCTTCATCCCAACCACTCTGGTGATTGGTCATTCGTACCTGAATGGTGAAACAATGTCGATCTAATCTTTTACATTGTCCATATTGAACTCTTATATCTACTATATTCAGTAAACCAGCTAACTGGAGCATTTTGAAAACCTAAGCATCTAAGTGGCTTGACGTGAATAATTTCTTTCAGCAAATTAAAGAATTCACCATATATTTAATTGTGAACATAGTCAATAATAAAGCAGATGTAAGCTCCTATTCAGCATTTATCAAAAGAGAAATACCTTTATAATAGGAAGGGAAGCAGTTGTCCTCTTTGCTTGAGCATTTTTCAAAAAGTGAGATTCATCTGCAATCACAACCTACAAAAAGGGGGGAAAATCATTGGTAGAAGCATATGTGAACAGGGAAAAATTACCATGAAAACAGGAAATCTATAAGCTTCATGCAAGAGTATTGTACTCAAACACACAAATGTGCATTAAAATCCAATACAAACAACCAAGTTTTTCCACAAATCCAATTAGTCAAACTGTTCTTAAAAAATATAATGTCTCGTACCGCCTTCTGGAAAACATAAAATCTCTAACTTGAAAAACAGAAGATGTTCTTTCTTTCATTTTCATTCTTTATAAATAACCAAGATCTTTTAGTATAAAATTAATTGTTACCACTCAGGGAGTGTTTATCTTCTTTATGATTTGGGATCATTTTTAGTGATCCGTGGCATCATAATGTCATATACAGTATAAGTAAATATATAAAAGCGAAGCAGACTATCATCATCAGATTGAATAATACAATTTGTTTCATAATTTTTGGATTTTTTTTATTTAAATTTGTCTTTAATTTTTACATTTTCTTAAATTGTTGACCATGCATATCACACCATTCTAAACTCATTTTGTTAACATTTTTTCAAGAAAAATACAGTTTAGACACCTTATCAAAGTTGACTATCTTAAATCTTCTCTCCATCTCATTACTTTGTCCATGTCAAGCTATGTCTTCGCTCAATTACCCTATACTCAAAACCAATGGATGCAAGGTGATAATAACAACATATGGAAAAGTATAAATCTCAAAAAAAAAAAAATTGTACTAGCCTTGAAATCTGATGCCATTAACACATTTTCTAGTTTTGCTACCAAATCGTAGGAGATGATGTTGAACAGGCCATCAAGATGAATACCACTCTTGCTATTTGAGGATAATATAGTGAATCCACCTCTGTTTGACCCACCCAACTGGGAGAAAACAACCTGCAAATGTTCATTGGATCTTTTCCAATTTTTATGTGTTTTTTTTCCCACGTAAAAGTAACAAAGAAACTTGAAAAGGAATTGAGATAACATACTACTATATCTGATGAAGGAATATTCAGCCATTGTTGAATCATCTGCATGACAGCAAAAGTGTAATCATTTCACCAAAAAATAGAATTAAGAAAACCTTCTCCAAAAACATAAACGTGAAGATGATGAGCACTTACTGAAGCCCAATGCAAACGCAAAGAAGAAGGTGCAAGTATAAGAACAGGCCAAGAGTCACGAATGCATGCAGCAACAGCAATGGCCTGCCGGACCATAAGATTTAATATGCAGCGCAAAACCAAAAATAAATAAATAAATGAAAAGAAAAAACAAAATGTAGTAAACTAGCTTCTTTTGTTAAAAGTTTCAGAGAATGTTGACGCAACATGATCTTTTGCAAAGATAACTCTAGTTTTTATGATCTAAATACAACCTTTTAATATTTAACATCATACTCCTAACAATTAAGTGCAAGCCATCAAATACCAAAATATCTTCTTGATAAAACTTGCTATTATAGGTTATCTGGTCTACCAGAAAATGATAAAGAGGTGGAAGCACTATGACATAGTATTCTTTAAGTGAAAGATGGCAATTATATCTAAAGCTACCAACAGAAGATAAGTTGTGAAACTCCAAAAGTAAAGATTCATGCCTAGTGTGATTAAATGCAAAATAAAAAATCATAAAAGTTAAAGAGTCATCTATTAAGCCACATAAAACAAAATGTTTAATGCCATCCATAGTATTCTTGAAGTGAAAGATGGCAATTGTATCTAAAGCTAGCAACATAAGATGAGTTGTAGAACTCCAAAAGAGAAAAAGTAAAGATTCATGGCTAGTGTAATTAAATGCAAAATAAAAAATCATAGATATTAGAAAGATATCGATTTTGCCACATAAAATAAGATTCCAATGCCTTCCCATGAACAAATTTGCATCTTATCAACATATTGACCATCTGAAATATCATAATACATGAAACCCTTAATAAATTTGTCTTCAGGGGAGATAAAACATCCTGACTATAAAACATTGTCAGCACATAAAGAATAAATTAGAAAAAGATGACTTTAACCAAATACACAATGCTGTCATCAGGTACAAAGCATCTCAAGAGTGTCCATGAACTACAACCCAATAAAACTCAGAGAATGCTTGCAGATTCTTTATGCCTTTATTTCCCATGCACTAAAACTAAGTGTGGAATACCGTTTAGCTTCATAGATCATATAAAGGCATTGAAGAACAGAACAGTTAAAAAAAAAAAACTCATCAATAACTATTTGCCTGTAAAGTCTTTCCTAATCCCATTTCATCAGCTAGAAGTGCACGTCCTCCATGTTGCAACACAAACCTGAGAAAAAGAATGACCTATTGTAAAAGCATCATAAACTTAAAATCAAAGAAAGAGATGGTAAAAGTTTTACTTTCTTAGGAAAGACACTAATTCATATACATCGAAAGCAACATGGAAAAAAATCTCCACAGTTATCACATACCTAACACCCTCTCGCTGAAATGGTAGAAGCTTTGACTCAATATAGCTAGGAATCTTGTGATACCTCTCTAGGGAAAAAGAAAAAAAAAAAGGAAGAAAACAAGAATAAGGGGAAAATACAAACTCCAAAATTGTATAAATGTGAAGACCAATAGGGAATTCAAAATTATGCAACAAGTGACAAGTAATGGTCTATCAAGGAAACACTCTTACACACATTGCAAACCAAATTATAGATGCCAGTTTTACCTTGAAGATCTGGGAGTGCAGAGGCGGCAGCAATAGCACGCTGCACCAAGGGATGTAAATTCTCTACCTTGATTACATCACACAAAATATTGAGCCATATTGAAGTCAAACTCTTTAATTTAGCAACAAGGTAGTGTATTCTTAATGTTAGAAAAACACAACGGCATTAGTTATAACCTCAACATTGCAAACAGATATTTCACTAAGAACTTTTTCTGCCAATGACAATGAAGATAGCGGGAGCATCCATAATCTGCGGGTTCAACAGCATCCAATTAGGCTAGGGATGAATTACTCAAAAGTCAGGAAAAATTGCCAACCACAAAATCATAATTCTCAAAAAAAAAAAATAAATAAATTGAAAGTGAAAACAGGAACCTTTCTTTTGCATTCCAAGTGGCTTTAGGGATCTTACGGAAAGCATCAACTAACACCTAGGTAGAGACAAAAGCATAGAGGATAAGTGTACAAGTAAAAGCAGACTCAGGAGACAGCGATGCAATGGACATAAGCATTCTACCTGGCTATAGGGAAACTTTGCAGCAATGTTTCCAGTGGCGTGGAGAATAAATTTGACAGAGAGCTTTGGCAGTTGTTCCTTGGAGCATTGATCAGTTGCTGGAGGACAGAAATTGGTTCAAAGCAATGCAAGCATAAGTGACAAGTACATAAATGAAAAGAAAGCAACTAACCAGGATTTGCTTTTGGCGCAATTGATGAAGGCAATGTTCTGGACGAAGCTTCGGCCTGAATCATAATCATAAATGAAAAGAAAAAAAAGAAAGAAAACCCACAAATGAAAAGAAACCCTGAATCATAATCGAAAAGAAAAGATAGTAATTACCTTTTCAGAAATAGAATGGATTATGGGTTCGTGATTGAAGGAAGAAGAGGAATAGCGTAGCTGAGAAATCTTCTGGAAAGCGTCCCTTTCAAGAGAATCCAACTCTTCAGCACTCAACTCCCATTCATCCAATTCCATTTTACTAACCAATTTGGGGCTCAGCCTTCGCTTTTGGTTTCCCGCCCTTCCTCTCCGTCCGTCCCTTTCCCTTATATTCGATTCTTACTTCTTAGAGCAATTTTTTTTTCAATTGGGTTCTTTATTTGTTCCGAGGAAAGGAAACGAGGATGAGTGGGCTCGTCTTTAATTAAATAAATAAATGCTTTTTAAGAATATATATAATATTATTAAACTTTTTCTTTTAAATATATTTAAATAAAATCCAAATTTAATTTCTGAATTTTACTGCTGTTATATTATGCATTTTAAAGCCACCAAAAGGCAACAACCATATCCTGGCAAGTTACTTTTCTGCTATGGCTTAAGCTATTTGGATGCCATCGGCCAGATGGCTAGCTTGGACGGGATCCAATGACAAATTGGACCATGAGAGGTAAATATTTCACTGTACCCCTATTTTTTCTATAAATTTTTTTACATTTTTTATTTTATTTAATTATTTTTTGTTTAAAAGTTTTTAAATTATTTCTTTTTGTAATTAAATTTTTATTTTTACTTTATTTTTTATTTTGTTATTTTCATTTTGATATATGCAATTTATATGTATATTAATATATAAATTATTATTTTATATTCACAATAATAATGATTAAATTTTTGTTTTTCTTAAAATCTTAAAATATCTCACTAGTTAATTTACCCCAAAGTGAACCCTTAAACTCTTCAATTCCTACCCTCCACGGATAGCAAAAGCTGGACTGTCATCCGGATACAGACTAATGTCCAGTAAACATTACATTATCATTCCTTGGAAACAAGTCTCCTACCACTAGTATGCTTCAGCCACCCTCAATCACAATGGGCATCAACACAAAGCTGCAAAACCAGGTTTGCCACCAGCAGTCTCCATCCAATTTCAGCAGCTACCAAGACAATATTTTGCCATTGAAAGATTGGGTTATCATTCTTGGTGTCAACAAACAACAGAGCGGAACCAAAAGGATGGCAACTATTTCAATCTGCTCCACCTACCCTGATAACACAGTTGAGGCATTTCATCAAACTTTATCACGAGGGGTGTCGACAAATGCAATGCAATGCAATTGCTATTTCATTCATCATATCAAACAATCAGCATACATAATAAAAGCGTCTTTACTTCAATTCAGTTATTCCAAATCCATCTTGCAAATAATTTGATAAAGGAAAGATAAGAGGCAAGAGAATGTGCACTGTGTCCACCAGTAATTTACAGAGGAGCGTGATTGAAGCTCATTGGTAAACACTTCTTTACTGTGTGGTCACACTCTTTGCAAGATTCCGAGGCTGGTCGACGTTGTATCCCCTTAGAACAGTGAGATGATATGCCAGTAACTGCACCAAAAAAGGCAAAGGTTATGGTTCGTAAGCGTACAGATTCAAAAATTTTCTTAACAATGTATTCTTGAGAGGATGGCAACCAATACCCTACAGATGGGTACCCTGTCTATCTGATCTGATTATATAAGAGTAGCATACCTATAATCGAGATCAGGTAAACAAATAATACTTGTCACAAGTTTGAGTAGTGATCTTAAAATACCTACTACCCAAATCCATTTGTAAATAATATTTCTTTAATATTATATTCGTTTTATATATTGACTAAATTAGTAATTCATTGAGTACTCTAATTATGATTTTTAACTTACATTTTTTTTTGTGAGTTAACTACTTAATAATTTAATTTTAAATTAAATTTATTCTTTATATTAATTTAATTTTAAATTAAATTTATTCTTTATATTAATTTAATTTTAAATTAAATTTATTCTTTATTTCGGATTTGGTTGTTCAGGTTTTAAAACAGGTAACCATGTTATTTATGATTAACGTTTCAGGTTCAGGTTTTTGCAGATATAGAAGTCGGGTTAGATAAGGTTTAGCTATTAGGTATTAACTTTTGATACGGCTCCAGTTTGGATATAGGTAGTTGAGTTTTAATCAGGCTTGGGCACTTAAAAATTACAAGGCATCCTACCTGCTGCCATTCTTGTTTGAGACAAATAGAGTTTGGGCCAGCCAAATAAAAGCCAAGAAGAACAAAGAAGAATTTCGTAACTGTATCTCTTATCTACTTTCCTAAGTCCTAACATAAGTAGTGGAGCAATAAACTACAAACAAGCTGCAGATAAAGCATTTAGACATATAAAAACTTGTGCTGACTGAGTCAGCTATACAAGGCATTCCGCATTTTATATTTCAAGCAGAAGGAATAAACAGGAATTTAAGCACATGCCAGTAAGCAATCAAATAAATGCATACAGAACATAAAGGAATGAAGTTGTCTTGTCACTTACAGAATGCATAAAGCCCATGATTCCAGTATAATTCAATATATGGTATTCAGTGAATTGCTAACTTCATAATAAGAAGCAAACTAAAATAAATTTATAAGAATGATACCTGTAATGGAACTATATTAACCACAGGTTGAAGACAATCCTCAACCTGAGGAACTTCAATTACTCGACAAGCTCCTCCAGGACACACTGACACAGCATCTCCTTTTGAACACATTACTATCAAGCGCCCTTTGCGGGCATGAAGTTGCTGAATAACTGACTGCTGCTTGCTATTAGCAATTAAAAGAATTCAGTGCCAAACAATTGAAAGTATTAAAACAATATAATTTCTCCCAAACAATAACCAAACCAACCTGAAACAAGCATCACGGGTAGCAATCACAAAAATTGGAAGATTTTCATCAACTAATGCCAAGGGACCATGTTTCATTTCACCAGCAAGTATCCCCTCACTATGCATAAGTGCAACTTCCTTCACTTTTAAAGCACCTTCCAAAGCAGTTGCAAAATTGTATCCTCTCCCAAAGACAAGAAGTGACTGCTCAGCGATCAATAGTTTTGCAAGATCCTTCATTTCCTGGTCAAGCTTCAACACCTCCCTGATTTTATCTGTAAAGCAGAATATAGAAAATTAGTTCAGCCACAAAAACGAAATGCTAAGGGGAAAATCTTTTGAAATAAACAACAAAAGGAAATAAATAAGAGGGGGCAACAATTGAGACTTACTCGGCAGGTCAAATAGACCATCTATTATAGCCTCCCTTCTCTCTTGATTAGAAATTGTGTCACCTCCAATTGCCAAAGCTAACATGGCCATCACGACGATTTGACTTGTATATGCCTATTAATAACAGTGTGAGCTTTTTAACAAAATGAAAAAGATTTATTGATACATTAACTCACCTTGGTACTTGCTACACCAATCTCACAACCAGCATTTATATGAACCCCACAGTGTGTATTCCGTGCTATTGCACTGCCAACAGTATTTGTTATGCCAACACATAGTGCACCATTTTCCAGAGCATATTCTAGAGCATGCAATGTATCAGCTGTTTCACCAGATTGACTGACAAAAACTGTTGTATCCTCTCTGTATATAGGACCTTGCCTATCCAATAAATCACTAGCTATCTCCATTGTAACAGGCACCCCTATTTTTCCACATAAATCAAATAACTAAGTTGAAAATGAACATAGCAAATTTTAAGATGTAGAGAATTATCGGTACAAGAAGAATGGCACTTACCGGAGAGTTCTTCCAAGATGGGCCTCACAGCTAGAGCAGCATTGTAACTTGTACCACAACCAATAAATACAATCCTTCGGCTACGCCTAATTGTTTTAAGGTGATCCTTCAGTCCACCCAAAAGAACAGCCTTAGCTTTGCAGGAACCTCCACGTATAAGCCTCCCTCTCATGGTAGTTGTAAGAGATTCTGGCTGTTCATGAATTTCTTTCTGCATATAGTGCTCGTATTTTCCCTTATTGATTTGCTCAACCTCCATCTCAAGAACAGATAATGCACGTTGCACTGAAGCAGACCTAGAAAGACTGCCACCATTTCTTCCTTTGTCATTATCAAATTTTAGGATCGATACAACTCCATCCTGAAGAAACCAGTGAATTGGTGAAAAAATGCACCCAGGCAACATGAGGAAAGGGCAAAAAGATTTGACGAACTACCATTTTTTAAAAAAAAACTATTCAATGTGGAAAACAAAAGGTAATATATCATAAGTTAACTAGGATTTTATGAAACATGGGCAAAAATAATAGTAGCATGATTAAATTTTTCAAGCGAGCTCTAACAATGGTTGATAGCATATTAGTGCAGAAATTAGCAAATGAGAGGGGGAAAATGGGCCACAAAGGCCTGTTTACTCCAAAACACTACAGCATAGACGTACTTGAATATTCTGACCCAAGAGAATAGAATGGGATTAAAGTAAAATGTCATTCAATAAGATAAATTTCATCCTTAATGATGTTAATGGGACATCACTAGAATGTAGACTTGACATTCTGTCATTCCTTGCCTAAAACTGGCAGTCTGAAAAGCTGCAAAAGGTTGCAATTGCAAATGATCTTTTAGCTCATAAACCTGGTAATGACAACCATCAGACCAGAACAGCATAGCATTGCAGTGATCAAAACAAAAGCCAGCCACTTTGTCAGCAAACCAGCTTCTCAAATGTGTTTCCAAACATCCAAAAACAATAAAAATTCCACAAGGGAAAGAAAATTAGACAGGACATCATTATAACCCTACTAACAGCTAGGTTAATCATCTATGAGACAGAATGATAATTGTCAGTAAATCTAAGGAGCTCAAAGCTAAATGTCAAGACTCACTGACGACAACTTAAGCTGGATGCTTTTCCTCATTTTATTCCTAATGAGGAAATAGTAACCTTGATATTCATACAAAATCAAAATCATAGCTTAATCTTCCTATTATGATTGCTCATAAGAAAGAAGCCTCCCAGTGATATGATTGGAAAGTTCATAAATTAGAAGCCGTGCAGTGACCTGTCTAAAAACCAACATGATTGTATAACTTTGGGTGCGAAGTAAAACTATTAACTTATTAACAGTTGATTTAGTACAAAAACCTTATTCCATTGGAAGCTCTAATCTACTTATTAAAGGATCGTTCGAAATTGTTTTCTATTTTTCGTTTTTGAAAATTTTGTTTTTATTTTGTTTTCAACTTCTGAAAAGAGAAAACATGTTTACTTAATACTGTTACGTAAAGATATTTAAATTGATTCAGATATAATAATTCAATTTACAAAATAAAATTTTAAAAATTAATTAAATTTAATAATATATTTATTAAATAATATTACGTACATAATATTAGATAATATTATTTTATACTATTTAATACTAATATTAAATATCTTCATTTAATCATATTAAAATTTAATATAATTTAAATAATAATATAATTAAATATATTAAATAAAATTTTAAATTTTTTATTAGATAATAATTGAGATTAATAAAATTCTAAATTTTATATATTAAATAATAATATGAATTAATAAATTGTAAATTATATTTAATAATATTATTTTATTTTATTTTATTGTAATAATATTAAATTGTTATAAAATTTATATTCAACTAATTAATATATAATAAAATTATATAATTATTAAAATATATTACATTTAATATAAATAATATTATTTTCACCTTTTACTAATATTAAATTATTTAATAGTGATAGTGATATATTTTAAATTTAACTGAAAAATATAATATTAAATAATAATATTGTTTACTAAATTAATAATTGATTATATTAGATAATAGTAGTTAGCATAATATTAATTATTAGCATATCAAAATTATAATAAATGATATCATTTAAAATATATAATATATTCAATAAATTATTATACAAGTTTATATTATTAATACTATGAAATTATAGTTTAATATAATTTATATTTAATTGAATTTACATTTTTCAACTTCTCTAAATTAAAATAAACATATTAATATATAGAAACTATTGACTTACTAATGAACAATACCAGAAATGAAAAGATGTTTTCAAAAATATTGGAAACAAGAAATTCTTGTTTTCATTTTCATTTTTTGAAAACGGAAATACATTACCAAACATGTTTTCTGCTGCTATTTTCAAAAAAATAAAAACTGAAAACAAAAACAATGCCAAACGACTCCTAAGTAAAAGGGAAAAAAATGTTTACCAAAATAGGTTCACAACTATATCCCATGTATCTCAAACATTCGAATAAGTATCACTAGAAGCTTATAGCCTTATACTACAAAATTATCAGTCAAAACCTGCATAGCATTTATTCTTGGAAAGTCTACAAGTTATTAAAAAGAGGCAGGATAGAAACAGAGGGAAAATGAGGGATAAAATGAAAAAAAAAAGGTACATAGAAATAACCATAGAATAGAGCACAGAAGTATTGTAAGACATATATCAACTATAGAAAGAAACAAGAGCAAAAGAAGAATGGCAAATTTATCCAAACATAGAAAATGTACCTTAAGATGAACAACTTCTCCATCCTCGATGACAAGAACTTTCTTTGTGTGTTCAATAAGACCATTTGCATCACTTGATAGAAAAAGTTCCTTAGGATTGCCATTCTTTGAGAGAAATTTAGCATCATGAAATGCCAATCCATTGCAGACATCTTCCTTAAATTCCTGAGAAAAAAGCAATTTCTTAAAAAAAAAAAAAGCATAAACATGATAGTAATAAAATAATACGCAACCAAAAATTACTAGAAATGTATTGCACTGAATTTGTAACCTTGTAAAATTTTATGCAAAAAATAATAACCCCGTAAAAACACAAACAGTAAATGGCCAAGTGAGCAAGCAAAAACTTTTTAAAGGCTTCCACTACAGGTCTACAGTAAGACATTTTTGTATTTTAGTTGAAAAGGGACAAGAAGAGGGGAACCTAGTTGCAACGGTAAAAGTTGCTCCTTTGCGATTTAAAAGTCATGGGTTCAAATGGAAACAGCTTCTGTGTTGATGCAAAGTGAAGGCTGCATATATATAACCCTCCTCAGACTCCACAATGTGAGAGCCTTGTGCACTGGGTTGCCTTTTTTTTAATAGAGAAGGGTGAAGAGAAGAAATTGTACTACATAATGCAAACACCTCTTGTCAACCAGAACTCCATATCAAGGACAATACAGAATCAAAATTTATGTGCAACATGATTAGCTTTTATATAAAAGACAAAAGAGCAAAAATAATCATGCTTCCCATACTTCCCTATGTTGCTCACTTGCCCGTACCAATTTGTTGTGCATTGACACAAAATCAGTTCCCACACTCAAGGTTGGATCAGAAGACCATCAGTAGCTAAAGCATAAAATCTAGTCCTTCAAACTTCTTTCAGATGGAAAATTGATTAGCTTTTATATAAAAGAGAAAAGAGCAAAAATAATCATGCTTCCCATACTTCCCTATGTTGCTCACTTGCCTGTACTAATTTGTTGTGCATTGACACAAAATCAGTTCCCACACTCAAGGTTGGATCAGAAGACCATCAGTAGCTAAAGCATAAAATCTAGTCCTTCAAACTTGTTTCAGATGGAAAATTCAATTGATCAGAAGAACATACATGTTAACTTAAGTACTTGAAAACCACAACATTAGGGATATGACATTCTTATCTTGGGTTGATTTCCTCAGCCTCTTATATATAAATACTTGTATTGTTCTCAGGAAAAAAATAATAATTTCTACCTCAAAATCTTCAAATACTAGTAAAAATTACAATTTAATAGATGTTAAGAAAAAGTTTTTGTCCCTTTTTTTTTAATAGATGTTAAGAAAAAGTTTTTGTCCCTTTTTTTTTTTTCTTTTTTATTTCTGTATTTTTTTTCCTTCTTTTCTTTCATTCCCTTTTTTTTTCCTTCCTTTTTATTTCAACAAAGGACCAACCAAGCAAGCAAAGGGCCAAATCTGGTGCTTTGCTACACAGATACACTAATAGGAGTTAGCCCAGCCTCATGGTAATCGCTCACACAAGTTCACAGCAAAGTAACAAGAACAATCCCCATCTGCTGCTTTCTTTCTCCTCACTTCTCCCATTGTTTCTCTGCCTCTCTTCTTCCCCTTGACCATTTGGCATCACCAAAGTTTAGCCATCTTGCAATCCCTTAGCCCTCCACATGTCCCTTCTCCCTCTACTAGGGGTGTAAATAAGTCGAGCTACTCGTAAGCTATCTCGAGCTCGACTAGATGATTACTCTAGTTTGACTCGTTTATTTTCGAACAAAGCTTGAGCCCCTTGAATTATGATTTGAGCTAAGTTTGAGTATTTTAATACCCGACTCAAGTGGCTCGCAAGCCTATTCGAACTTTTTTAATATATATTTTAATATTTTATTATTAATTTACCATTTTAACCTAATAATATATGGTTGAAAATTGACAAATCAAGCCTAACAAG
Organism: Heritiera fomes; assembly: GCA_032173925.1. Lineage (NCBI taxonomy): Eukaryota > Viridiplantae > Streptophyta > Magnoliopsida > Malvales > Malvaceae > Heritiera > Heritiera fomes. The sequence goes on from JAPDPM010000001.1 coordinate 28,637,128, forward strand.
TCGAACTCGAGCTTCAAAAGCTAAGCTCAGTCAAGCTCAAACCGAACTTAGAGTCTTGAGTTTTCGAGTCAAGCCGAGCTCAAACCTAGAACTGGATTGTCTCGACTCAGCTTGATTACACCCCTTACCCTCTACCTCTATCACTACCTCTCTCTCTCTCTCTCTCTCTCTCTCTCTCTCTCTCTCTCTCTAGCTTCCTCTTTCTTCTACCAACATTTTAACATAGGTAGACACTCCAAAAATAATGTTTGCCTCCATATCCAACACTCTTTGTTTTTTGCTTTCAATCAAAAAAAAAAAGCAAGAAGTAATGTAATAATCAAACAAAGCCCAATCAAAATGCATATCTCTCTTGTTGTTCAGAAATTTTTACAGGATTTTATAAATATTTTTAAGAAGACGTAAAATCATTTACCTTGATGTAGCACAAAAGGAATCCATAGTATTGTCACTCAAAAATTAGCTTTGACACCATAGTATTTGTCACTCATAAGTTAGCTTTAACACTAAAGTAAAGCTCCTAGATATATTCTACATCCTAAGAGCGATAATGAATCCTCAAAAGCATTACATTTCACAATGCTTTAAGTCTTAAACTAACAAAATGGTTTTCAATAAGAGAATAATACAAAATAAGGAAAATTACAAGAACATCACAAAACAAATAAAGAAAGGAATTATGCAATAAAAGTTTACAAAACAAAGCAAACAAACAAACTGACTGAATCTGAAGATTTCAAAGGAGTAGTGGCTAACTCAAAGCACAAAATGCCACCTATTAAAAAATTTGACACCCAAAAAATTTTGTAAAATGAATTCTCTGGTCCAGAAATCAATGATACAAGTAGCTAGACTCATGATTATACTTACCTTAACACCTAAGAGCAATGGACTGCCACGTTTGCAAGCAATAAGCTCATTTGGGTAATGCCGACTTTTGAAAATGAGGGCATAAGCTCCCTCAAGATGTCTCATAACTTCAAGCACTACTTGAGTAAATGTGACAGTCTGGTCACCTGCAGAACAAATAATAACCACCGTAAATGCATTTGCTTTGAAATATGTCCCCTAAAAAACATGTGAAGAAAAACCTTTCTTGTAGAAAATAAGACTAGTTGCAAAGAATGAATTTCTTGGAAAAAAATGAAGGCCAAAGGCAATACAGAGTTAAAGGCTCCAGTAATATACCCTGTGCAGTGAAGCTGAAGGCAATAAAACACCAGGTCATTAATCTGACAGTTGGATCAATATTTCAACCTCATAATTTAAACTAAATATCACACAAAATTTCAGATGCTGTTATAATTAAATTAAATATTATGCAAAATTTAAAACTGAATACTTATTTGTGAGACAGAGGCATGATGGGCATTCGAACAGGTTATTAAACATTGACAGTCATGTAAGGGGGAAAGAAACTTTACGTAGACCACATATCCGCAACTTCAATAGCCCCTGAGATAGTGGTAAAAGAGTCCACAAATCGGCAAATAGGTCCAAGTAATTCAAAATGACCCATCAAGTTGGACTAACACAATTGAACAGTATAAAGGCCATTTAAGTCCACTAAAATGGGTACTCATTCTAGAGGAAGACTTTAGGCCAAAGAAATTGAATATTCAGAAACTCAAAGAAGCATTAGCAGTACAGAAAATCAGAAGAAGAGGACAAGAGAATGGTAATTATATAGTACCTAGAATGCTCATGATATCGCATGCGTAGTCTGCAATAACCTTGTTACCTACATAACCTACATTGTGTTCCTTTCAAAATTTGTTGATTCAAAGTTCCGTTGTCCTGTGCTGTTGTTCTATGACTGTACTGGATAATAACTGTTGTATAAGTGTGTGTAGCATACCACATGTCCTAATTATGTTCAATTTCTTTGGCTATGCATAAGCAAAGTTCCGTTTGAAAATTTTGATGCATTTTAGCTTGCCTATGTGCAGCAAAGACAAAAGATCTAGTTTAACATATACGTTTGCAGAATTCTAGGCTGAAATATATTTATACTTGGATTCAGGAAAATGAACCAGCAGATTAAGGACAAGTATAATATAGTCCATTACATGCAGTTTAAGAGTGCATCATCCTGTGAGAATTAGGGCAACTAATAAAACAAACAGCTACTTAAAACCCGTTCCCCTGAACCCCTCCAGTCTTAGCATTATATGTCCCATAGCTGAGATAAGCTAATTGTCAAGAATTCTATTTGAGGGAATATCTACCCGAAGTCAACTGTCATAATTAATTTGTTATTTTAGGAAATCTGTACATACTTGTATTCCCAGCATTAAGGTTAGAGAATCACTATACTTTCCTATTTGGTTAGAGTCCTTTGTATATAAATAGGATACCTAAGTACAGTTTTATTCAAGTCCTTCAATACAATACTTTGATTCTCTACACTAATGACATTTATGATTCAAGGAAATCAAGTTATTGTAATACCACCTTAGTCATGTTCACACCATTATAATAATTGCTTTACACGCTAGCATAGCAGCAGTAAGAGAAAATCAGTATATTCGCTATTGCATGTCACATCCAAGGCTCCTGGCAAACTCTATGTGCTAGGACCCCTGCACTGCCTGAGGTACAAGGCACAAAAGAAGTGCAATGGAACCAGCTACTAGGACTAAATATATGATGTGCAAAAGCAATGGTATTGTCCATTTACATGAATTGCAAGGTTGTAAACTGACCATCATTAGTTCAGAAATAAATTACCTTCTTCATTTGCTTTGTCAAAAACAAATTTGGCAAGCTTTGGTATTACTTCCGTGTCAGTTTCAGATTCAAAAGTGAATCCATGTCGAACAAGGGTCTCTTTCAAGACCTGAAAATATAAACACATCTCAAAATCAGCTCACAATCAAAAACTCTTTATGATGTAAAGCAGTTGCACAAAGAAAGAAAGGACAGAATCACATGACAAGAACAGAAGCTTAAGCAGCTGCAATGACAAAATATATGAGTTGTATCAAAATTGCAAACAGAGTTCTGTAAGGCCATTAGCAGATGCAGCATGGAAGTTTTCTAGCTACATAACTATCAGCAGACTTCTTGCACCCAATCCCCCCCCCCCCCCCCCCCCCCCCCCCAACCTCCCTCCCAATTTTCAAATATGAGTGCCATGTTCAACCACCAATATTAAGCCTTCAAAGCAGTTAAAGAGAATCGAAGAAGCACCATTGAAAATGAAATAAGACAAAATCTCAAAAAGTAATGGGTGGCAAACTGTTTATGTCTTACTGGCCAAAAAAAAATGCTTAGATCTCTCTCTCTCTTCATCTACTTTAGTTGGAATGTATATTCAATAACAAAATGAATTTTGCTGATGACTTAACATGAATTCATATATCGGTTCACATAACTTACCCCAGTATGGAGAAAAAGGCTATGACGATGATTCAATAAAAAAATGACTCTGGAGAAAAAGCAGAAGAGCAAAACTGGGGCGATACCCTCCAATTGAACTTTGGCCTACGCTGTGTTAGCTTCTGTCTTTCTAATTCATACAAGCATGTGACCTTATTCTTGAAGAATATAAACCATTTAAATCACCTTGCTTAGCAAAGTTTAATCTGAATGAACTCTAGTGATTCATACAAACATAACTAGATCTATCTATCAGTTGCTTACCTTATACATATGCAATAAACTATTTCATCCTCTAAAATAAAATGTTGAATAAACAACAATTACAGTATACAAAAATGTGTTGCACATCAATCAATCACTGAAATATTAAGCAAACCTCATAATTAGTGATAACACCATTGTGAACAACCAAGAAGTCATTTCCAGGACCAGAAGTCTGAGGATGACTATTCCTTGGGGCAGGCTCCCCATGCGTAGCCCACCTCGTGTGTGCTATACCAGCATGGATGGAAAAGGATTCCTCCAAGTTCAACTCTGTTGCAGCTACCTCTGGAAGTACCAAAACCCAATTGATTCAACCTATGAACCTATGGCAACATAACTAAAGAACAGAAAAAAAGATGCCACTGGGCCACTGGGGGTAAACAAGCAAACAAGCAAACAAGTCGTCTTCTTAATACAAACTTATGATAGACAAAGAACATGAGAGCACTCCAACTTTGTAACTCAAAATTATTCTTATACAAAGTGATAATTAAAATGCGAGAAACAATTGATTCACTCTTTTCAAACAAGTCTTATTCTTTCACTTTAACAAAGGCTACTGCTGAGATGAAAGTATAGCACGGACCAAGAATTATTCAAAAAATAAAAATTTGTACCATTTTATTTAATTAATCAAAGAACGAAAGCCCTTATTACAGATGTTCATTTTTTACAGTATTTCAGTTTCACCTTAACCCATGAAAATGAAAAAGAAAAAGGCAGAGAAATTTTATAACATATAGCAATCACGCATGAACAAGAACAAACATGACAAAAAGAAAAGGTAGAGAAATTTTATTACATATTACATATAGTAACCCATGCCTAAAATTAGTGAAGGATGAATTAAAAAAAAACCAGCCTAAACTTCGCTCTTTACTTTTCTTTTAATTTACTACTACTACTGTACCCGCCACACCAGGTCCGATAGGCCTAACTTGACCCGACCCGAAACGACACAGAAATAACCAATTTATACCCGAATGAGAAGCTAATATAACCAGATTGCCGGCACAACCCGACCTGGTTAAGAACCCAGGCCCCCTCCCGTTCTTTTCTTTCCTTTCCTCAGCAGCCTACCAACAAAAACAATCGGAAACTCCGAACTTTGAAAGAGAATTTTAAGAGTTAACAATATACTGTATACCTTGGTAGACGGATTTGACGAGGGACTCGATGTTGCCTTCCTGGCGAAAGACGAGAAGGGGAGGGGAGAGAGAGGGGTTGGAGGATGATTGAGGAGTGTTTGGATCGCGAGTAAATAAGCAGTCGTTGTCAATGGAAATTCCAGCGGAATCGTAGCCTCTGTACTCGAGACGACGAAGGCCATTGAAGAGAACTTGAAGAATGTAGCTTCTTTCTCTGTTCACGTTGTAATTCAAATACGCAAAAATCCCACACATTTTTGTTTTAATTTTCAATTGCAGAAACAAATCAAAAGTGTGATGAGTTTTTCACTCCCTGTTTCGGTTTTCTGGAAAAGGAAAAGATCAATGGAGGAAGACAATTTTGACTTTTGAATTTTGCTCAATTGAATTTTTTTTGAAAAAGAAATATTTTGCGATTTTGTTGACAGAGACGTCAGGAGTGAATGGCATGCTTGCTTTTTGTCGGGTATTCACGTTTAATTGGTTCACCGAACGGATCAGTGGGCTAAGGTAATCATATATATATATATATATATATATATATATATATATATATATATATATATATATATATATATATATATATATAGGGAAATTCTATAGTAAGATCACAAATTTTGATCTTATTATAAGGTCAACGTAAAAAACATATGATTAAACGTAAATTTAAAGTCATTAAGCATAAAAAATGTTAGACGTATCGTAAATACTTGATAATTAACTTAAAATTAATGTAAACAACATATGATTTAGCATAAATCTAAAATTATTAGGTGTAAAATATGTTAGAAGTATGTAAACACATGATAATTAACATAAACATACATTATAGTAAAATTATCATGTGTTTAAATCTATTGACACTAATATTTATATTGATAATCACATTTTTACGATACGTCTAACATTTTTTATGTCTAATAACTTTATATTTACCCTTAATCATATATTTTTTACGTTGACCTTATAGTAAGGTCAAAATTTATGATCTTACTGTAGAATTTCCCATATATATAGAAGAGGGATCCACTTACATATGTGTAAAACAAATTTGTTTTACACACTTTCATATCTTCATGTAGGATTAATATTTTTGTAAACCAACCGTTGGATTTAACAACCTACTCATATTTATTATGTATGTAAATTTTTGAATCAATCTGCTATTTCTATCATTTTAATCGAAAATAGTATTTTTTTCAATATATATCAACGGTTAAAATTTTATTTTACGAAATATATAGTTAGACGTATTCGATTAATTTGAAATTTGGCATGCATGATCTATGTGAATAGAACATAAAATTCAACGATTGGATTAAAAAATTATAAATCATATAAAAAGATATAGAAGTGTGTAAAACTAAATTTGTTTTACACATGTGTAAGTGGATCCCTCCTCATATAAATATATATATATATATTATGATCATATTTAATGCGTACGACAATAAGTAAGATAAAATAATAATTATTTTATTTTATGTTTAATATATACATTAAGAAAAAATTGAATTGTAATAATGTTTAGTCATTTTTTTAATATATGACGATTCAATCTTCTCCAAAAGATAAAAATTACTTTTATTTCCATTAAAAATAAATACTCATATTTTATTTATTTTATCTTTAAATTTATATTTAAAAATTAACTTAAACAATTAATAAAATAATAAGTATATTTGATTAATTAATTAATTAATTCAAAAATTTTACTTCTTTTCATTTTTTACTTCTTTTTCTTTCATTTTGTTCTGATTTTTATTCAAAAAAAATAAAATAACATTTGTTTTGAACAAATTTTTTTAAATTTTTTTTGGAAATAATTAAATTTTTTAAATTATTTTTAGAAAATAATGCTCAAACATAAATATTTTTATAAAATATATTTTTTGATTAGTTTTTTCTTACATTTAAATTTTATCTTTTTTATTAATTTTTTCTTTTTTACTGTCAAAAAAGGAAAAAAAATAGCTATTAACAATAAAATTATTAGAAATTATATATTTTTAAATTAATAAAATTTAAATTATTAAATTTAACTTGTATTTCTTTTCTATATTTCCTTCTAATTGATCAAAAAAAGAAGATAAAGAAACCATAAAAATAAAGAAAAATATTTAACAATTATCTTTTGAAAAAATTAATGTAATTAAAAAATAAACTTATTTCCTAAGAAAACTAAATTTTCTAAACATAAATATATTCAATTTACAATAAAAAAATTATTTTAAATTTAAATGATATAAAAGAAATAAAAACAAAAAGGAAAGAAAAAGAAAAAAAGTGAAAAAATACGGAAAATTTTTTATGAAAATTCATTTTTTATAAAATAATTTTTTTGAAAACGCAATATAAATTTTGAAAAGTAATTTTTTATTAAAAAAATCAACTAATAAATTTGACTATTAATTATAATATTATAAATAATATTTAAATTTTTAATTTTTTATTAATATTTATAACAATAATTTATAAATTTAAATTATATTACTTTAAAAAAGAATACTAAAAAAATCATTTTATATTAATTTTTTTTTGTTACATGAGCAAAGATAAACAAGCTACATCTTAAAGTGGTGTGGGAAGGAAACTCCCCATGCATTAGCATTAATCAAATCCTCCAACTCAGGAGGAGGTGTGTCTAATTTTTGGAAATGCACCTTAATGTCGGAAGCTTCTTGGTTAGCTCATCAACACAGAACAAAGTGTCAATTTTGGCAGGGGACAGATTGTAACATATATTCTTTCCATAATACTATCCTTTTTGACATTTTCTATTAATCATGTATGTAATGTAGGGAACTAAATAAATATCCACACAATGTGGCCCGTGTGCCATGTGATGTGGGCGAGGTGTAGGAATAGAGTGGTCATCCTCAATTTCCATTCACCAATCCATACAATATGGGACAAACATGAAATTAAATATCGGTAAAACATACTAATATTTGTGATTTTAATGCAATATTATATTTTTTATGTACGACGTTTAAAGTTTAATTTATGAATTTTTTTGAATATTCCAAATATATTAAGTCTATCAACTACCATTAAAATTAAAGGAAATTGTCAGCATGTGGACTTCCACTTGGCATAAATTGGATCTTAAAAATCAAACAGATTATTCATTTATTTATTTATTTACTTACTTTGCAATGTGAACTGTCCAGACGCAGCTATATGCTAGCTGATATAAAAGATAGGTTGGATTTTAATGATACTTGACAAAATGTATGAACTTGAAATACTTTAGAAGTTAACAGGTCCAAAATGTAATTTGCAACATCACAAAAAATAAAAAAAATATTACACAAAAATCATAGATACATATTTAATTTACTCAAAAACAACCGATTTTAGAGCTAGTGGTATGTTCTGTCACTGAACGAAAAAATCAATGAGTCATCTCATATCAGTGGGATACTGTGTATTGTTTATATGGGGTTTCAAGCTAACCCAAAATAATCGGTTTTGGAGTTAATAATTTGTCCTAAAAGAAAAAAAAAGTAGAAACTTTATTGCATATATAACCCAAAATAGTGGCACGCAAACTTATTAATTTATTCCTTGATTTTCCGGTTGCGGTTACATAAAGAAATAAAATGGGTTAAATTAAGGTTCAGCTCATGGTGGATCTCGCAATTACTGGGGTAGCTTGTTAAGCTTGCAAAAGGTGTAGTCCTTGAATTTCTTGGCCTTATATTTAGGGAGATTTTGTTGATCAACAAGATGCGGCAGAGGCCCAACCACAAATTCTGCAGGAGGCTCCAAGAATACGGGCCATGACATCCTCGTTTTCTCATTGTCTACTGTGGTCCTGTGCAGCACTGCCTTGTACTTTCCGTTACTCAGTATCTGCATCATTAATTGCTCAATAAATTATGCCATACGTTTGTTGTGATATTAAAACCATTAATAAAAAACGGAGTGTAAAATCAAACTAGGTAATAAATAATAAGGCTAAAGGGTTAAAAAAAAACACACACAGAAAAAATAGTTTTAATAATTGAGTCCTCAAATTTTTTTTTAAATTTATTAAGCTTTTACATTTTAATTTTCTCTCAACTGCATTTTTTCGTGAATTAAATTCGTTAGGTCAGTTATGTTTTTTGTCACATGTACTGTTCAGATTTAACAATTTTCATATGAATTTTAACAATTTCTGTCCATAAAAAGATTCAAATTAAATAAAAATTGAAATGTAAAAATTCAATTGATTGTCAAAAAATTAGAGACTCAATTATTGATTTTTTTAAGGATTTTTTTAATCTTTTAGCATATAAATAAAGAAGTAACCTACCTCAATCTGGTCGCCAATGTGAATAATGAGGGCGCCAGGGATGTACTTGGCATCGATCCAAAGGCCATCCTTGAGGACCTGCAATCCAGGGACCTCGTTGGGCACCAAAACAGTGATGGTAGAAAGGTCAGTGTGGGCAGGCACACCAAGCGTTAGATCAGGACGAGGACATGGCGGATAGTAGTTTATCTTCAGCATATACTCAATCTCCTCGCCTCCGGCTCCTTCTTTAAGCGCATCTGCTTCAAGCCCTAGCCCTAGCGACAGGCATTTGAACAGCTTCTCCACCACATTTCTCATCTTCTGCGCATACTCTTCGTTTACAGCTCTGCCACCACATTGGAGAACTTGAACCCTCAGATATTTAAAGAATGTGCATTCTTGATATAATAATTGAATTTATATTATGATAATATAACAATTTGATATAGTTATATTATACCAGTCATAAATTACGTGCTCTTCTTGTATCCATGCAAAGGTAAGAAAACTGACAATCAAATTACCTGTAAGAAGGGGGAGTTTTGGGCCAGAACCGGTAGTTAACACATGAAGGAGGCCATATCCTGTGAAAAAGGTGATCAGCCCAGTTCTTCTTGCCTTGAAGATCTTTTGCCAGTTTGCTTCCATACCCTTCGATAGTCTGTGCACCGGCTGGCTTAGCATACACTTCTTTCTCCTCCTGTGGTAGATCAAAGAACTCCTGGCCCACTTGCTGTAATCTTTCAATCAGATCAAAGGGTATCCCGTGGTTCACAACCTGGAATATCCCCCAATCCCTGCTTGCATTGGCAATCAGGCGGACAACGTTTTCCTGATCCTGGTCGTTGAGATCGACGATAGGGATTTCAGGGACCGGACCATGGAATGTTGTGATCGCAGGTTGTTCATCCTCCGGCCTAATAAACTCTGCCGGGATACTGTCTTTTGTTAGAGGTGATGAAGCAATGGCTTGCACTCGCTCCACCTCCATGTTTTTCTTTCCTAAAAATCTTTCGCTGCTCTCTTTCTTTCCCTCTCGAAACTGCTTTGCTTGGATTTGTTGGACCAGTATTTGGTGCATGTCTGTATTTATAGCAGTGAACGTAGGTTCCAAGTAACAAAAATAAATAAATAAATAAATAATGACAGTCACATCCGCTTTGAAGAGGTTGGGAGGTAAGAACGTCGCCCGAAGGACTGAATAGACGTGGAGTTTGAGAGTTCACTTGTTAGAAACACCAACCACAAAAAGAACATGACAGGTTGTAGCCTTTCTGTTCCGTAGCTCAGGGAGTTATGAGATGCGCTGAAAGTGAAGCTTTGGGGCAACGAGTAGCATCTTTGGCCACAAACTTATTTTTCTAATTATTTTTTTAAAAATTGATAAAAACTGGTAAAATTAATTTCCGTGCTGGTAAACAAAATCATTGAAGAAGCTGCTGGAAGGAGGAGATGTTGTAACACTACCAAAAAAAAAAAAGAAAAGACAGATTAAGTTTTTAAAATTACAGTTATTGAAATGGAGGGTAATCTAAAATCTTTAATTATATTCATTAAAATTTTAAAAATTTCAAGACTTCGAACATCATATAAACATATTTGTAAAATGATTATATGACTGACATTATAGAAAACATAGAAACACTACAACAAGTCTAGCCATATGTGACGATTTTTTTAGAGTGACACATAATATTTCATCATGCAAAGTATATCATACGTGACCAATACTATAATTTGTCACTTTTTTTTATAATTTTCATATTTTATATAACTATGTATAAAATTGTCACTTGATAACGTCACTAAATATTTGGTTACAAACAAGTAATTAAAAATAAAACATGATGGAAAGGAGAACTAGAGACAAAAACCTTTGATTATGAATTTTTTGTATAAACCCCACGAGATGTGCTCATATCACCTTGGATATAAGATTAATCTCCACTCATACTGCATGACTAATACTAGCCCAAAAGAATTTGACTTGGTGAAGATTAAAATATGGGATCTCCCGCTATTGGTCATCTTCACTCAGGAACTTAGTAAGTCTTTACACCACTGAGCTTACTCTTGGAGTTACCTTTGATTATGAATTTGCTATAAGAGAAATATAGTCTTTTCTTTCTTTATGTAGTATGAAAATGCTGTCTATTTAGCTTGGTGATTCTAATATGTTGTTTGCTTTGGTGATACATAGTGTCAGTGGCGGAGCCCCTTGGGGACCAATGGGGGCTTAAGCCCCCACTTGTCCTGTAGACACCTTATATTGTCCAGAGTCTTAATTTGTAAAAATAATTAATTGGATTGGGTGACATTGTATTTTAATTTAACAATTTAGAATTAGGCTAGAATTAAATGAGAATTTTTTAGATTTTAGAATTAACATTAATTAGGAAATTAAAATTAAAATAGGATTTAGGAATGATAATAAAAAAGGGAAGAGATAAGAAAAGAAAATAAAATTAATTTTAGAATAGGATAATTAGATTTTTAGGATAATTATTTAGATTTGATAAAGTTAGATTAGGATTAACATAAGAATTAAATAGATAAAATATTAAAAATAAGAGATAATTAATAAAATAGATTAGTTGTATTAGGACTCTAATAAGTTTATGACTATAAAAAGGGGTCAAACCCCATAACTTGGGAAAAAAATCCTCAGAGAAAAATTCATAAAAAAAGAAAAGCAGTCTGCATAAAAAAAACAGCAAGCAAAGAAGAAGGGAATTTCAATCAAAGCAGCGACAGCATTTGGCCATTCGTTGTTTCCAGGAGCGGCATTTAAGCTTAGGCAAGAGGTTCTGAGGCAAGTTTCCAGTGAAGAGTAAAAGCAGCTAGGAAGGAAAGGCTGCCCACGTCAAGGATTTACGAGAGACGTCAACGCTTGAAATATTGGGTTCATTTGCTTGGAAATTGAAGGCCACGTGAAGTCAAAGATAAAAGTAATTGTTAGCTTTAAATTGACAAGTATTTTGAAAATGACAAAACTCAAGCAAGATTAGAAATGATTTTTATACAAGTAAATTTGCTTTGAATGAACTCAATGATTGAAACTATTTTAACAAAGTCTTGGATTGAGATTCCAATTGAAAAAGTCAGTAAATACTCTTAGAAAAGTGTTAGAAGATTTTGAACTGACTTAAAATCACAAAAGCTATAAACCTTGCAGCAAGTTAAGTGCAGGAGGGCCTACTGGACAAAAGGGATTGATCCCTACTGTAGCAGGATCGATCCCAAATTGGCAGAATGCCATTGAACCATCCAGGAGAAAGTTGAATAGCATTCTGGAGAAAAGGGATCGATCCCTACTGTAGCAGGATCAATCCCTTTGCACGAGACCTAACAGTAACGACTAGTTTTTGAGGGTTTCAACGGGAAGATTTGCATTAAATGCTTCACCAACTGTTCTATCCGTTTGGTAGGTTATAAATAGAGGCATTTATGAAGTTTGAAGGTAGAACAAGCATTCCAAAGTATTCAAGCTTCAAGAGAGAAACTGAAATCTGAAAATCTTATTGTAACTCCATTTTGTGAGATTGTTTTTTGTATTCTTCACCCATTCACTGAAAAATCAGATATTCAAAGGGGTGAGCTATCCTTGTAAGGTCTGATATTGTAGAGTGTGGGAATACTACAAGGGTAGAGGATTAGAAGGAGATTTCTAAAGTCTCAAGAGAAATTGTAAGAGGTCTTGCCACACCTTCAAGTGGTTTGTAAGCATTCTCAAGGAAGAGGTGAATCAAAACCTTGACAAAGAGTTCAAGGAGAGAGGACGTAGGCAAGAGATTGGCCGAACCTCTATAAAACTTGTGTTTGCTTCTCTTTCCCTTACTCTTGTTTACTGCACTTACTTCATTATTGTTTATTTGACTTTGATTGTACATTAAGAGTTAGGAAAATTAGAAATAACTAGAAAAACCGATTCACCCCCCTCTCGGTAGAGCCAACAATTGGTATCAGAGCTTGGGCTCGAGAGTGACTTAGATTAACATTTATCGAGTATAAATGATCACTAATGGCTCAAACTAGTGTGTCTACACCCTTGGTAGGAGAGGGACACTCTACGGTTAGACCTCCACTCTTTAATGGTGAAAACTATGCTTATTGGAAGACTAGAATGATGCTATTTATCCAAACTAATGATTATGAAGTATGGAGAGTTATTGTTAAAGGTCCTCTTATCCCTATTAAAAAAGTAGATGGGACGGATGTGCCTAAAAAAGAAGATGAATGGGATACTAATGATATTAGGATGGCACAACTTAATGCTGAAGCAATGCACACACTCTTTTGTGCATTAGGACCAAATGAGTATAATTGAGTGTCACAATGTGAGAATGCTAAACAAGTTTGGGATAAACTAGCTATCACACATGAGGGAACCACACAAGTCAAAGAAACCAAAGTAGGCATGCTCACACAAGACTATGAATTATTTAGAATGAAGAATGATGAGTCAATTAGTGACATGTTTACTAGGTTTACGGATATAATAAATGGTCTTAAAGCTTTAGGGAAGACGTACTCTAATGTAGAGATGGTGAAAAAGATTCTCAATAGCTTGTCCAAATCATGGGAAGCTAAAGTCACTGCTATTGAGGAATCCAAGGACCCTCATACTCTCCCATTAGATGAACTTATGGGATCCTTGCTCACTTATGAGATGAAAATTAAGAGAAATCAAGATCCCCCAAAGAAAGTTGGAGTAGCACTAAAATCCACTACAAGTGAGGAATCAAAAGATGATCGTGATGTAAGTGGCGATGAAGAAGATTTAGAAATGGCCATGTTCGCGAAGAGGTTCAACAAATTCATGAGGATGAGAGCTAGTGGAAACTCTAGGAGACCCCCTAGGAGAGAGTTAAATAGAGGTGAAACTAGTAGGAAAGATAAGGACCAAATTATATGTTATGAATGCAAAAAACCTGGCCATATTAAATTTGATTGTCCCTTGTATAGGAAGCAAAATGAAAAGAAACAAAAGAAGAAAGCAATGGTGGCTACTTGGAGTGATAGTGACTCCTCCGATGAAGAGAATGTGGAAGATGAAGTAGCTAACCTTTGCTTCATGGCTTTTGAAGATGAGAAGGTAACTTCTGACTTGCTAGACACTCATGAATACACTTTTGATGAATTACAAGATGCATTTGATGAATTGGCCAATGAATTTGAATGCATGAACTTGAAATACAAGAAAATGATCTTTAAATTGAAAAAGGAAAATGAAATGCTTGTGAATGTTAAGTTAGAATGTGAGAAGAAATTAGAAAATACAAATCTAGAAATTGAAGAATTAAATAAGAAGAACACTAATTTGCATAACTCCTTTTCTAGATTTTACATGGGTCAACAAAAACTTGATCAAATGCTAGAAACTCAAAGAGCATTCTTTGATAGAGAATGGTTAGGCTATAATGCATCTAACAAAGAGACTCATCTCAAAAACTTCCTAGTTAAAGATAGAAAATTTGCTTTGTGCTCATTATGTAACAAACTAAGACATTCTTCACAAGCATGCACCTCTAGGAAGACCATAATTAGAGGAAAAATGGCTATTAAGATTTGGGTGCCTAAACATGTTTTGAATTCAAATGATGAGTCTTTAAAGTTGAAATGGATCCCTAAAGGATCAAAAATTATTGATACTAACTCTCAAGGACCCAAGAAAATTTGAGTACCTAAGATGAAAGTTTGATGTGTTTGTATGAGGAAGAGTATTGTTAAAGGCTAAGTCCAAGGAACATTGGTACCTTGATAGTGGATGCTCTAGACACATGACGGGAGACAAGAGCCAATTCAAGTACTTAAAGCATAAAAGTGGTGGAGAGGTCACGTTTGGAGACAACTCCAAAGGACAAATTGAAGGAATTGGCTCCATTGGTAACTCTTCCTCAACCATTGAAAATGTTTTGTATGTTAGAGGCTTGAAACATAACTTGCTTAGTATTAGTCAATTGTGTGATAAGGGATTTAAAGTTATGTTTGATGATTTGTGTTGCAATGTTGTTAATGCCAAATCTAATCAAATTATGTTTATTGGACATAGACAAGGAAATATTTATATTGTGGATTTAAATGAACTTAATAGCAAAAATGTATGCTTTATGGCTACTAGAGAAGATGAACCTTGGTTATGGCATAGAAGACTAGGCCATGCTAGTATGCATGTTTTGTCTAAGTTAGCCAAAAGAGACTTAGTAGTAGGATTGCCTAAGCTTCAATTTGAAAATGACAAAGTTTGTGAGGCATGTGTAAGAGGAAAACACAAAAGAATTTCATTTAAACCTAAGAAGTGTGTCACTACCTCTAGATCACTTAAACTTCTTCACTTAGATCTTTTTGGACCAACTAGGACAACTAGTTTAGGAGGTAAAAACTATGGATTTGTGATAGTTGATGATTACATTAGGTTTACTTGGGTGTTCTTTTTAAGTGTTAAAAATGAGGCCTTAAAAAAATTTACTGTTTTCTCAAAACTTGTTCAAAATGAAAAAGGTTATTCTATTTCAAGTATTAGAAGTGATCATGGAAAAGAATTTGAAAATCTTGGTTTTGATATATTTTGCAATGAAAATGGTATTAGCCACAATTTTTCAGCTCCTCAACAAAATGGGGTAGTTGAAAGGAGAAATAGAACCTTAGAAGAAATGGCTAGAACCATGCTTTGTGAAAATAACTTACCTAAATATTTTTGGGCTAAAGCAGTAAACACCTCTTGCTATGTTATAAATAGAGCTATGGTAAGGCCTATTTTAAAGAAAACTCCTTATGAGCTTTATAAAGGGAAAAGGCCTAACATAAGTTATTTTCACCCATTTGGATGTAAATGTTTTGTTTTAAACAATGCTAAAGATAACCTAGGAAAATTTGATGCTAAAAGTGACGAAGGTATTTTTCTTGGTTATTCTTTAAATTCTAAGGCTTATAGAATTTTCAATAAAAGATCACTTGTAGTAGAAGAGTCAATACATATAATCTTTGATGAATCAAATATCACTAGTAGAACCAATCTTGATGATGAATTAGAAATCTTTGATGAACCTATAGTTGATCCATCTCAAGATAAGGATGTTAGGGAACAATTAGAAGATCTTACTATTAATAAGAATGAGGAGTCCATGGAACAAGAAATAATTGAGAAGAAATCTAGGTGTCCTAGAGAACTTGGATATGTGAAAGAAAATGATATTGTTGGAGATCCTACCATTGGAGTTAGGACTAGGTCAACCTATAGAAACATATGTTAACATGTAGCCTTTGTGTCACAATTTGAGCCAAAGAAAGTGGATGAGGCTTTGAATGATGAAAATTGGATTATGGCCATGCAAGAAGAATTAAATCAATTTGAAAGAAGCAAAGTGTGGTCATTAGTAGAAAGACCTAAAGATTATCCCATCATTGGAACCAAATGGATATTCAAGAATAAGATGGATGAAAATAGCATTATTGTTAGAAATAAGGCTAGGTTAGTGGCTCAAGGCTATAGACAAGAAGAAGGGATTGACTATGATGAAACCTATGCTCCGGTAGCTAGATTAGAAGCCATTAAGATGCTACTTGCTTTTGCATGCTACAAGAATTTTAAGTTATATCAAATGGATGTGAAAAGTGCTTTCTTAAATGGTTATATAAATGAAGAAGTTTATGTTGAGCAACCTCCCGGTTTTGAAAATCCAAAATTTCCTAACCATGTTTTCAAACTTTCAAAAGCCTTATATGGATTAAAACAAGCTCCTAGAGCTTGGTATGAAAGACTTTCAAAGTTTTTAATCGAAAAAGGTTTTACAAGAGGAAAGGTAGACACAACCTTGTTTATTTAATCTAAGGGTCATGACTTATTAGTAGTTCAAATTTATGTAGATGATATCATTTTTGGATCTACAAATGAGTCATTGTGCAAAAATTTCTCTAAACTAATGCAAGATGAATTTGAAATGAGTATGATGGGAGAATTAACCTTCTTTCTAGGACTTCAAGTTAAACAATGCAAAGAAGGTATTTTCATAAATCAAGCTAAGTACACTAAAGACTTGCTCAAAAGATTTGGAATGGATGAGTCTAAACCTTATTCTACACCTATGAGCACAAATATTAAGCTTGATAAGGATGAAGGAGGAAAATGTGTAAACACTAAATTATATAGGTCTATGATTGGCTCATTGCTATATTTAACTGCTAGTAGACCAGATATAATGTTTAGTGTATGCTTATGTGCAAGATTTCAGTCATCCCCTAGAGAATCACACCTACAAGCAGTCAAAAGAATTCTTAGATACCTCAAAGATACTTCTTCCTTAGGACTTTGGTATCCTAAAGATTCTACTCTTGATCTACATGCTTATTCCGATGCAGATTTTGGTGGATGCAAAGTGGATAGGAAAAACACATCGGGAACATGCCAATTCTTATGAAGTAAGCTCATTTCATGGTTTTCTAAGAAACAAAATAATGTAGCTCAATCCACAACCGAGGCTGAATATATAGCTTCCGGCAGTTGCTGTGCTCAAGTGTTATGGATTAAGCAACGAATGAGAGATTATGGAATAGAAATGAACCAAGTTCCCATTAGGTGTGACAACACTAGTGCCATCAATCTTACAAAAAATCCTATCCAACACTCTAGAACCAAGCACATTGAGATTAGACATCATTTTATATGAGATCATGTGCAAAAAGGAGACATAATTCTAGAGTTTGTGGACACCTTGCACCAATTAGCTGATATCTTCACAAAACCCTTGGACAAGGAGAGATTTTGCACTCTTAGAGGTGAATTAGGCATAATGAATGCTCCTTGAAGTGATTTGATGTTGCATGAATGTCTTAAGTTGGTTTGATATGATTGCAAGAAAGAAATTTGGAGAATATCATTTCCACTTGCAATTCATAACCTCAACTTGCCATGTTACTGTTCATGATCTTAGACTTTGAGGTTGAATTGTTGAATTATGTGTGCTTTGATTATATTAAATTCTCTTCACTAGCCAAAAACCTACTTCTGATGTTTAAGACACCTTCAAAGTCATGTTCAGAGTTGTTCTGCATATTCTTGGCATTTTTCTTTAACTTTTCTGCAGTATTCTGCATTTTTTTCTGCAGTTTTCGAACTTCTTTCCTGCATCTCAAGTAAAACACAATCAGATTTTGATTTTAAGATGGTCAAAATGCATAAGTTCCATTGTTTTCAAATCATTTTTATGCATCATGCATGCGGCAAGTGGCTGAGGAGACAATCCTTTACCAATAGGATTGATTTCCTAGTCTGTTGGCCAAAATTCTGGGTGATGGGAGCAATCTGCCTAAAAGGGATCGATCCCTCTACAGTAGGGATCGATCCCCTCGTGACAGAATGGACTTTGAACTTCTTTTAAACTGTCGGGCCCTCCTTCCCTTCCCACTATTCACTTTCTTCTTCACCTCTCCACGCCGTTCCTCATTTCCTCTCATCCAAACCTACTAGCTTTCACTCATTTCTACACCAAATCACTCCATTCTTTCACCAATCTTTCTCATTTTCTTCTCTTTTTCATTTCCCCTCCTCATTTCCTGACAAAATCTCTTCTTTTCTTCTTTTTCCTTTTCTTCCACACCATGGTTACTATTCACCCAACATTTCAATTGTAAGTTTTTCTAACATTTTTCATTAACTTTTTCTTGCATTTCTAGTTTCTTTTATCATGTCTTGCCTACCCATGTGCATATCTTGCATCAATTTCTTCTCCATCTAGGTTTTCAACTCCTTTGGCACTTGTATTTTTCTCAAGTTTATACTTAGGCTATCTGTCATTTTTCATCCGAATTTCCTTGTTATAATTGTGCAATGCATCTTGGGTTGTGGCTCTCTGCTGTTGGTTAGATCACATCTCTCCCACACACTCATCCATAGTTCCTCAAACTTGTGCACACCACCTGTTTGATAAAAGTCCTCAACGAAATTCCCTATCTTTTTCCTTCTCCATATGGCTCCTAAGATTAAGCACACTGCTCAAAAACGCAAAACCCGTGCTTCCTCTTCCTCATCCTCCATACCAACCACCTTTAACCGTTGCTTTCGCCATGCTAATGAGAAAACCAAATTTCTAGCCGAATTTGCCAATATGCCCATTAAGCATTGGCGTCCTATTGATTTCGACTTCCTCGAGTCAATTCATTTTCCTTACCTCGCCAAGTTCAATGAATGGGGTTGGATCCAATTTCTCAAAATCAATACTCCGATCCCAGCGAACATCATTCGAGCCTTCTTTTCCAACGCCGACATCATCTATGCTCCAAATAATGACTGTAAGGTTGTCGAGATTAAGTCTTATGTCATGGGCAAGCATATTGAACTGACCACGCAATCCCTCTCCCTTGCCTTTAGACTTCCTGATGGCGGTAATATCTATGACCATATCAATGTCTCCTTAGCGTTTTCCTTTACCGATAATCGTGCAAGTGACCTTCCTGTCTTCGCACGCCTCCTCCATATCATCATCTCATGGAATCTCCGCCCTCTTGGCACCCGATATTCTCACCTTCGCAAACTTGATCGTTTTTGGCTTCATCATATTCATGAACCTAACGGCAACCCACCAGACCTCCTACACTTTATCCTTCATGATTGGGTGAAGATTGTTCGTGGCAAGGTCCACACCATTGTCTTCCCTCAGCCTCTCGCCTACTATTTAATCTCTGAAGGCGTTGACTGTTCATGTGAGGTTGGCATACTTCCGGATGCCAACACCACAATCAATCTCACCACCCTCCATAACTTGGGATGGTATCTTCATCCAACAGGTGACACCTTCGAATGGGTCAAGGGTCATGGTCAGCCTCCATCTCCCGAACATGCTCCGGCACCAGACAACGAAGAAGGAGCAGATGCAGCCGACGCACCTACAGCAGCCACATCTTCTGCACCTTTCGACTCCTCGTCAGCCTCTCTTGACCAAATCATGCATATGCTTCAGAACTTTCAACATGACGTAGGTCAGCGCCTTGATCACATCGAGGCCAACCAAGCTACCTTGTTCGATGAAATTCAGGATGTCCGCATGCAACATGAGGACTTCGTTGAGCAATATCACAAGACCTTCCCAAGGCGTTGATCCTCCTCGTTGCGGCATGTGTCATGCTTTCTAGTTGTTTTATGTTAATGACTATGTCTATGACTGTGTTAATGGCCTTGCTTGTTATGCTTTCTAGTTGTTTTATGTTAATACTATGTCTATGACTATGTTAATGACTTTGCTAGTTATGCTTTCTAGTTGTTTTCTGTCACTGACTATGTCATGTTCTGATATTAATTGTGCTTTAATGACATTGGGTTGCTTTTTGTTTCTCTCTATCTCCTTGCTAATACTTTTGCTTATTTTGCTTTAAATTGGTGTACCCTTATTGCTTTACATTGCCTTCTACCACTAACCATTTCTCCGTGCTATTTATTCCTTTGCTATGACAAAAAGGGGGAGAATTAATGTGGTAAATTTATATTAAATTGAAGGGGAGCAAATATTGAGGGGGAGTAATGTTTTTCAACAAAAAGTTAAATTGAGGGGGAGCAAATATTGAGGGGGAGTAATGTTTTTCAAATAATCAAGTAACCTCAATTTTCAAACACATAAGCAAATTTACCTTAAGTTTTGTCATATCAAAAAGGGGGAGATTGTTAGCTTTAAATTGACAGGTATTTTGAAAATGACAAAACTCAAGCAAGATTAGAAATGATTTTTATACAAGTAAATTTGCTTTGAATGAACTCAATGATTGAAACTATTTTAACAAAGTCTTGGATTGAGATTCCAATTGAAAAAGTCAGTAAATACTCTTAGAAAAGTGTTAGAAGATTTTGAACTGACTTAAAATCACAAAAGCTATAAACCTTGCAGCAAGTTAAGTGCAGGAGGGCCTACTGGACAAAAGGGATCGATCCCTACTATAGCAGGATCGATCCCAAATTGGCAGAATGCCATTGAACCATCCAGGAGAAAGTTGAATAGCATTTTGGAGAAAAGGGATCGATCCCTACTGTAGCAGGATCAATCCCTTTGCACGAGACCTGACAGTAACGGCTAGTTTTTGAGGGTTTCAACGGGAAGATTTGCATTAAATGCTTCACCAACTGTTCTATCCGTTTGGTAGGTTATAAATAGAGGCATTTATGAAGTTTGAAGGTAGAACAAGCATTCCAAAGTATTCAAGCTTCAAAAGAGAAACTGAAATCTGAAAATCTTATTGTAACTCCATTTTGTGAGATTGTTTTTTGTATTCTTCACCCATTCACTGAAAAATCAGATATTCAAAGGGGTGAGCTATCCTTGTAAGGTCTGATATTGTAGAGTGTGGGAATACTACAAGGGTAGAGGATTAGAAGGAGATTTCTAAAGTCTCAAGAGAAATTGTAAGAGGTCTTGTCACACCTTCAAGTGGTTTGTAAGCATTCTCAAGGAAGAGGTGAATCAAAACCTTGACAAAGAGTTCAAGGAGAGAGGACGTAGGCAAGAGATTGGCCGAACCTCTATAAAACTTGTGTTTGCTTCTCTTTCCCTTACTCTTGTTTACTGCACTTACTTCATTATTGTTTATTTGACTTTGATTGTGCATTAAGAGTTAGGAAAATTAGAAATAACTAGAAAAACCGATTCACCCCCCCTCTCGGTAGAGCCAACAGTAATATATTTGGCCATCATCATCTGACAACATTGGTATGCTTTTATGCCTTTTGAATTGTTTATATTTTATATAAGTTTTTTTGTTAGTTAGTACACGTTTTTATATTCTAAGAAGATAGAAATGGTGTTTAATAAGAATAAGTGGGTATAAGTATAAGGATAATGACAAATAAGGTTTAAAATAGAAATTAAAATAAGGGATAAAAAATAAATAAATAAAAATTAGGATAAATCTTCCAATGAATATTGAAAATTGTTTAATAAAATTAAAATTATTCCGATGATAGAATCTTTGAGGTGATTACGAATGAGTAACACTCAAAGAATTCTTAGATGAGAAGATCCTTCTAAGTTTATTCAGAATGATGGAAGACATAGAAGGCATTTTCAAAATAAACAAATAATAAATAAAGATAAAAACATAATAAATAATAAAATTTATATTCTAATAAAAATAAAATAATAATTATATTTTATTCAGAATGATGGAAGACATAGAATCCCACGATAGTAGGAAAAAGGTGAAAGCCGATTGGCTTCTTCAAGAAGCCGATTGGTTTTCATTTTTTTATTATATTATTATGTGTATATATGTATATTTTATATATATTTAGCATCTAATATATATTATACATACCCTTTGTAACATTTTTATTTATTTATTTATTTATTTTATTAATATTATTATATATATATATGTTTGAAATATTTATTTTATATATATGATGTATAGCATATAACTGTACACAATAACTCACTTACTTTCGATTTAATAATTCCATTAAATTCAAAAATTAAATAATTAAAATACATTACAATCAACCTTATGAACTTACTTAGTTGATTTAAACAAGGTCTAAATCTAAGAAAATTCATAGGCTTATTGTAGCTTGTCTCGCCCAAGCTCGAAGTAGACGAGATCTCTGTTTCTCCAAGACTAATGTGTTGTGCCGAGAGGTCATGTGTCTACATGTCCCTATATAATTATTTAAATTTATTTTTTTATCAGTTATAGAATTTATATTAAATAGTAAACAGTTAATTTAAGATTGTAAAAATTTTCGGTTATCACGTCTTGTTTCTCTCAATGAGTAGTTACTGATATTATAAGAAGTAAAGAGGCTTCGCCACACATACATATACATTTACTAAAATCCGAATGACCTTCATTAAAAACTTTTAGAGTTTTAAGCCTTACACAACAAACATACGCACAACCTCGAATCATGTATGATCACATTAATTAAATTTAGTTCACTTGTATGTTTCATACAAAGACTAAGTTATCACCAATCAAGTTAGGGAGGGAGTAAGAGAAGCAGAGATACAAAAATGAAAAAGAACAAAAATCTTTTCAAAAAAATGCTTTTTTTCAATGGTAATAGCTGGTGTCATAATGCGTTTTATGTAACATCAACTGATGTTTAATGTCACAATAAATGATTTTGTAGCTAAAAATATCTAAATGTACACATTTTGAAATTTGAGGATAAAAATAAAAGTTCATAAAAACTAGAGGCCAAAAAAAATTTGACCTAAATTTAATGAATTAATATCTAATATATGATCAGTGAAGTTCTTTGATTCCATAAACAGGATAAGATAATGACACATCTTTTATTTTATTTATTTTTTTAATATTTTTAAAAGATATATATCATTATTCAAATCTTGCTTGTGGAATAATAAAACTTTACTAATCATATATTTAAAAAAAGTGGTCGATGGGAGTAGATTAAAGGTCACCCTAGTACGAGAGGACTAGGTTGGGCCAACCTACGATGTACCGGTTGTTATGCCAATAGCAGTCAGGCAGCTAAGTGGTCGTTTGAGATCGTTTCTTGTTTTTTGTTTTATAATTTCTGTTTTTGAAAATTTTGTTTTTGTTTTGTTTTGTTTTCAATTTCTAAAAACAAAAAACACGTATACGTATTGAAAACAAATACTTAAACTGATTTAGATATAATAATTCAATTCACAAAGTAAAATTGTATAAAATAAATAAAAATAATATATTTATTAAATAATATTATTTACATAAATATTAAATAATATATTTTATACTAATTAATACTAATATTAAATAATTTAATTTAATTTTATTAAAATTTAAAATAATTTACATAATATTATAATTAAATATAATATTAAATAATTTTTTAATATTAATATTTATTAGATAATAATTTAGATTATTAAAATTCTAAATTTATATATTAAATAATAATATGAATTAATAATTATAAATTTTATTAATAATATTATTTTTTAATTGTAATAATATTAAATAATATATTTAACTTATTAATTTATAATAAATTAAATAGTTATTAAAATATCTTTTATTTAATATAAATAATATTATTTCATGTTAAGTATTCACTTATTTAATAATATTAAATTATTTGATAGTAGTAATGATATATTTTATATTTAATTTAAAGAATATAATATTAAATAATAATATTCTTTAGTAAAATAATAATTATTTATATTAGATAATATTACTTGCAATAATATTAATTATTAACATATCAAAATTATAATAAATGATATTATTTAAAATATATAATATATTCAATAAATTATTATACAAATTTAAATTAAATAATATTATAATATTATAGTTTAATATATTTTATATTTAATTGATTATTACATTTTCAACTTTTCTATATTAAATAAATATATTAATTTTAAAATATTTATATCTTAGTTAAATAATATTTTATATTAAAATTTAATATTATTTTATTTAAAAATTTAAATTTTTTTATTGGTTTCGAAAATAATGGAAACAATAAATTTTTGTTTCTAACAATTTAAAAAAAATTTTGTTTTTTGAAAATAAAAATATGTTGTCTAATATTTTCAAAAAAACTGAAAATAAAAATAAAAAAAACAATAAACGATATCTAAGTTGGTATTATCCAACTTTAATTACCAGGTACTCTATTTAATCTAAAAAACGAATGCAAATCTAAACGATGAGTTTTTCATCCTACCCAACCCTAAATGCCTCAATTCCCCGGCACAAGTGAGAGGAAGTTGAACTGAGATATTCAAAACAAAAATCAATAAAAAAAAAATGGCGTCTCTCTGTTTCTCCCTACACTTAACCCCAAAACTTTCACCTTTAAACCCGAAATCCTTTTCCAATCTCACCGTCCTAAACCAACCAAAATCCAAGGTGAGCCTTTCACGAAGACCCACCATCACCCGCATGTCGCTGAACCCAACTTCGGCAACAGATCGCCTAATCTCCGCCGTGGCCTACACTCTGCCGTTCTTCAACTCTCTCCAATACGGCCGCTATCTCTTCATCCAATACCCTCAATTAGGTACCCTTTTTGACCCCCTTTTACCCTTCCTAAGCCTCTACAAATCCGTCCCTTACGCAAGCTTCGTGGCCTTCTTTGGTTTGTACCTGGGGGTGGTTCGGAACCCGAGTTTCAGCCATTACGTGAGGTTCAACGCGATGCAGGCGGTGACATTGGATGTGCTGCTGGTGGTGCCGTTGTTGCTGACGAGGATACTGAATCCAGGCCGGGCGGGGTTGGCGTACCGCGTGATGGTATGGGCACATACTGGGGTTTTCGTGTTTAGTTGTTTGTGTTTTGTTTATGGAGTGGTTTCCAGCATTTTGGGTCGGACTCCTTATTTACCTTTCGTCGCCGATGCTGCCGGTAGGCAAGTTTAGGCTTGTACGGCACAAACAATCAAGGAAGTTTGTTTTTTAATTTTAATTTTAATTTTAATTTTAATTTTAATTTTAATTTTAATTTTAATTGCATTTTAGTTGAAATGCTAAGACTGAAATTATATTATTATAGGTTTTTTAAATATGTAGGGTAGTGAAATTTTGTTTCTGGATTTTGGGTACTGATAAAAAATTGGGAATCGCTTCTATTGTGCTTCCCTGCATGAGAATTGATTTTACTGGTTAAGCTGTTTTTCTACTGCTTTTATTCTTAGTATTTTCTTTTATATTTTTACAATAAAATCAAAAGTTAAAAACATGACAAAATTATGACCTAGCCAGTTTATCAAGTTACATTTTTATGTTGCCACTGAGACGAGAATTTGAGATTTCAGGTTTAGAGTTTAGTTTAGTTACTAGTTTAATTAATTATAATTATTTTTCAGTTTATTTAATTTGGGTAAAGTGGTTTTTTTAGTTACTTGTTTAAGCCTAACTTCTAATGAATATGTACAATGAAAAAAAAAATACATTTTTATGTAATATCACATAAAATATATTCTCTGTTCTATTATAATGTTTGAATTTTATTTTTTGTAATCAAATCTGAAAATGATAAGCCTTTGTTTTTCTCAAGCCAAAAAGCCAATTAATAATTGCTTTGGAATCTATAGATGGGGATTTAAGATTGAGGTTGTTTTGGTCTTGAATTCAATTTTTATATTTTGCCATTTAGAATGTTGGCAAATTTAGAAATATTAATACTAGGTGCAAAGTGTAAACTATCTTGCCAACAAGAACAAAGTAAGATAATATCTGGTCAAATTTGTATAAGATTAGGTGTAGTCGAATTGGAAATGTAATTTTCAAGTTCGATTGGTTTTGATGTCTGAAATTTGAGTGTGATTGAGTTTAATTTGTAAATTTTGAATTTCATCTTGCCAATTTAAACAAATTAAAGGAAAATTGGACCAAATTTCCATAGGAATCAATTTTACGAAAAATAAAATTGTGATTTTTTTTTACAAAATAGAAGAACTTTGATTTCATTGCCATATCCCATTTTATTTGCTGCTCATCCTTCTAATTTTTACTTTAAAAAAAAAACACAAGATTATAGATTTGCACATTAAATGTAAAAGCACCAAGCTTCTAATTCTGTTTGCAGGAGAACATGCTTAAAGAGATGCATTTAATAAATGATATGCAAGTGTAAAACATTTTTCTTCCAAAGTGTGCATATTTTTCCATTTCTGACAAAACAAAAGGGAAAATAGAAGGGCACGTAACAGACCACCGAATTTACAGATAAGCTGGAAATGTTGTTGAAAAATATTATTATAGATTAAAAAAAAATGGGCTGCACCAGAGGTTGGATGGGTAGAGATAAACTGTGATGGGGCATTTGGTTATAAATCATAGATGGCTGGAACTGGTTCATAGTCGGGAACTAAGAAAGAAGTGTTCTGGATGGTTTGGCTAGACAAACAGTAGTGGATAGCGTTGAAATGGAAGATTTTTTTTTTAATTAAATCGAAGTAATCGATATTATACTATATATCTTTTTAGCCCTAAGCTATAGGCCATAACCTTGCCGGGCTATAAAGTCCAATATGCATTAAGGTGTCAAACAAGCTGATCGACTTATAGCATGATACAATTCAACAAAATGTGAGCGTGCTTGGTAGGATTCGCACTGAAATAAAACAGGCTGAATCAAGCATGATACATGTGTGTGATGCTAAACTAAAAGTTTTTAAGCATGTGGATTGGCATAACCTATGATAGATCAATGTTAGTGTCACACCACGTGCTCCAAAAAAAAAATTGAGTGATTTAATCTCACATTGGATACAAAAGGAAAAATCATTGGACATAAAAGAGGTGGTATTGCACACCATAATAAGCCAATTTTATGAGAAGAGAGTAATGATTACGTGACAAGTGATATCAAAACTAACCTTTAACCATCTGACTCCATGCCAAGCACCACAATGGAGATAAAGCAAGGTGAGTGAATTTCAGGTTGAGCATCATAAAGGGGTAGAGCAGGGTGGATTCCAAAAGAGGTTAGTCATGACAAGGACTAAGGATGTAAATGGGTACCCTATAAACGGGTATCTTGTACTATCCGACTCGATTAAGTAGGGTTAAGGTATTTGGTAATCTGGTTCGGAAAGGGTTAGGGTATTTGGTAATCGGGTTCGGGTAGTGACTTTAGGATACCCTAGTACTCGAACCCGATTATAAATAATATTTTTTAAATATTATTACATAGATTTTTATTTATAAATTAATTAATTTTTAATATAATACTTAATTAAATGAACTCATTAAGTATTTTAATTATGATTTTTAATATTAATATATTTTTATAAGTTAATTTAAATTTATTAATGTAAATTTTCCAATAATATACATTAAAATTGAATTTAATTTAAATTTAAAAGTCAAACTTTGACTTAATAAACAGGTATTTAATCAGGTTCGGATAATTAACATGTATTTTTTATATTAAATGGGTAGGGTTCGGGTAGTAAAAATTAAACTATTCGGGCAGTTAATCGGGTTTGGGTACCTCAAAATTAACGGGGACCCGCCCTGTTGACATTCCTTAACGAGGACATCACAAAGCTAGTTAGATAGAATGTCATGCTACATGTTCCAAAAAAAAGTAAATTAGATGTTTTTTTTAGTGTAAACCACAGGTATCCTCATCAGTTTTAACGATCTGAGATTAATCTTGTTTGGGGTTTAGTCACAGTTAAGGCTCTTCACCCCTCTCCAAAGATGTGTTTAGTGGGAGTCGAAACCGAGAGCTCTTCCCACAAACTCAGTCTGCGTTGCCAACTGAGCCACAACCCTTAGGTAGCAAATTAGATGTTTCAATTCCACATCAGATATGAAAGTTGTAGACACCTAATTTTGTCCAAACAATTTCTCTAAATTAAAAAAAATCAATTTTGGTCAAATCTTAAGTTGGAACCCCATGCATCTCATGCAAACTCTAAAATTAAAAATTTCAAATTTGAAAATCTCATTTGAAGCACATGCAAAATTCACACATTCAAGAGTTGACTAAAGTTGATATTGTTGCCAAAAATAAAAGAAATTTGTTGCCTAAAAAAAAAGAAAGAGAATAATCAGCAATTAAATCAATAAATACATCAGAAAATAAAATAAAAAAGATCTGTTAAAGTCAAACAAAAAAAAAATAATCCCATAACTATAGCAATAATCCTAGGACCTAAATTAATGGACATGGAATGGCTTTAAAAGCCTACACACTGCTACGGTATTGAACAGGAAAAGAAAAACCCTAAAAAATTTTTCCACTGCTCTTAGTGACCAAAGCTGCCATCCGCCAACATCATCCTTATTGTCTGCGTCTTCTACATCTCAATCATCATCACTGCTGCATCCCGGTTTTTGCTGCTGCCCACGCCCCACACAACATAGCTACACCAAGCCCTTGTTGCCGCAACCTCGCTACTCTTCTACTTTTGTGTGCTAGTGTCGTGCTTGGAACCTTGGTGTCAGGCGTCCTTTTACTCATTTCAAGTGACCATTGGATGTGTCAAGGCTAGGCAAAAAGGAGAAGGAAGAAGGGTCCGGATCATCTTCATCGAGCCTCCTTAATCCCTTCATCATTATCACCTCTATCTAGCACTTTGACAAGTCGAGCTCACCACCCTTGGGTTATTGCTTCACCATCAAAACCACACCCAATTCTGCGATATCCAGCCACCACGCCTTTCCTGCTCTGCTCACATTTGCTGTTTGCACACCCCAATCGCCGCTCCAAAGATTTCTGCCTCAGTCGCTGCTGCTGCACCATCCCCGAGCCGCTGCACCCTCCATTGCTGCTCCTATACGCACCATCAAGCCGCTCCGCAATCAGTCACTGGCTGCAAAAGAAGACATAAGAAGCATTGAAAAAAACAATAGGAAACAGAGACAAGAAAGAACGAGGAACAGTGCCATTCTCATAAAGTATGTTTGTGAACCTATAATTTTTTTTTATTACTTGTTTGCCGTTTGAAGTGATATAAGTCAAAGCAAGTTAAACTAGACTTTGAAGTTTGTGAAAAGTAATGTTAGGAAATTGCTTCATGAAATTGACGTAAAATTGGATTTGTAAAACTGAGGTTTAAAAGTTAGATCCAATTAGTTTAAACGAAATTAAATTCATATTTAAATAGTTAAAATTAAACATAATAAAAATTTCATTATTGATGAAGTAAACAGAAAAAAAAGGATATTAATAAAATATTAAATCAATAAAATTTCCACCACTTTAAAGTCTTAGAAATTTTAACATTTACGAGTCATTAGATTAAGTTTCGATAAAATTTAATTTTCGATGATAAGATTTCGAAGAAATCACAAGTAGTGATTCTTCGATAATCTTTAGGATCGAGAAAATTCATTAGATATTACCAGCGTATTGGAATAGCTAATTTGTTTTATCTCGATATCAAAGTTTCTTATAAATATAAAAAAATAAAATAAATAAAAAAGGGTAAAAGTAAATAAATATAAATATAAACTTAAAATAAATAAATTTAAATATAAATTTTAATAACAAATTTTAAATTTTCGATGATAGGATTCCTTAGAAATCGCAAGTAGCGATTCTTTGACAATCCTTAGGATCGAAACAAAATCTTTAATGTCACTAGCGTATTGGAACATTTAAATGATTTTATTTCGATATAAATAAAATATTAACAAGATTTCTTAGTATAAAAAAATAAATATAAAGATGGTAATAAAAATAATAATATAAAAAATATGTAAAATATGAGAAAATAGTAAGTGAATAGAAATATAAAAAAAGGCTTTTAAATACATAAAAATTTAGGAATTAAAATAAATAAATAAATACACATCTTAAATATAAAAGGATCTCCGATGATAGGATTTTTTTGGAAATCACAAGTAGTGATTCTTTGATAATTCTTAGGGTCGAAATGAAATATTTGAATACTACCAGCGTATTGGGGTATTCAAGTAATTTTAGCTCGATATTAAGATTTTTAATAAAATTAACATTTATGAAATAAATTAATATTAAAAATAAATAATAAATAAATAAAAATTTTAAACAAATAAGTAAACAAGAATATAAAATTGTTACAATTAATCTTTTAGAATAAATAATAACAATAACAATGAAGATAAAAAAAATAATTAAAGATAAATAAACACGATATACATTATAAATAATTTCCGATGATGAGATGTTACGGAATTCACAAGTAGTGATTCATAACTGATCTCTAGGTGAGAGAAATATGCTAAATGTTACCAGCGTATTGGAATATTTAGTATGATTTTTTAATAAAAACAAGATTTTATAAATATAAATAAATTACAAAATAATAATATAAGTATAAATGAATTAAAAAATAATAAAATGAAATAATGGATTTCTCATGCGCATCATCTATATTTTGATTGCATCATTTGCATCCATGAAATTTCAAAATAAGTGTGAATCTCCTGAGAATGAAATTTTATAGAAATCGCAAGTAGCGATTCTTAAGAAATCTCTAGGTGAGGAAATTATTCGAAATGCTACCAAAAGTATTGGGGTACTTTGGAATAATTTTCAATACAAAAGATTTTCACTTATTTCCAATAAAAAATAAAACTTAAATATTTCAAGATAAAACAAATAACAAAAATGATTTCGAAATAAATGAAGTTCTTTTAAATATTTAATTAAAACCATTTAATTAAGATCGAAGGCATAATATATGATTAAGTGGTACCGTTTTTAACAGGCGTTGTGGGGTGCTAATCCTTTCCCACGCGTAACTGAACTCCCGAACCCAAACTTTGTTTTCTCAAACCAAAAATTATTTTTTTTTGATAAAACTTAATTAATTTTAAGATTTTATTGAAAAGATAAATAATTTTAGGTGGCCAATCACACATAGTCAAAAAAGATTGGTGGCAACTCCTCTTTGTGTTTTTTTTCAAAATCGTCTAGCGATCGAGTTCCCGGACGAAAATCGTTACGACAAAAGTAGATATCATTTGGCATAATAGAGGTGGTGCTGCACACTCCAATAAACCATTTTTGTGGGGAAAGAATAATGACAACGTGTGATAACCCTATTTTTCTCATATGAAATATATGTTATAGAGTGTAGGATTTAAAAGAAAATATTGATTATTAAGAATATTTAAATAAAGAGCCTGTTTGATAAGGTTCAGGGAAGTACTCGATGTAGGCTCCACCAAGACTTTTTTTTGTCTAGATCGAAGTGAGACTCTAAAATAATGATATTTTAGGTGAAGTATGACTATAACAAGAATCTACATCTCAAAATCACCTCATTTGAGTATATTTTGAAAAGCGTAAAAAAAATTCAAAAATGACGATTAAGGACATAGGCCGGAAGAATTTTTGTAATTTACAGCCAAACAAAGATGACTTTTGATCAATTATTAGTGGTGAATAATTTTTCATGTAACAAGGTTTTAGACCATGTGGACTGATAGAAGAAATCAAGCGTAAAAGCTAAAAATTACGTGATTTTACAGTTATGGGTATTTTCATAATTCATACAAATGACCAATCAAACCCCAACGAAAGCTCATACGACCATAAGAACATGTTAAATAGATGTATTTGATGACTAAAAGAAATATTTTGGAGATTAGACTAATAGTTTTCAACAGAATCAAACTATAAGGGCAAAATAGTCCAAAAATTTCATAATTAAGGGCAAAATTGTAATTTTGCCATCAAGACCAGAATTTTCTGCCATCTTCCTCCCCAATTTTGACCAGACATCACTCTTTCTCAACAGCCATATTTTTGTAAACTTGAAGAGAGAGAAAGCTTGTGAAACCTTAACAAAATCACTCCGAAACCGAAAACTATCTTCGCCAACCCTGTCCAGAATTCAGTGCTTTATCTTAAAATGGCCAAAATCAAGATGAAACAGCTCCCACCAGATCTGTTCAAGAAGAAAGGTGAGTGAATTCTTGAAATTTTCATGATTTAATGGTTTTTAGCTAAGTATTTAAGGTGTTTAAGCTTGTATTTAGGCTTGGATTGAATCAAAACCATGAAATTTTCTCTTTTAGGGTTTCGATCGCTATTCATTCTTCAAGAACAGGATATGTTTTCAGGAGAATTTGATGTAGGAAATCATGTAGAAATCATGAAAAGTATGAAAACAAGCTTGATTATGCTTAAATGGAAGAAAATACAAGAGAATGGATGATAATGCTACTCGGCCATGGCTAGGGAGATAAGATTTTGGTGCCACTTAATGTGAAATTCATGTGAAAATGTAGTAGAAATTTAATGGAATAAAATTGAAATAAGTAATGTAGCTAAATTTGAACTAATACTAAATGTAAGGAAAAAGAGTATATTCAGCCAACATAAGGGGAGGTTGAATTTGTGCTCATTTTAATATAATTTAGGTCTTAAAATAATGTATAAATTATTCTAAGACTATAGGCGCAATCGGAATCGGAAACAGAGTTGTGTAACAAAAGATGTAATTTTGGCACCGGTAGGAATTACACTGAATTTAGAGATTTTAACAGACACTGTATTAGTATTTGAATAATTAGATATTCTCTTAAATTAAAATATGGTATGTTAGCTTTAAATTGCCATACATATTTTGAAATGACAAAAACTTAAGTGAGCTTTAATGTTTTAATTCCTATTGTAAATTTGCCTTATCACACATGATTTTCTCAATACATTTTAAGTGATCATACCCAAACATTAAGACCATGATTTAATGATACATCCTTATTGGTCTTAATTCTTTATAAATGTTTTGAATATTTTAGAAAATCACTTAATGAATTTTTGGACAATGTTTTTATCAAAGAAAGTCATGAAAAACTCCCACAAAAGTGCCAATATGTTTTGGGTTGAATTAGGATCAAAGACCACATCATTTCTAACCCAAAAGTGCAGGAAAAACCCATTCTGGAGGAATGGGATCGATCCCCTAAGGAAAGGGATCGATCCCTTTTTGGCAGTGTGCCCCGGAAGGCAAGATTGAAGAAAAGGATCGATCCCTTTGGTAAAAGGATCGATCCCTTTTAGTCAGAAAGTCCCCAACGGCTAGTTTCTGTGAGATACAACGGCTAGTTTCTGTTTTGGCTCCAACCAACGTCCACAAACCATCCAAGGGGCTATAAATAGAGGCTTAGAAGCTAAAGGAAGTAAGAGGAACAACCAAGCAACATCTTTCATCATCTTATTCATCTTCCTCAAGCCTCAAACAACAATCAAGAGCTCCAAAGTCTACATCATCTATCATTCTCATATTCCTTGTAGTGCTTAGCACAAATATTGTATAGGCTTCTCATTGAGCTTAATTTCTGTAATCAATTGCCTACCTAGAGGCCTTTTCTTTGATTACATTATTTGTATCCCATCATTCCTTGTAAAGGAGAGGTTTCTCTTAAGCCTTAGAAAAAGAGGGAGGTTACTCTTTAGCCTAAGAAAAAGAGGGAGGTTTCTCTTGAGCCTAGAAAAAGAGAGAGGTTTCTCTTGAGCCTAGAAAAAGAGAGAGGTTACTCTTTAGCCTAAGAAAAAGAGGGAGGTTTCTCTTGAGCCTAGAAAAAGAGAGAGGTTTCTCTTGAGCCTAGAAAAAGAGAGAGGTTTCTCTTTAGCCTAGAAAAAGAGGGAGTGTAACAAATTCAAGATAGTGGATTTGGAGAAAATCCTTGGGAGTGTCTCAAGGTAGAGGACGTAGGCAAGGTTGCCGAACCTCTATAAATCGCTTGCGTACATTTCTCTTTCCCTACTCTCTTTAATTACTTGCAATTATATTTGTGCTTATTGTATTGAATTTGGATTGCATGATTGAATAGCCTAGAGAACTTAGAAAATATCAATATAGGCTAGAGAATTTAGAGAAACCGAAAAACGAGCTTAAGGGTAGTTAAAAACCGATTCACCCCCCCTCTCGGTATAGCCTATAAGAGCAAACAATTGGTATCAGAGCTTGGGCTCGAGATTAATTTAGACTAACCTCTATCGAGCAAAACGATCATAAATGGCTCTAGGTGATGATTTTGAGACTAGCTCACAAACTTTAGAAGAATATTCATTTGATGAGCTTCAAGATGCATTTAATGAGCTAAGTGATGAATATAAATCAATGCATGCAAAATATAACAAAAAGTTAAATAAATTTAGAAAAGAGAATGAAATTTTGATCAATACAAATGTTGAGTTGGAGGAGAAAATAAAAGATCTAGGCTCAAAGAATGATGAACTCACCAAGGTGAAATTAGAGCTAGAAAAGAAATTAGAAGATATTAAAGATAAATTGGCAAATCCTAGCTCTTTGACTATTGAGGATGAAAAGGAAAAACCTAGCTCTAGTGAATGCAATAATCATTCTTATGATGATTTACAAGATGCTTTTGATGAGCTAGCTAGTGAATTTGAATGCATGAACTCAAAATACAAGAAAATGATCACAAAATTAAAAATGGAAAATGATGAGCTATTGAATGCTAAGTTAGCATTTCAAAAGAAATTAGAGGAAGCTAATCTAGAAATAAATGAGTTGAATGAAAAGAATACAAATTTGCATAACTCATTTTCTAGGTTCTATATGGGTCAACAAAAGCTAGATCATATGTTAGAGACCCAAAGAGCTTTCTTTGACAAAGATGGGTTAGGTTATAATGAAAAACAAAAAGAAACTCATCTGAGGAATTTCTTAGTGAGCAAAAATACTATGCATGATCTATCTCTTACATGCTCACTATGCAATAGAATAGGACACTCTTCACAAGCATGCACATATAGAAAAACCACATTTAGAGGAAGAGTTGTTAGAAAAATGTGGGTGCCAAAGCATGCAATAAATAATGATGAATTATGCTTGAAATGGATCCCAAAAGGATCTAAAATTGTAAATACTAACTCTCATGGACCCAAGAAAGTTTGGGTACCAAAGCATGCTTGAATTTGTGTGTTGTAGGAGTGTTAGAGCATGGAGATACAAGATACAATGAAGTTTGAATGCTCAACACATCCTCATGGAGTTTGCTTGTGCCAATGAGAAAAAGGAAGAGCTTGGAAATCCATCTTTGACAAATCACAACAATTCCTCAAAGGATGGCTCAAGGTGGATCCAACACATCAAGGCAAAGCATTCTCTAGCAAAGGAGTTTTGTAAGTTTAATTCTTTACTCCTTAAAACTTTATTTGATTATTTGTGCTTTGATAATGATTTGTGATGCATTGTGAGTTGAATGATAGAACAAAAGGCATGATGAATGATTGTTGAATGTTTGATGAATAGTACTTGATACATTGAATGAAAAGCATAATCTGTGATTTTGAAATGATTTTTGGATTTCTGTAGTTTGAGCAAGTTTGATATGCTTAGATAATATATTTAGTTGCTCAAAAGATGTCAAATATGTCATATATGCAATATGCCTTGTCATGAGCCTTAATGAAGAATATGCATGTTGACAATCATGACATGTTGTTCACAAGTATGATGATTTGATGTTATATATGCTTAAAATCTGTGTGAACAAGTTTGTTTTGACATATTTATGTAATCTAATGCATTGGTTTGGTCAAAATATGCTTAAATCTTAAAATGACCCCCTTTGAGGCCAAAAATGCATTTTATTGTGTAAATTCTTCCAAAATTGCAAAATCTTTTGTAAAATGGTTTTTCATTCAGATTTTTCATTCATACAAGTCCAAAATCATGTTTTACTAATGTTTGAACCTTTACTTGGACTTAAATAACTCAAAAACGAAGTTTTGGTACCTCAAAGGTTGGATTTTCTGTCAAAAATCTGCAGAAACAGTATGAGGGATCGATCCCTTTTCAAACAGGATCGATCCCCTTGAGCAGAACACAGAATTGGTGTATTCTGGAACTAAGGGATCGATCCCCCTCCCAAAGGGATCGATCCCCCCAGGCCAAAATGGCTATTCTGCACTTTTTTAACCGAATTTGAGAAGGATTTTTCACTTTCTTGATATCTTCTTTCTTCTCAAGTTAAAATTCATTGTTTTAACTTCTTTTTGATGATCTTTAATGTATGAAAATTCATTTTTCATTGATATCATGCCTCAACTTCATCAATTTGAATCATTTCCAACAAAATGGTATCACTTCCAACAATCAATATCACTTTTCTTGAGCTCACAAGTGTAAAATCAGTTTTCTCATTGAAAATGGTCATGAATTGCATAAATCTTGAAATAATCTTGAAATATACTTTAAATGAATACTTAAACATAATTTTGAGATCTATTTCAATGATTTATGGATATATTTGAGAATTTGATGAACTTGTGCATAATGAGTGTTTTTCATATCTTTTGTTCATCTTAGTCAAGCATGCTTATAGGATTATGTCTCTTGGCTTGACTTATCAATTCCACACTAGGTTTCATGATAATTTTACATCTAGTGGATTGATTCCAAATGTAAATTCAACAATTGGTAATAGTCATTGGCCTATAAATTGTGATGGTAAATGGATCCTAAATGTTCAAATGCATGAAACCTTATCATCCTTGTACTTAAAGAACTAGGGTCTTAATGATAACACCAACATTCAAAGATAAATGCAAACTTGAACAAACTTGATATCCATGCATTTATTATTTGAATCTTTCCTTGCTCATAATTAGTTAAGGACTTGAATTAGAAAATGAGCATAGGATTTGTGTGCTTGAAACCATGGAAGAAAATATGTTTGCTTGAATTCCTTGATGTTTTGAATCTTCCATATGGTATCAATTTGTGAATATGAATATGGATTAATCATTTATGATTGTGTACATTTGATGATCTGTGTTGATCCATATGCATATTTGATGATCTGTGTTGTGTTCTTGCATATTTAGAATGAGTATTTTCTTGACATGAACACACTACACATAGATATTGGATTCATGCAAAATGCCTAAGTTAACCATTAGTAACAATTGGTATTTAGATTGAAATAACAATTAGTATCATTGGAAACCATATTTTCAATAATTGGTAAGCCAAAACTAAATTACCAATTGGTTTGAGCTTTAAATTGACAATTCTTCTCATGCTCTTTAAGATTGAAATGACTAATAGAGAAGAATTCTCTTAGGATATTTTTGTATGAAACTCTTGTGTGCTAGAATTTGAAGTTAATTGCTATATGATTTAATTCTAGACACAATATTTCTTGAATATGATTTATGAGCACATGCATATGATATGTTATATAATTTTAGCTCATAATCATGATGTATTACCATGCACCTTAGTCGGACCTTAGAGAACAATTGATATACTTAGGTGCTTGCTTAACTTCTTACCAATTGGAACCTTCTTGCAAAATTACTTATCAACAATTGGTATCCAAATTATTTATAAACAATTGGTATTGGATCATAAGTCATATTCATTGCATGAATATTTCATACTCTTTGAGAATATTGACTTATTTATTTGTGCTATAAGTCCCATGTACTAACATGTTTCTTGTTGGATGGAGCATTTTTATTTATTCTCACATAGCCATGATTTTAGGGGGAGCATATTTTTTATTATTTTTCCTTCTTTTTGCTATGACAAAAAGGGGGAGAGATAGAAAAAGGGAGAGATAGAAAAAGGGAGAGATAGATATAGAGAGAGATATTAAGGGGGAGAAATAGTTTAAAAATTCATTTTCAAAACCCATGCTTATATTAAGGGGGAGCTTTATAAAATCCTGCTTTATTTGAGGGGGAGTATTTTATCAAAGAATTTTCAAAGCAAATTTACATTAAGTTTTGTCATATCAAAAAGGGGGAGATTGTTAGCTTTAAATTGCCATACATATTTTGAAATGACAAAAACTTAAGTGAGCTTTAATGTTTTAATTCCTATTGTAAATTTGCCTTATCACACATGATTTTCTCAATACATTTTAAGTGATCATACCCAAACATTAAGACCATGATTTAATGATACATCCTTATTGGTCTTAATTCTTTATAAATGTTTTGAATATTTTAGAAAATCACTTAATGAATTTTTGGACAATGTTTTTATCAAAGAAAGTCATGAAAAACTCCCACAAAAGTGCCAATATGTTTTGGGTTGAATTAGGATCAAAGACCACATCATTTCTAACCCAAAAGTGCAGGAAAAACCCATTCTGGAGGAATGGGATCGATCCCCTAAGGAAAGGGATCGATCCCTTTTTGGCAGTGTGCCCCGGAAGGCAAGATTGAAGAAAAGGATCGATCCCTTTGGTAAAAGGATCGATCCCTTTTAGTCAGAAAGTCCCCAACGGCTAGTTTCTGTGAGATACAACGGCTAGTTTCTGTTTTGGCTCCAACCAACGTCCACAAACCATCCAAGGGGCTATAAATAGAGGCTTAGAAGCTAAAGGAAGTAAGAGGAACAACCAAGCAACATCTTTCATCATCTTATTCATCTTCCTCAAGCCTCAAACAACAATCAAGAGCTCCAAAGTCTACATCATCTATCATTCTCATATTCCTTGTAGTGCTTAGCACAAATATTGTATAGGCTTCTCATTGAGCTTAATTTCTGTAATCAATTGCCTACCTAGAGGCCTTTTCTTTGATTACATTATTTGTATCCCATCATTCCTTGTAAAGGAGAGGTTTCTCTTAAGCCTTAGAAAAAGAGGGAGGTTACTCTTTAGCCTAAGAAAAAGAGGGAGGTTTCTCTTGAGCCTAGAAAAAGAGAGAGGTTTCTCTTGAGCCTAGAAAAAGAGAGAGGTTACTCTTTAGCCTAAGAAAAAGAGGGAGGTTTCTCTTGAGCCTAGAAAAAGAGAGAGGTTTCTCTTGAGCCTAGAAAAAGAGAGAGGTTTCTCTTTAGCCTAGAAAAAGAGGGAGTGTAACAAATTCAAGATAGTGGATTTGGAGAAAATCCTTGGGAGTGTCTCAAGGTAGAGGACGTAGGCAAGGTTGCCGAACCTCTATAAATCGCTTGCGTACATTTCTCTTTCCCTACTCTCTTTAATTACTTGCAATTATATTTGTGCTTATTGTATTGAATTTGGATTGCATGATTGAATAGCCTAGAGAACTTAGAAAATATCAATATAGGCTAGAGAATTTAGAGAAACCGAAAAACGAGCTTAAGGGTAGTTAAAAACCGATTCACCCCCCCTCTCGGTATAGCCTATAAGAGCAAACATGGTAAATTTATCAAGTTGGAATGGCAATTTGCAGCCCAAGATTGAAAGGTGCTACTGGTGCTGATAAAGTGAATACCGATAAATTGAAAGGTAAGGGACATATATAGGAGACGTAAAGATATCATGTTTTGCATCATGATTTGATTTT
This sequence comes from Heritiera fomes, assembly GCA_032173925.1. Lineage (NCBI taxonomy): Eukaryota > Viridiplantae > Streptophyta > Magnoliopsida > Malvales > Malvaceae > Heritiera > Heritiera fomes. Next base: position 28,676,891 of record JAPDPM010000001.1, read on the forward strand.
TGAAACTTTGATACCCGAACTTTGAATTTTGAAATGACTTTAATTCATCTGGGTTTGAATGATTTTTGAATCTCTAGTATTTGTACTTTGAGAATTAAAAATGGTTTTGATATTGAATCTAATTTTTAATCCGATATTGGTATTGATATTTACTGATACGAATTTAAAATTATTGAATAGTTTTGACTCTGATTTAATACGCATGAATTCCTTCTATATTCGTTCACTCAAGATTCTCTATAGATAAAGAGTTCGAAACCGGGACAAGTGAAGTACTCTAAAGCATCCTTTCAAACTCACCCAACTTCCTAACTCGCTATAGAGATTTTCCTATCCAAAATTTCTGTAAATGTTTATTAGTTTTATTTCGGTATTTAAAATATAGGGATAATATTTCAGTTAGTTGTGGGTTTTGTAAATGGAAGAAAATGTAGCAATTGATGGGTTATAAGGTTGATTATTTTTGAATGATTATGATTTGATTTATGGATCTAAGAAAGGCTTATTGTTTGTGGATTTATGGATAATGAACTAGACTGTGAATATATGGATTGGTACTAATTGAACTTGCTAGAGGTTCCGATTATAAAATAGTTATGCTGCGGAAACTTTTATAAATGGTTTGAAGTGAATATATCCTGATTTTTAGATAAGTTATTTCAACAATAAGTTTAATGTTGATTTTAAGGATATCTTTTGAAGGTACTAAAATTGATTCATAGTAATGAGATATAGGTTTAAAGAGTATAGGACTGAAGTGTTGAGAATATTTGGACATAATTGACTCGTATAAAATTTGATATTGGAAAGTATATGGCTGAATCTTGATGGAATGAATTAATATTTGAAAGTATGTGACTGATTCTTGTATATCAATTTGATAGTTTATGAAATGTATTGGACAATCTGAGACCGTTCCTATATGATGAGGTATGAATCGAAGGTGAATGAAATCATAGATTTTGTTATTTGAATTATGCATAAAGCATGATTTTATATACATGTCAGTTTTTGAATATACATGATCTCTAAATTATTAATTTTTGCAATAATGATTATAATTGATTATTTTAAAACAAGTTCGATGCCATTGTATGCATTCTGGTTTATGAAATGTATTATTTATTGTTTTGAATGTCAGTTGAAATAATATTTCTAATTAATTGGATTTATTTGAATATACTGAATAAAATGTTTATTTTCCAAATAATACAATCTGACATAATAACTTGGTCCCCAAAACTTATATTTTGATTTTGGGGTAATAAATCCCTGGTAGAACCAGGCACTCCCAGACTTTGAAAATAAAATGTGCATTTATATTAATCTATTTGGTTTTGAAGACTTATTGAATTATTTGGTTTTCTTTGGGGATCAAGTGAATGTGTGGTGACTGTTGGCCTCGTAGCTACCTACAGGTACATGCTTTCCGTTCTAAATGTTGTTGACTTTAGCCCAGTCATCCAGCTCCCACAAGTGTTACCTAGCACTTATACACATTATGGCTCCCTAGACTATTAGCCATATGTCCACCAGCATGAGTCTACTAGGTGAGGCCTAGTCTCAGCTGTTTTCTTTATGCTAGGGGTGGTAAATCCTTGATTAACTTAGATCCAGGCACTTCCAAACTTTATAAATATTTGATTTCTGTGTTTGATCAATTATATTTTCTGATCTCTGTACTGTTATTGGAAATGGTTTTACTGGTTTAAACGAAAGTTAATTTCTAGTATTTATTAAACTTTGCGACTAAATAAGTATAAACGAATTTTCGATTTCGATACTGATTTTCATTATTGATTTTGGCATCTTTGGCATCGGACTTAAAATGATTCTTGCATATATTTACATAATAGCAGTTCTTTTATGTATGTTCCTTACTAGGCTTTTCCCAAAGCTCACCCCCTTCTCTACCCTCCCAAATTTATTTGCAGAGATGATAGTCTGTTGAAAGAGATTCTTGATGAGATGCTTATGGGGATTTTTGATGTTGTACTTTGCAGGTATGGTATTCAGATATTTATTGTACAATACTTTAATATACAAAAAGGGATGTAAACAGTAAATTGAAGAGATGTGTAAATAAATCATGGTACTTGCTGTAAAGTATTTATATGAGAAAAACAATCTGTACTTGAATTATGTGTATTGAGACCTATATATAAAATTGAATGCTGCTTTATTTAGTAATTCTTACCGTAAAGTTAGAGTGAGGATACTAAGCACTATCCAACCATTTGTGTGAAAATATGAAAAGTATGTTTCGATTTTCAAAATTCGGGGCATGACACCACGTGACAACAGACTAGCATGGCACGATATACAAACTCATGAGACACATTTTATTAGCCCATAACTGTTACAAATTAGTTCAATTCATTAGTCCTTTAGATGTATTTATGTTATTTCTTATTTTATGATGAAATTATATTTACTTTTGATATTGTATTGGCATTTTATAAAATAATATCATACTAAATAAATCTAATTGAGATATATTTAAATTATTAGTACATAATTTTATAATTCTTGCATTTTGAATACAAAATATATATTATATACACACACTTTTAATAAAACTACACTGTTAATAGAAAGGATTAATATCCAATACATCATCAATGAAAATTTTTTACTCTATAAGTAGTGTTAGGATGATTGCATATGTCCTTTAAAAATATTAAGAAAATAATAAATAAATAAAGACATGTGTAATTTTTCTAACCCCGCTTATGGAGTCGAAAAACTTCACTGACAGTGAATTAAATAATTATCCTAATAAAAACTCATAAAACATAAATTATTAAGTTAAAAGAAAATTTGTCACTTGATTTAGTTGCAGTAAAAACATCTAAAATATCTTTGATAGGATCAAAAAATTTGAAACAAACTAGTGATTAAAAAAAAATTAGTCCAAGACAAATACAAATACAAATTCAATGAATTTATTTAGTAAATTCTATTATATTTTCTTGTGGATGTCAATATTTCTTTTTGATATAACAAAATCTACCTACGGTAGGCCCAGCCCAAGATGCACCCGAGATCACCACGTGGCAAAGAATCACTGGGCCACGTGATCTTGGCGACACGTGATCTTGGCGACAGAGGCAAGCTGCATATCCCACCTGTCGCTCTGCGACAGACCTCACGTCTGTCGCATATAGTCATCGATCGACACGTGGCGTGCGTCAGACCTATCGCTTTGCGACAGACTCGTATCCCGTCGCCTACAATGATCGCGTGACACGTGGCGTGTCAACACCTGTCGCTGTGGCGACAGACTCATAGTCTGTCGCCTGCAGTCACAAGGCGACACGTGGCTCTATCACGTGGCGTGTCAACACCTGTCACTGTGGCGACAGACTATGGCGACAGACTCATAGTCTGTCGCCTGCAGTCACAAGGCGACACGTGGCTCTATCTGGCTCCCGCTAGCGACAGATCCCTGACGCCGCACACCACCATGCGGTACAGGTCTCCCGCCGGCGACAGGCTCTAATTTCTCTCCGCATTTGAGGAACTTGTGTTATACCCAGATACAAACTCTTAGCAAAATGACGTATTTATCTTCAATTAACCTAGGATACTCGCCTATAAATAGGTCCCAGGTACAATTTTATTCTTGAATTTTTGACTACTGGCTTTTACGCTTCCCAATATTAAAGAACTTTCTTCTGACTTAAGCATCGGAGTGTCTACGCAGGGAACCACCCCTGCGTCCCTCTGACTTTTCTTGTTTCACAGAAGCTTCTTGGACACACGTGGAGACTTAGTACGAACATCGACGTCAGCATACCTTTATTGTTGTTTTGTGCAACAACAATTGGCGCCGTCTGTGGGAAACGTATAAAAAGCCAATCAAGATTTACTAAGATGGTGAGAACAAGATCGACGAACACAAGGACTGGCAATGAGGAAAATTCTGTAAGTTCCCCGGAACAGCATATTTGCCAGAGGAACCAGGTGAACAGGGAGGAAGAAAGAATCACTGTGTCAGCGGCAGAATTTGAAGCTCTTAGGCGACAGAGCGAAGAAACCACCCAGGCGCTACGAGCCATGGTGGATCTGTTCCACGGAGTTCTCCCGCAGTTGAATCTGCCGCCTGCCGTGCAGAACTTGGTAGGAGGAACTAGTCAAGGAGTCCCGTCGCAGGTGCCTGTGTGACAGGAGGACGCGACAGCGACAGACCCCTCTCGTCGGCGAGAGGCTCCCCCCGTCACAGAGAATGACATTCAATAGGGTGCGACGGGGCCTGCGAACATAAGGCCTGCCGCCGGTACCCAGCGAGAGACTAATGAAGCGGCAGGCCTAGACCCGGCGACAGGGGTCAGGCGACAGGCTCCATGCGTGGGGCGACAGGTGCCTGGGCGACAGGGTACCTACCGGTCAACAGAGTCTACCGCCCATCACCATGACCTATCAAATTTTGTCGGTACCAACTTAGAACATGGTGTTGGAGGTGCTGGAAAGAATGGTGTCGAAGATCAAAGCACCTGGGGAGCCGGGTCGGAGTTTGACCCCACTTGGTGCACGTAGATGATACGAACAAACACACCCCTAGCGAAAGGTAAGGAAGTAGTCGTAGACCTACCTGATTCGTCTCATGCCAGAAATCAACTTGCTCCCCCCGTAGACATGAAGAAAATGATAGAACAGGTGTTAGAGGAGAAAAAATTAGTGTCTGCAGAGGAGAGCCAGAGAAGAAGAGTACCGTTCTGCACAACCATCATGCAAAAACCTCTGCCCTCGAAGTTCAAAATGCCGCAGATGGCCACATACACCGGGAAAACGGATCCCTACGATCATATGCAAAATTATGAGGCCCTAATGTTGCTACATGGATGAGAGGATGAGATAATATGCAGGGCCTTCTCCTTAACTCTGTCCGGACATGCGATGAAATAGTTCAATAACTTGCTTGAAGGGTCTATTGCCTCTTTTGACCAATTGCGAAGTGAGTTTCTTAAGGCGTTTGCGGTGAACAGTCAAAGAAGGAAGGAACTGACCTATTTACTTTCTATCAAACAAGGAGCTAAGGAGTCTTTGAAGAGTTATGTGGATCGCTTCAGAGATGCTACCTTAAAGGTACGAGACCTGCAAGTCGGTATAGCTGTGGCAGCTGTATTACAGGGGACAAGGTCTGAAAAATTGCAAGAATCCCTGTCGCTAGACCAGCCAACTACCATCTCAGACCTACTCTCCCGTGCCAATAAGTATGTAACCCAAGAGGAAGTAATGAAAATGGTGACGATAGTAGAATCCAAGGATGGAAGGAAACGAGGAAGGGAAGTCACTGAAGCATCTTCTAGCCAACCAAGGAAGTTTGAAAAAACTCCCACACTGAAATACTCAACTTATACCCCACTCACTTAGTCTCGAGCTTCGGTATTAGCAGCCATTGAAGGATCAGGGCTTATACAGACTCCAAAGAAGACATCAGGGAATTTGGGCCGTGATTTAAGATCATACTGCGATTACCACTCAGCGCATGGGCACACAACTGAGAAGTGTAGGGAGTTGATGAATCAGCTAGAAAAGCTAGCACGAGAGGGAAAAATAAACCGTTTCGTATATAGAGGCGATAAAACTAACTATCCTGCACAAAACAGGGGAAACAATTTCAGAGATAGAAGAGGTGAAAACAGAGGACCTGTTAGATGAAATGAAGGTGAAAGAAGAGATAATGACAGAAGGGTAGAAAGAAGGAATCGAGAGGAAGACAATGAACCCACAGGGCCAGCTATTAACGTGATATCCGGGGGTGAGTCGCTAACTGGCACTTCTTCCTCGTCTCGAAAGACCTACGCCCGACAGGCTTATCAAATTAATTCGGTGATGGAGGAAAAGCATGATGAAGAGCCCATCACTTTCACGCCAGCTGACAGAGGTGATGTAATGATCCCTCATGATGACCCAATGGTGGTTTCGGCAGTAATAGCAAAACACCCAGTGAGTCGCATCCTAGTTGATAATGGGAGCTCGGTAAATTTGATTTATTGGAGTTGCTTTGAGAAAATGAACATCTCTAATGATAGACTGAAGCCAGTAACCACACCATTGTATGGCTTCTCAGGAGAAAAAGTGAAGGTGGAAGGCGCAGTTCAGCTACCTGTGACATTGGGGGAAAGCCCGAAGTGTGTCACTCGACAAGTATTGTTTATGGTGGTGAGATCAACTTCAATGGCGTACAATATGATCCTCGGGCGGCCATTGTTAAATGACATGAGGGCGGTGGTCCATCCCTGCTATTTGTTAATGAAGTTTCCAACTCCCCACGGTGTTGGACAAGTGCGGGGAGATCAAAGAAAAGCTAGGACATGTAACGTCGCATCCACCACATGTAAAGGGATTCAGAGGAAGGAAACCCTTACAATCGAAAAAAAGTCTAAGCCAAAACCTGATGAGGAGATGGAAGCAATCCGGTTGGATGAAAAAGACGAAGAAAGAATAGTGTACGTAGGAAGCCAATTGCCTAAAGAAATAAAAAGTGAAATAGTCCGATGCTTGAGAGAGAATTGTGATGTGTTTGCATGGACTCCAGCCGATATGCCAGGAATAGACCTTGAAGTTATTTGCCATCGGTTGAACGTAATCTCAAGGGCAAAGCCGATAAAACAGAAGAAGAGGAATTTTGCTCTAGAGAGGCAACAGGCAATTAACGAAGAAATCTCGAAGTTGTTGCAAGCAGGATTCATCAGAGAAGTTAATTATCCGGAGTGGTTGGCCAATGTTGTGATGGTGAAGAAAGCCAACGGGAAATGGAGAATGTGTGTGGACTTCACAGATCTGAATAAAGCTTGTCCTAAGGATTCGTATCCACTACCTCGAATCGACAAGTTGGTAGACGAAACTTGTGGGTATGAATTACTTAGTTTCTTAGATGCCTTCTCGGGATACCACCAAATCATGATGCATCCGGACGATGAGGAGAAGACTTCATTCATTACCGATATTGGGACATATTGTTACCGAGTAATGCCATTCGGTCTGAATAATGCGGGGGCAACCTACCAGTGCATGGTAAATAAGATGTTCCAAGACCTGTTGGGCAACACCATGGAAGCTTATGTCGATGATATGATCATTAAAAGCAGACAGGGAGAATCGCATGCCGAGAAAATGACTAAGGTATTCAATGTGTTGCGACAGTACAAGATGAAGTTGAACCCTAACAAATGCTCATTCGGGGTGAGATCTGGAAAGTTTCTGGGATTCATGATTACTAACCGAGGGATAGAGGCTAATCCCGAGAAAGTTCAAGCTATTTTGGACATGAGGCCGCCTAATACAGTCAGAGAAGTCCAAAGGCTAACAGGAAGAATAGCAGCCTTAAGTCGTTTCTTGTCCAAATCAGCTGAAAGAAGTCTACCATTTTTCAAGGCGATAAAGGCAGGAAAGAACTTCAAGTGGACGGAAGAGTGCAACGACGCATTTGAAAGGTTGAAAGACTATCTGAAAGAGTTGCCTCTTTTATCCCTACCACGTCCCGGATACCACCTACTTATGTATCTCGGTGTAGGAGAGAAAGCTGTAAGTGCAGTCCTACTAAGGAAAGATGGGGATAGAGATTGCCCGATTTATTATGTAAGCAAAGTCCTGCTAGATGCCGAGGCAAGATACCCTTTAGTTGAAAGAATAGCTTTATCCCTGGTGATGGTAACTCGAAAATTACGACCGTACTTCCAAGCTCACTCGATGACTATCTTAACAGATCAGCCCCTCAGGCAAATACTGCAGAAACCAGAACACTCCGGGCGTCTAATTAAGTGGGCTATCGAATTAAGTGAATATGATATTCACTTCCAGCCTCGTCAAGCAATAAAAGGACAGGCATTGACAGATTTCATTGTACAATGCACTGGCTGAGAGATCCTAGATGGAACAGAGTTAGTCTGGTGGAAATTATTTGTTGATGGAGCTCGTAACATGGACGGCAGTGGAGCCGGAATTGTGCTAATATCGCCTGAAGGGGAAACCTATGAGTATTCCCTACATTTCGATTTCCCAAGTTCGAACATTACAGCCGAGTACGAAGCCTTGATAGTTGGGATGAGACTTGCTGAGAAAATGGGGGTCAGCAACTTAATGGCACACAGCGATTCGCAGTTAGTGGTAAACCAGTTCTTGGGTGAGTATGAAGCACGAGAACCCGCTCTAGTCCCTTATCTGCAAAAGGAACAATTATTGGCACAGTCATTCAAGCACTTCCAGCTGACTCAGATAAATCGAATAGAGAACAACCATGCAGACGCTCTTTCAAAATTGGCTTCTTCCAGAGGGGTCAAAGGGGGTATGGTCAAAGTGGAATCCCTTGCTAGGCCAAGTATTGAATAAGAAGATGTCTGTGATGTCGAAATCGGAGGCGATTGGAGAAGCCCAATCAAAGACTATATACTGGGGGGCACACTCCCCACTAACAGAGACGAAGCTCGAAGGCTGAAGTTAAAAAGTGCCAGGTTTACCGTTGTGAATGAGGAACTCTATAAACGGGGATTCACAATGCCCCTGTTGAAGTGTCTAGGGCCTCAGCAGGTCGAGTACACCTTAGCTGAAGTTCATGAGGGAATATGCGGCGAACATCTGGGGGCTCGAGCCTTGGCCTCAAAAATATTGCACACGGGGTTTTATTGGCCTACACTGAGGAAGGACGCCACAGACAAAGTGAGAAGATGCGAAAAGTGTCAGAAATTCGCTCCTATAGCTACAGCACCTGTTTCGGCTCTTCAGAACACTCTCCAACCAATTCCATTTGCACAATGGGGACTAGATATCCTGGAGCCTTTTCCCCTAGGCTCAGGACAAAGGAAGTATTTGCTTGTGGCCACAGACTACTTCACAAAGTGGATAGAGGCCGAGCCTTTGGCTACAATCTCTGAGAAGAAGGTGGAAGCAATGGTGTGGAAAGATATAATTTGCCGATTTGGGATCTCCCGTGTGATAAATGCAGATCATGGGAAGCAATTCGACTGTGATGCTTTTCGAAATTTTTGTAATGGCCTGAAGATTCTCCTAAGAATATCTTCTGTGTCTTACCCACAGGCCAATGGGCAGGCAGAGGTAAGCAATCGAACTACACTACATGGGTTGAAGACTAGACTAGACAAGGTAAAGGGAGCATGGGTGGATGAGCTCCCAAGTGTCCTATGGGCCTACAGAACGACAAGCAAAGTGTCAACAGGCGAAACACCGTTCAATTTGGTATATGGCACTGAAGCCCTCATCCCGGTAGAAGTTGGAGCTGAGTCACCCAGACTAGTCCCTTACATTGAGGAACGTAATTCTCAGGGACTAAGGGAAAATCTTGACCTGATACATGAGCTGAGAGACCAAGCAAAAGTAAGACTGGCTGCTTACCAACAGAGAGTAGCTGCTTATTACAATGCACGGGTCAAGAACAAAGAGTTGCAAGAAGGGGACCTCGTATTGAGAAAGTCGGCAATTACAAATGCCCATAGGGAAGATGGAAAGCTCCGGGCTAATTGGGAAGGACCATACAGAATCAGAAAGATGGTTGGACCTAGCACTTGCACCTTAGAAACCTTGCAAGGAAAGAGGATCTCAAAGACTTGGAATGCCAACCATCTTAAACTATATTGGCAGTAAACATTGTAATTTTTGCTTTCTGATTGTTATTTTTCTTGTCTTTACTTTCCCATCTATTGCTACATTACTTGATAGATGATATTATTTTTCTGATTCATGAATAAAGGCCAGCCAATCATTTCCTATATTCTCTAATGCAATATGTGAGATAGATTATGTGCTACAGGAATTGAAATGAGATAACAGCTGGCTAACAAATAAGTCCCTAAGCGAAAAATGCGCGAGATGGGCACAAATAAGACCTTAAGCGTGAAGAAGACGCGAGACGGGCACAAATAAGTCCCTAAGCGAAAAATGCGCAAGATGGGCACAAATAAGACCTTAAGCATGAAGAAGACGCGAGACAGGCACAAATAAGTCCCTAAGCGAAAAATGCGCGAGATGTGCACAAATAAGACCTTAAGCGTGAAGAAGACGCGAGACGGGCACAAATAAGTCCCTAAGCGAAAAATGCGCGAGATGTGCACAAATAAGACCTTAAGCGTGAAGAAGACGCGAGACGGGCACAAATAAGTCCCTAAGCGAAAAATGCGTGAGATGGGCACAAATAAGACCTTAAGCGTGAAGAAGACGCGAGACGGGCACAAATAAAGTCCCTAAGCGGAAAATGCGCGAGACGGGCAAAATACCAGTCCTTGAATACGAAAAGTGCGTGCGAAAGGTAAAAGTACAAACTATATAGCAAGTTACGAGGTACGTTACAAAATCTCTGAATTCATATGTTGTAATAAGTCGACAAATTATGGTTAACACTTTGGCTGTTTTAGTCTTGATTATCCTTAAGCGAAAATAACGCGAGATAGGATCAACGCTTGAGAAAAGTTCATTTTTGAACGAATAGTCAACACGGTTTCAAAAATGAACTTGGGGAGCAACATGATAAAGTCAAACAATACAAGGTACTCTACTAATTTCAAATAAGCAAAAGAAAGAGCTACAGAATGAAACGATACTTTCCATTGAAAATGAATCTATACATTGGAGATTAACAAACAAACAAACAAAAAGTACATTGGAGTTAACAAACAAAACAAAAACACTAATCTACGGCAATAACCAAGTCAGCCGGCTGAGAAGGCACTACGTCAGCACCAGCATTTTGAGAAGCTTGAGGCCTGGGAGCTGGAGGAGTCAAAGAATCAGGGCCCTGAGGAGCCGAGGAAGCCACCCCGGAATCAGGAACATCACTTGAAGGCCCAACCACGGCCGCAGAGTCTAGCACGGGATCAACGGCAGCAGATTCAGAAATTTGGAATTCGTCGCTGTCCAACCCCAGTAGTGCCTCGATAGACTCAGGTTGATCGCCCGCCTCAACAGACTCAGCAAGGTCACGGACTGCTGGAGGCTCAGATCGACCAAGTGCCTCAGAAGACTCAGGCCGATGATGTGGCTGCCGAGGAGGCCACGGACCTTCGAGATTGTCTAGCTTATCTACGGCTCCCTCCGCTAAATAGGCCTCCGGACTTTGCGAGTCAGGCTCATACTTGGTCCAAGAAGGAGCATCGTAACACTGGGCCTCTTCGGTGAAGAGCAATTCAGGAAAAGCCTCACTAGGTCGATGCTTCTCCAACCAAGAACGAGCCAAGTAAAAACCGTACTTAATAAATCCCGTCGAGAACTCCGCTTTCTGGTCAAAACAATGCTGGGACAAGCGGTATTCACGAACGGCCTCGATTCGAGCTTCTCTTTGACGATCCAGTACGTTGTGCAGCTCCTCAATAGCCTCATCTCGCTGCCTCTCCATAACTCCCCGATCTTCGACGGCCTTGTTGTAAGCTTCTTGAAACCCTTGAAGGGAAGCCACCTTCGCCTCAGATTCCCGGAGCCTTTGCTCGAGATCAGCATTCTTCTTACCCAACTGCTCCGCCCTACTGACGTAAGGACGAAGCTGGCTAACCTCATTTAAAAGCTCCATCTTCTGATCTCGAAGCTCGCGAATGTCTTTGTCAGCTTGCTCCCTAAGAGCCTTGTGCCGAGCGTTGACAGCCGCAATTTGTTGAGCCGACTGATAAGACGAAAAACAAAAGTAACTTAAAAATTTTAACGAAGTAAAAAGTTAAAACGGGGAAATAGATCACCAAACAAGCACAACACTCTTACCTTCATAGCAAGATAATCAGAATTGTCCTCAGCCTCCGGGATGTTTGTGAAAAGCCCCGCCTCGTCACGAGGGAGAATGGTGCTCCAAGCCAGACGAGACGCTATCCCGACATCCTCGATGCTGTCGTTGTCGTTCACCCCGGGATAGGTCTGGAAATCTTCCCCACTAACTATCAACCGTATAGCGTCTCAAAGTAGGGTCTACCACCTTGGGTAAGACTGGTTGTGGCTTCAATAATCAGCCTCTTCCTATATTTGCGCCTAGGCTGGCGAGGAACTGACCTACCCTCAGCAGCACAAGAGCCACCTTCTTAAAGAACTGAATCACTCCTTTGAGACTCGGAGCTCTCACGATCGCCCGAACCTTGATCGTGGACAAGAGGCCTCTTCCGTTTATTTCTCCCGGCCTCTTGAGTAGGACGGCTGGATTTGCCAGCAGAAGGAGGAGTAGGAGCACGAGTTGGTCCAGATGGGACTCCAACTCGCGACGGAGGAATAGGAGCCGCACCAGCAGCAACATTGGCACTCCTCCTACGCATCAAGTCCCGGAAGTTCATATCTGCACAATGCAAAAAGAAAATATTAGCTGACTAAGTAAAAAACACCAAACATACGCATACGAGGAGTGAAAAGATAAGAAACCTAAAAAACCACCAAAGTCCTCTAAACTATTCAAATTCGAATCCAAAGGAAAATCGGTGAAAGGACTCCCAAAGGCATCAGCCTGAGCCGACTCAGGGTTCTCTTCTGAATGATCACTAGTGTCTGCAGCCTCAGAAGTCTCGTCCTCCGTGTCCGAAGAGGACTCATCTACAAGGCGGCATATAGGGGGTAGATGCTTCGGCTACTAGTACCGGGGATGGCTGACTAGGACCAGCATCAGATAAACGAGGAGTCGTAGGCAGGTTAGAGGGGGCAGCAGAAGCTTCGAGAACAGTCCTGCTTACGCCCCAGCCGGTAGCAGCCATGTTCTCCGGGGTTAGAAGAGAAAATAAATTACGCTCCCCAGTAGAACAGATTCGCCGAATAGACTTGCCAAATTGGTCTCTTAAAATGTCTGTTCTAAACCTGTCCGAACGCTGTGAGGGGTCAGAGGTATCACGATTCCATCTAGAGCGAATCCGTAGATTGCTTGGAATCTCAACGACGACCCACTCGCTCTCAAAACCACGCAGTTTATTGGGGAGATCAGAGAAGATTTTATTATTAGGGAACTCGCCGACTGTTAAACGTTAAAGAGAGAACGTTATCAACCCTTTCAGCCTACGAACTCTGAAGAAGGCACTTAAGAGAGGAATCGTTGGAATAATACCTAGGTGATGACATACTATGGAAAACGCTACCAGCTGAGCCCACGCATGTGGGTGAAGCTGACACGGGACAATATCTTTGTACCTAAGAAATGCTTCGCCAAACTTCGGAAGAGGGAAGCGAAAACCGAAAGACAAAGAAGCCTTATGGACGGCTACGCCACTTCTAACCAAGTCAGGCGTGACCTCCCCTTGCACTGGAAGCCTATAGCCATAACCCGAGGGAAGAGGGAAACGCGTCCTAATGTCCTCTAAGTCAGCACTTGTCAAAGTGCACACAAGACCACCCGTTTTAAGTGTTTTACCCGGGCGTAGCGAAGACATGGCAAAAAACTACCCGACGACAGAGTAATGGCGACAGACCCTTTGAGCGACAGACTCAATAGGCGACAGACCTGCTGAAGCGACAGACCCTTTGAGCGACAGACTCAATAGGCGACAGACCTGCTGAAGCGACAGACCCTTTTGGCGACAGACTTAATTTGTAATATACTTGTGGAAGTCCTAAAACTCTATGCGGAAGACCATGACACCAGCGGGAGACCTAAATCTAAGTTGCGAAAGGCAATAAATATGCGGTAGATGTATACTTACTGTCTCTAAGGTAAGCGAGAGACTGTTGGGGGAGAGCGACAGGTTCTTTTGACGACAGACTCTTTTTGGCGAGGGGGCTGGAAATGGGCGACAGACTGCTGCTCAGAGGTTTTCGTAGGGTCTCTCGCCGGGTCCCAGCGATTTATATAGCCGCGATAGGGAATGCCAAACGTCGCGCCTGATCACGTCTCTCGTAGAATAGACCTTTTTTCACCTGCAAAAAATACCAGATGAAATCACAAAAAGACAAAGAAGACTATTCACGGTGGGCTAAGGCCCAAGTACACATATTTATACTCTCTTGATTGGAGAAATCCAACAAGAGAGTGGGGAGCAATTGATATAACAAAATCTACCTACGGTGGGCCCGGCCCAAGATGCACCCGAGATCACCACGTGGCAAAGAATCACTGGGCCACGTGGTCTTGGCGACAGAGGCAAGCTGCATATCTCACCTGTCGCTCTGCGACAGACCTCACGTCTGTCGCATATAGTCATCGATCGACACGTGGAATCGATCGACACGTGGCGTGCGTCAGACTTATCGCTTTGCGACAAACTCGTATCCCGTCGCCTACAATGATCGCGTGACACGTGGCGTGTCAACACCTGTCGCTGTGGCGACAGACTCATAGTCTGTCGCCTACAGTCACAAGGCGACACGTGGCTCTATCACGTGGCGTGTCAACACCTGTCGCTGTGGCGATAGACTCTGCAGTCACAAGGCGACACGTGGCTCTATCCGGCTCCCGCTAGCGACAGATCCCTGATGCCGCACACCACCATGCGGTACGGGTCTCCCACCGGCGACAGGCTCTAATTTCTCTCCGCATTTGAGGAACTTGTGTTATACCCGGATACAAACTCTTAGCAAAATGAAGTATTTATCTTCAATTAACCTAGGATACTCGCCTATAAATAGGTCCCAGGTACAATCTTATTCTTGAATGTTTGACTACTGGCTTTTACGCTTCCCAATATTGAAGAACTTTCTTCTGACTTAAGCATCAGAGTGTCTACGCAGGGAACCACCCCTGCGTCCCTCTGACTTTTCTTGTTTCACAGAAGCTTCTTGGACACACGTGGAGACTTAGTACGAACATCGACGTTAGCATACCTTTATTGTTGTTTTGTGCAACAACACTTTTAAATATTATGATTGTAAATTTCAATATCTTTATTTAGTAGTTAGATCCTATTTCTTTGTGAATGTAAGTGTTTTGTTGAACCACACAAATTATGTCTTTTCTATTTTATTTTATTTTATATTATTTTTTTATCTTATATGATATTTAAAATGATAAATAAAATTTTTTTAAATATCTAAAAAAATGTATTAATAAGCCATGCATGACACAATCGGGCACAAAAATAGTACTGTACCTGATCCAGTATGACCTATAAATTTAAGAATCATGTGCCACATTGGACTATACTCTTAATTTTCATAAACGATACCAACACCAATTATAAAAAAATAACACTGAACTAGCATAATTTATTAACACATAAATTAATATTTAAGTGAACTTTGACAGCCACGACCTGTTTGACACATTTAAATACACATAAGAAAAACCTCGACTGTAAATAAACAATGCTGAACGTGAAGCCAATTTATTTTATACTTTAACTACAGTATAGGTAGAAAAATGCAAAATTCAAAATTTAAGTTTTGAACTTTGAAAGGCAGGTTCCGTTGAAACCAAATTTGTCCATTTCAAATAAACCCAAAGCCAAACCCTGAACACCTCATGGGCCGCCACACCACCTTTCTTTGCCTTTGTTTGGAAGTTTTCTTGCTGCCACAGTCAATAGTGACTAAGCCATCACCCTCCTTCCTTTCCTTTTACTAAATAATCCACACCCATGGCAATATTGTTTTCTCTCACCGTTTGCCTCAGACCAGAAGCCACCATCCTTCCATTTCTTTCCCTTTATTTTTTATTGTTTGAGATCTTTACAAGATTATCGTGTAGTTGTAACAACTTATGCTTCCATTAAGATTAGGTTTGCTGCCAAGTTTTGATTTTAATAGCAGTGTCATGTTTCTATCAGTAGGGTGAGGTTTTTTGCAGTGGGAATTTAAGTTGCATCATTTTAATTAATATTTTTCCCCTATACCAATATTATCTTTATAGATTTTTAATACACCACTAATCACCTCAATAATTACACTTTATTGAAAGAAAATGACATTACTTTTACAATTACATTTCAACATTATTGTATTAAGTTATTCACTTTCTAATTTTACGTGCTTACATGAAAATAAATTACCTATGTGAAAATTGAAAAACTAAAATATATGAATATTAAAAAAAAAAAACTTTTCCAGTTATATGAAATAGTAGGTGAAGTAATTGTTAAAATGATGGCCGCTAGCATCTCTTATTAAAAACAAAGGCACCAAACTCCATCTCATTTCATCCTCAGAAAAGTGGAAAGAAGAGATTTCCGCTGATTACCCAATTCTACATCCAATAGAATTGTTACCATTATTCACTATCCCTAAATTTTCATTTTTTTTTTTTTACGTTCTTCAAGTGACTACATCTTGGTTATAATGTTTACTTCAAAATATTTAAGCACAAAAGGTCTGGATATATCTCAGATTGGGCAGCCAGTTAAATCAAATGTAAACGCATCGTTTTGCTGCTGGAGGTTAACAGGAAAAAAACCTGCCAGCCATCTCGATGAAACGCTAACCTAGTTTCACCAACCCAAGGCCAAACGAACGTCTATTGGACTTTATTCCAACAGTGGTTCCCTGAATAATCAGAGCTGTCCTTGTTGCAATGCGCATGCATCACAAGACATGGACCATTCTGATTTCGAGTTTAGCCATCACAACTCAAACCAATTAATTCAACTTCAAAAATCGAATCTATCGTTTAAGTACCTCTACACTTAGTTTTCCACATTGGTTATTTTCGACAAAAGAACAAGAGGCATAAAGAGCAGTTCGAAAATATTGAGTCAAACCCAAAGCACTAATAAGTAGACATAATTTTAATACAAACACATACCTCTAACAAATACCAGTCATGAAAATCTTTGAAGAGGTGCATACACCAGCAAAAGAGTAGAAACTGCCAAACTCCAATTTTAATTCAAACACATACCTCTAACAAATACCAGTCATGAAAATCTTTGAAGAGGTCCATACACCAGCAAAAGAGTAGAAACTGCCAAACTCCGCAGAAAGCATCAGAACAAACACAGGATTAAGTATCAATCCTACATGATTTAACCACTGACCTAACCAACATCAATTCCATATCCATCCACCTGATAGCAATCATCTACTATCGATCACGCCTGAAAGAGATGGAAAGTTTAAAGAATAAATAATATTATTGGAATATCAAAAAAATTTTAACAACCAATACTTGACCTAGTAATTGTTATTCTTCTTTAAGAGGGTTTAAGTCCAAGATTCAATCCCCCATTCTCCCTTGTACTTCATATGAACCAAAAAAAAATCTTCCAACTATGAACGCCAAAAAAGAGAACCTAAAGGATAATTATCCAATACATTGCCAATGAAGTTTTTAGACTCCATAAACGAAATTAGGATAACAATACAAATCCCATTTTATTTAAAATTTAACTTCTTAATATTCTTTAAAAGCTATGCGTCATCATTCTGACATTGGTTGTGGAGTGTAAAAACTCCACTGGCAGTGTCTTCAATAACCATCCTTCTTTTAAAATCCTTCAAATGATTTCATGCCTAAATCGAAAGAAAAGTAAGCTTTAAAGACCTATACAAAAGCATGTACCTGTGCCGATCATAATCCCTGGAACGTTCCATAGACCGAGAACGCGACCTGCGACGACTTCTTGAATCATAACTGCGTGAGCGCTCATAATCTCTCTCACGATCCCTGTTGTATCTACGATCTCGCTCATAATACCTGTCCCTGTCCCTGTCCTTGTCCCTGCTCCTACGATCATAATCCCTCCCTTGGTCACGGCTATCTCCTCTGTCACGATCCCGGCTAGATTCTGTGTCACAATCCCTACTCCGTTCCTTTGATCTATTTCATCAGTAATATAAAGATATTAGAGCATTATGAAAGAAAACTGAAGCAACTCAACAGGCCCCTTTCTGAAATAAGATGAAGTAAAGGGAAAAGAAATGCAGTATATTTTACCTTCTGTCATCATATCGATCAAGTTTGCGGCTCTTGTTTCCCTCTTCCTGACAAAATAATTACCAGGAAAGTGCTACTGAAACCATTTTTTGAATGACATGAAATACCATTCCAATTTTTTATGTACTTGCCACAAGGACTACAGGGAAAAACTTGTAACGCTGGGCATAAAACAGTAAGCCTCACACCATTAAACCAAAAAACGCAAAGGAAAGCAGATATGGCCTGCTCTAATACCAGCCTGCTCCAAATACCATATGTAATCAATTATGCTACAAAACCGAAAGCACCATGCACCCTCTTACCAACATCCGCATCTTCTTAGTAGTGAAAGGAACAGAACTACAGAAACTACTTTGTAAACCAGCATTAAATTGATCATCTGTCACCAAAGTGTAAGATATGTGGTGTATGCAATTCTAGATTATTTTGCAACTCATGTTTCATTTTAGGTAGTCCAAGTCAGTGACAAAAGGAGAGAGTTGTACTTTAGGTTTGTAGAATATAAATTTCTTCTATTTGTTCTACTTCCTCCTCTTCCACTCTTTTTTCTTTCATGTATTAATTGTTTCCTTAAAGCAGGTGAATTGTGTAACCCATATGTCATATCCAATGCATTCCAAGTCTAATAAGCACAGGTCCATCTATGGAAAAATACTGTGTTTTTCAGAGTTCAGTATCTAGATTATAACCAGAAAGATTTAGAATGGGAGGGTATTATTCATCTCTGAGGTTAGAAAAACTCACAGAGGGCTCATTAACTGAGAATCGGTATAGAAGTATGTGAAACATTATACCAGCACCTGAACCAACATATTCACAATACCATCTTAAGGAAAACACAAGATGCATAAAATAATAGATCTATCCTACTAAGAACTCATCTATTTGATTTCTAATTCAATTCACTCAGCAAAAGCACTCAAATCACATCTGAGTAATTATAATACAACAGTTAATACTCAGATCAGAAGAAATTGCAAGTGAACTTGTGCATTGAAACATCTTGGCAGTCCCTCCACATATTGACTCAAATTATAAAAATAAAAAATCATCATCATAATCATCATCATCAGAGCCTTTATAAAAATAAAAATTTAAAAAAAATCCTCAATCCTAAAATAGTAGTGAGTAAATAAATCATCTTACCTGAAGTTCCGCAAGTTTATCACGGATTTGCATATAACCTAAATGAAGCTTGCCTCCAAAATGATCTGCTAAACGCCGGTCACTGAAAGGAAAAAGGAAAATTAAAAATACTTAACCAAGAAGATTGAAATATACAAGAGTCGATTATGGAGTAGCTTCCTAATAATTTATTATCAAGCAATAGCATGATCTACAAGCATGTAAAACAGAAAAAGACGCACATTATGTAGCTGCAAAAGTTATCCTCGTAAAACTGGGCCCAAAAGCCTGCTGATAACAAGGAGGTGTAATAGTCGGGTCAAAAGCTGAAGCACTTGAAACCCCAAATTCTGATTTTTTAAGCCCTCAAAACAAGCCATAATAACATGATAATATCAAGGAGAGACAGAACCAAGCTTTACCTGTCATAAACACTTAAAAATGCTCCACAAATGTCACAAACACGAAGCTTTTGATCAGTCTGTACAAACATTGCAGTTCAAAGGATAAATTAGGGAAGGTTAGGTCAGATCAGCAGATGAAAACAACCAATGCACCGTGAAATTTGAATTATTGAATTGAATGGAATCATGCAAACTGTCTATGAACCTATCGTGTGTCTTATCCTAAAGCCACGACATTATTGCAATGACTTCATATAATTTTTCCAAGAAGCTCATAAAACAAATTCAGAAGAACTAGGCAGTACCCAAAGAAAGAAACAGTAATCCTGAATGATAAGTATTCTCCACATACAGACAGCACCAAGCTCGCAAACCATGCTGATATACATATCTATCTCAGAATATAGATTTATTCGTATCCAAAAGTGCAGAAATAGATTTAACTCATAAATGTTTAAGTTCCTACTTAATATTTTGATCTGTAAGGTTCTGATTGTAAGCTGCTTACAGCACAGCATTAAACTGATTTCGGCAAGTCTGAGCTGCAACTTTTTTTTGACAAGTCTGAGCTGCAGCTTGCATCTTTACGTTTATGAGCATGCAAATTATTCTACACATGATGCACAAGACATAGTTTTCCATACCAAAATTCATCTCAAGTTGTCTGCTGTTGTTTCAAACAGTACCCACCTTCCAATTTTCATCTTATGTTGTGTGCTTTTAACCTTTTCATTTCAATTTCAAAGTTCTGAGCTTTGGTTTACTACCGTGCCTTTAGGTGTATAGTTCAGTAAAGAAAATGGACTCACAATGCGAACATCAGCAGCTGTATACTTTGATGAATCCAGAACAGGCTCCTGTCTAGCAGGCAGCTGAACAGAAAAGGAAAAATCCATTATACACAAAAAATGATGTTTATCCCCTAAAAAAGGGGAAAAAAACAAAACAAAACGGCAAAGGATTTTTTTTTATTTCTTACAACAAATTAAGGGTGAAAATATAAATTGAAGTAACATATACGTATATGATAAAATCCAAGGAAAAGAGAATAGGCAAAAAATCGGAAATTGAAAACCTTCTTAAGTGCTTCAGCCTCTTCCAAAGCTTTTTGTGCTTCATCCACCATTCCCTTCTCACCTAAACAATAAGGAGAAACTTAGAGACCAACAATTAAGCAAAACTAGGTAAACAAAAAATTAAAATAAAGCAACACAACACTGTTTACTATATTTACAAATAACTAAAACAGAAAATAAGAAACATAAATACATAACTTAAGCAATATACTCTGAGTTCAACTCACCAATTGGGGAAGGTGGGTAATCTAATTAAATGTATAAAATCCGAAGTCTTTGGCAGAGAAGGCAATTGTCCAACGCGGATAACCTTAACATCATGACAAGTGATTAATCTAATTTAGTGTCACATGTTTTCTAATTAATTAATTCATTTGAATTTATTTAATATACCTTTAATTTTTTTAAAAAAATATTACTCAGTAATTACATTTTATTCCTTCTAAATTTGTTATTGCCTTGCATAAATAATTTTCATTCAATTCAATTTAACTAATATAAATAATTGAAATTCAAATTTGAGATTTCAAATCAGAAAGTATATTAATTTGGAATATCTTCTCCCTACTTTTGTCTAACAATATTGATTACTTACATTTGACCATTCAATAACTATATTAATTTTGGTTTTGAATTTAGACACGTGGAAAGTATTGAAAAATCGTGTGTCCGATAATTAAGTACTTCGATTTGAATTATTTTCTTTATACTTTGATTTAGACAAATTAAACTACTCATGTTTCACTATATAATGGCTGTAATTTTAGGGTTGAATATGTAAAAACCAATTTAATTGCAACCATCTTATGTACATCATAATAATACACACATTGAACGGTTTTTTCGCATGTAAAAGAAGAATTTCTAAGGTAGAGAAGCTTTTTGTTTTCTCCACATTATTCTCATTAAATTATTCATTACATTGTCTAATTTGTCTTATTATTTGAAACATGTTTGACGATTGATATAGTACTCCCAAATAATTTTGAGCCAACCATTAATATTTAAAATTGACATTTTACCATATGAAATTACTTACCTCACTCCCATAAATAGTTGTCCCATGGTATGAAAATTGTAAGCTCTTTCTATAGTTTAATATACCTGTTTTTAATTTTCCATTTCATCAATCTCTCCTATTAGTTGGTTTCTCAAATTGTCACTGACCTTGGCTACCTGCTTTATTCATATCAATTCCTACCATTTTAGAAACATTTTCAATTCTTAATTGATCACCATGAAGGTTAATTCTTTCTATAGTTTTATATACCTGTTTTTAATTTTCCATTTCATCAATCTCTCCTATTAGTTGGTTTCTCAAATTGTCACTGACCTTGGCTACCTGCTTTATTCATATCAATTCCTACCATTTTAGAAACATTTTCAATTCTTAATTGATCACCATGAAGGTTAATTCTTATGTAAATGTAACATTATATTCCAGTTAAGAGTTCATTTTTAGAAAAACATTATGTTGTTTGGAATTATAATATGATTTATTTTAATGCATGTTTATCTTTTACTTGCATATAAAAAAATACCACCCTAAATTTATTTGATTAGAGTATTACATTATTTATTTCATTTATTTGCCATTAGTGAGTTCAAGACTTCTTTTTTTTTTCTTTCTTTTAAGTAGGTTGGTGGCTTAATTTTTTTTTTAAATTCGATACTTTTTAAAAAGAAGACGAGACCAAAAGATTAAACTCAACAATGGTGTTGCCAAGATTTTGTCAATGTTTTGGAGGTGCTTCATATTATAATTTGGCACATACACCATTTTGGTGGGAATCAATGGTATTTTGAAAAGAAAAAAGACAAGTTGTCTTTTGGAAGAAAATTTTATTAAAAATAAATAAATTAAAAAGAAAAAGTGGTAGTTTTTTCCAAACTGGTAGTTATACTTTTTTTTTTCAAAGTGAAAAAATATATACATCTTTTATTTATCTTTTTTATAAAAAAATTATTTGATTTTTTTTTGTAATTATCCATATTAAATTGGTGTTGTTTGATTTTGACACTAAACTCAGTCGGGAACATAAGTATAGATGTCATAGCATTTCAATGTGAAGCACTTTCATATTATTTACCTTAATTCAATAAGACTACCTTTTAATTCATAAGTTTCTCTATTCTTTATAAAACTTGTACTGATCTGGGTCTATCCTATTCTTTTTTATTTCTATCTACAACTTAAATGTTTTTCTACGTATGAATGCGTTGCTTATACTCAAATATCATTTATCTATCTGGACAAACTACAACCAAAAGAAACAAAAAAAGAGGAAGACCCTTTTAAAGACATTAATGTGGTAAATTCTTCTATTATATAATTTTTTTATAATATTTTATTTGATTTCATTTTGGAATTATGCAAATTAAATTGGTGTTGCTTGATTTTGACACTGAACTTAGTGAGGAACATATGTATAGATGTCATAGCATTTCAATATGAAGCGCTTTCATATTATTTACTTTAATTCACTAAGACTACCTTTTGATTCATAAGTTTCTCTATTTTTTATAAAACTTGTACGAATCTGAGTCTATTCTTTCTTTTTTTTTTTCCCAGAACTTAAATGTTTTTCTACGTATGTATGCATTGTTTATACTCAAATATCATTTATCTGTCTTGACAAACTACAACCAAAAGAAAGGAGAAAAAGGGGAAGACCTTTCTAAAGACATTAATGTGGTAAATTCTTCTATTATATAAATTTTTGTAATTACATTCAAAAACTCATTATTTTTCATTTAATTTGACCCATTGAATAACTAGATTGCACTTACATTAGGAGATCAAATTTTTATTTCCCCTCTCAGATAATAAGCATATTCATTTTGCATACTTCAATTCCCCCAAAATTGCATACTGCAGCTTTCACACACTCCTGACACCACAAGATTATTACTTTTTTACCTATATAATTGATTTTTCATAAATTAATTACTTAATCAGCTGCTCCTTATTTCACTTAATCAATTAGTTTTGATTTTTCCTCACATTTTCAGACACAACGAATTATATATCCCTAAAAACAGATTTCTTATAATGAAAAGTCAATAAAAAGTTATATTTAACTAGCCTTAGATCGTGCACATAAAGTGCACTCAGCCTTAATTGGTTTAACTTGTTAATCAAATAGCAAGCAATTTTTGTTTAAATTAAGTTGGCCTATTTAAATACATGTTCAAATTTTTGAAGTCTTAAAATTTGATTATAATCCTATGCTAATAAAAAATTATTTTACTAGCTATTTTACTGACCACTTTTCACTACATTCATCCATTTGAAGATAAAAGTTTTTACTATCAAAGCATTTGAAATTTTAAGCAGTAATAAAGAAATGCTTTGGATGGCAGAACTTAAATAATTAAAGACATAACCAAATTAAATAACTTAAATAATTAAAGATATACACATAAAATCATTAACCATGCATCGCACAGAATTAAAGCTAGCGTTATTAAATGACAAATAACTTAAAATTCTCAATCATGTTGACACTATCTATCCAACTATAACACAAAGCACTCTTGAAGTTCAAGGCCACATGTATAAACCAAATAGTCATGAATAGAAGTTTCTATGAAAAAAAGGGCAAAAATGCACAGAACAAAAGCAATAAACGGTCATACTGTTCATGTAAAAACAATTAACTTGAGGAATTGCCATTGATCAATTTATAAATCAATTTACTAGCATACAACTATACAAGCATAACTTTTTTAAGTTGAGTTATCATCGTTAAGCAGTTTTGAAGTAAATGCTTTACCGAGATCTTCTGCTTTCTTTAGCTTCTCGTTTATCATCTCCTGCATACGGGGATCAGGTGCAGCTACAGGCAGAGGTGCCAATGGTGGTGGATTTGGCAGAGGTTGAGGCAGTGACGCTCTATCTTTGTTGAATGCATCCAAAAGCAGCATTGACTGTCACAATCAAAAAATGTCACTTGTTCAAAGGTCAAAAAGTTATCGTAGAATCAAGATCACGGAACTTCCACCACAACTCAAATCAAGAATTATCAATCTATGGCATTAATATTTTTATTGTTTAATACCTAAACCTCCAAAAAAAAAGGCATACCTGCTTGTCTGCTCTTTTAGTTCTAAGCTCTTCTACTTCTTCCAGTGCTCGAATCTTAAGATCTGTCTTGCCTTCAAGATCTGTATAATAAAAGAAACCGTGTATAAGTGGAATTTTTATAAACACATAAGATACACTCAAGGTTCCATGTGTTTATCCTCTTCACCAAAAGTGGACTTGCATAATTATTTCAACTTATAAATATGCATTTTAAAACAAGGAGTGATCTACAAAATTTACCAGATATGTAGGCTCAACAGTGTAAAAAAAATGAATCTTTTGCCAAATTCCTCCATAAATATTTAATTCTAAAGGATCCATCCAAATCATCCCTGTTTAGGGGCAATCCTAAACATGATTTCTCACTTCATCCCATCTACAAGTTATTAAAAGCAACTTAAAGCTAAAGCACTGGGGAAGAACAAAGTCCAACCACCAAAACAGTTCAGCCTCTCTACATGGAAACCTATAAATGCATGAAACCTATCAAGCCATTCAACTAAATCTACTTGATAATCAATTGGACAGCAAATCAGATGAATTCCTTAGAAGAAGAGAACATATAAAGGACACTAAGTTGGCCTCCTATTGACTGCAAGGACATAAAATAAATTAGCACACTTAGTTGGCCTCCTATTGACTGCAAGGACGTGAAATAAATTAGCACACTAAGTTGACCTCCTATTGACTGCAAGGATATGAATGTGCATGCAAAGAAAACATAATAATAATAATAATAATAATAATAATAATAATAATAATAATAATAATAATAATAATAATAAATTCTTAAACTCAGTGTCAGAAATTGAGTAATTTCAAGTGAATGAAAGTCATGAATGATTACGCAAAAAGTTCCTAATTGTAATATAGAAAAGTTCTGATGCTTGCTAAGTTGTCTTCAATCTACAGAAAGTTACAGAGCTCAAAACAACGACGTCTTAATTCTGGAATAATTCATATACCAGCTCAAATAAAATATTACCATGTTGATCAGCTTCTTTTAGTTTCTCCTTTATCTGCTTCGACAGCTCAAGCACTTCAGGTGTCTGCAATGTCAAAACTTTCAAAATCAAATAAAAAAAAAACATCAAACAAAACTAATGAAAGTGCATTAACTTATTTGGTCTCACCAGCGTAACCTGAGAAACTGATATAGCAATAGCAGCTTTTGCATCGTCATCTTCAAGACGCTTTAGAGCTCTGCCAATTTTCCTATCACACTCAACAATGAGTCTATCAATGGCATCTTCCAATTCTCTGTCATAGTTATCAACACCTTTTGCCTTGGCTTCTTCATAACTGGAAAGAGTTAAGTGATCACCTACATACTACTAGACCTTACTGCTTGCTAGAATAATGATAGGTCTTGTGCCAATGGTTCATTGGTAATTAAGCATGCCACTCTGACCCTTCCTTTCTACTGACATACTCACGTTGTAAATATATCAAATGTTTCAAAGTTCAAACTAGAAACAGCTTCAAGAATATAATCCTGTAAATATATGGAAAAACTCGCAAAAGATAAAACATAACAAAATCTAACCCTTGCTCCCAAGTCGGAGCAACCTGGAAGAGACCTCACCTTTGAAATTTACTGCTGCATACTACCTACTGACATACTCCAGGTCTCAAGAGAGTACAACTTAAATATTACTAACAATGTTAAGTTGAAACACAACAACTAATTGTTAGCAATAAGACTTAAAAAGGATACTCTTTCCTCAGTTGCAAAGAGTGGACCTTTGGGCACGGTCCCATGTCCATTTTCTGAATTAAGATAGGAAACAAATTTTGATCAGTAACGTAAAAAGTAATAGATTCAAAAAAAAAAAAGCATCAAAAACTCCAATCCAATGTATCACTAAAGCTGAAAATTTTAACAATCAAACTCAAAACCTTGATACTGATGGTCCATTATTTTCCTACCATCTAACTGATTACATATAGCATCTTTATAAATAAATGATTTTACCAAAATCCTCAGATCCACACCTCAAGCAAAAGAATTTCTATCCATAGATACCACAAATTAAAAAATAGAGTAGAAAGAAAAAGAAATTGGAAATACTATAATCAGTTTTTCTTGAATTTGTTTGTTTTCCATGTCACAGAAACAATGATAAATCAAAGAGAGTCATAATCCTTTCTTTTCCCTTGAAACTCCTAAGTAAACAAATTTAGGAAAAGAAAATTTTAATAAAGTTTTCCCTTTCGTTTTCTAATAACAACAAATACTACCCATCATCATGGTTTTTTACCACAGCCCGTCCCCTTTTCTCCTTGCTTTAGATTTCTTGTATCACTCAAACCATCCCCTAGCTATCAGTAATGCTCCTTTTGATTGTTACCTTTGGTACTCATTATGTGCTATTTTATTTGCTTCCTTAAAAGTTATTACAAGCAAAAGAAAATCCATATTTGATCAGTAAAAAAAAAGGTCAAAATGAAACACAATCATTCCATGTAAAATAAAATCATGCAGTTGTCCTAATTAGATATTAATTTTTAATTTGTCAAAAAAATTATTGCTTCAGTATTCAAACATACTTGCCTTTCATAAGCAAAGGAATTAGTACGAAAAAAAAAACCCTAATGGAACCTAATATAATACCATAAACCAATACTCCATCTAGAAAAATGTAGAATCAAGCTTCCATGTCTGTCCTTCCATCACATTTTCATAGAAACCAAAAGACTTTGCAAAACTCTTCGATTCCCTTAATCTATCGCTCCACAAATCAAACAAACCTCTCTCTAAGCTAAAATTCAACAAACAAATTACGTAATGAAAACACAGATTAGGGTCTAACTAAAGAAAGAGAATCTTGATAGCTGGTAATTAAGCGAATAGAAATTACTGAATAAATAAACAGTTAAAAACAATCGAAGTACCGTTAATTGGAAGAGCTCGTGAGGGCAAAGACCGGACAAAAAGAGACGACAAACATCGCGATCGTAGTACTTGCGATTCACCTCCCTTACGTCGCCATTTCGATTGGCTCCCATCAGCACATCAAGCTGTTTCCTCATTGCGTCCATTTTTCTTTTGTTTTTTCGATTTCCTCTTCCTTCCTTCCCTTGGAAAATTAAAGTGAACGGGGAATAGTTGAGCTACAGCACTTTTTTTCCCTCTCTCACAGAAGAGGTAAGGGAGACTTCTAGGGTTTGGTTTTTTCGGGTTCGCGAGTTTTGGGAAATTTGATGGATTTTGGTTACTAAACAGCAATGCCCTCGGTTTTTTTTTTAAGAAGGGAAGATTACTTTCATGTTTTGCACTTGTTCTATTAATTTTATTCTTACTTCAATTTC
This sequence comes from Heritiera fomes, assembly GCA_032173925.1. Taxonomy (NCBI): domain Eukaryota; kingdom Viridiplantae; phylum Streptophyta; class Magnoliopsida; order Malvales; family Malvaceae; genus Heritiera; species Heritiera fomes. Next base: position 28,704,668 of record JAPDPM010000001.1, read on the forward strand.
GTACACAACTACTTGGCTAACTTGAAAAGATAATTATATTATACATCACCAGTATAATTTTTTTATTCTACAAGTAATATTAGGATGATACAAATCTTATTTTATTTATTTTTATTTTCTTAATATTTTAAAGAATATGTGTAATCATCTTAATCTAACTTGTAAAGTCAAAAAACTCTACCAACGGTTTATAAAATAATTGTCCAACTTGAAAATAGCAGTGGAGGCGATATTAGTTAGGATTAATATCCAATACACTGTCAGTTGAGTTTTTTAATACCACAAGTGAGGTTAAGATGATACACATGTTCTTTCAAACTATTAAGAAAATAAAAAATAAATAAAATAAGACATGTGTAATCATACTAATTTCGTTTGTAGAGTAAAAAATCTCACTGACGATATATTGAATAATTATCTTATAAGTTTTTTTTTGTGATAATTATCCTATTTGTTATTAGGTTTATATATGATGTACTAACAATATATAGTCTTTATACACTATTAATATACCAAATATTGACATCTCATCAATAAACAAACTAAAAAAATATCAAATCCTTAAAAACGAATAGAAACAATTTTTTTTCAATTTTTTTATAAGGGCTTCTTGATGAGGTCTTAATCTCTTATTTATTGACAGTTTATAGAAACTATACACTATTAGTGCATCATATATAAATTCTTAGTTATTGGGTACTATAATCGTAAGATTAAAATCAGTAGTAAAACATGTGTTTAAACTGCAATTGTATTGGTCAGATGAATTATAGTGAGAAAAAAATATCTTTAAATATATTAGATTAAAATTTCTACAAAAAATTCATATATTTATAAATAATTTAAATTTTCTAAAGCTAAAATTTATTAAATTTTAATGATTAAATGAAGATATGTAACATTAGTAAAATAATATAAAATAATATTATTAACAAATTTATCATTATATTTATTAATTTTAAAAAAATATGAAATGAATCATTATATTTAAATCAATTTAAATATTTGTTTTTATTATGTAACAAATATTAATCAAATATGTTTTTTTATTTTTAGAATTTAAAAACAAAATAAAAATTAAAAAAAATCTAAAAAGATCGCTTACGAAAATTGCTTTTACAAATAAAAATAACTAATTAAATCGGTTCAATCCTCGAAGAAGCTCCCAACCTCGCCTCCTAAACCCATCTCCACCCGATTTGCACCCGTCACAAACCCACCTGAAAGAGACATTCGAATCTCAAGTCTGATTTTAAGATCTAGTTTTCTCTTGATCACTCTTTTAGTGACTCCGATTTCTCTCCCGTCGACACTTTCTCTGCCTACCTTAAAATGGAGCCATGGTGGCCAAGTTTACTAAAATCCCTTTGTTTTTTTTTCCTTTTTAAAGCAAATTATTAGTTTTCTTAAAATTAGGGTTTGAAGCAAACTTATATGAATTGTGTTGAAAATTTCCATTCAAAGCCCGATTAATTTATATAAATGAATTACAGGGTTTTAATGCAATATAATTGGGCTTTGTTTTCTTGTTGCTTCCTAAGGGGTTATTAAAATGTAAAAGTAAAATCTGAAAATGATCGAAATGTGAATTCTAGCATAAATTTTTTATGTTAAAGTAAAATCATGCACATTTTGTTCTAAATAAATTTCAATATAAGTTTTTAGTTAGTCAACAATATTTTTACTTTTATATCCAAAAGGAGCCTTAGTTTTTAAAGGAAAGGAAAATGGAGTTCCAATGGACATTGCTATGTTAGTACCTAGTTATATCAATGTCACGATTTGAAAGCCGTGACATACACTTAACGTTTATAGTTATTTTATTTAACAAATTTAGAAATTAGTTTTTTCTTTTCACTTTAATGTTTGTATTCGATGACAGTGTAGTCACTAAATGATTTTCATTTATCCTTTTTAGTTTTAATCAAACTTATTTTTTATTCCAAATGTGAGTTATAAAAACTATCCCATACATATAATGATCATTTTTATTCCATCACACAATCATGTCTAAAAACATATTAAAAATATCCCCCTTTATAATAAGAGATTTCCCTAGATAATCACCTGCAAGAGATAAGTATTTACTATATCCCAATCACAACAATCATTCCCATATCATCTCACATCCAATAACATCCATTCACATCTCTAAACTAATCAGATTCCAAGATCGCACTCGGTCATTATATCACTCACAAAATAATCTAAAATGATCCTAAGTTACATCTTAATACATTATAAGTAAATGTGTATTGTGTCTTGCATAATGTCCATACATGTAAGCAAAAGAGCAAATAAATTTCATATACCTCAAAAATAATAAAAAGTGGTGCTCAGAGGATGTAGACAAGTACCGTGGCTAGGTATAGTTCCCAAGAACTCGCACAGATACTCTGGCAACTGGCGCTTAGTTCAAATAGTCTACAAGTAGTGAAAATAATGGATGAGCAATCTACAACTCAGTAAGTAGTTTAAGTAAAAGCAAGTTAAACTCATATCGATCTACATGCATGTATATGCATGAACAATAAGTAAGGTGACATGAATGTGTGATACTATGTCCTAATGCCAAAAGTACAAATACAAGCTCACACTTTAAATGTTGAGGTTGTACGGAGTATTAGTAGGAAGGATACCTTAAGTACCTCATTTCCCCGAACATCAACACGATGCCTAAAAGACACAATCACGACACAATATTACACTGCGAATAATATACACAGCACTACACTGGTCAATATGCTTAGCTCAAAATGGATTACTAGACACTTTATTTCAAACAGATTTACTATGCATTTCATTCCAAACAGATTAACTATATACTTTGTTAAAACACAATCACTATGCATGTAGTTTGAAACACGATTGCTATGCATTTAGTTCAAAACACAAACATAATGCACCTAATTGATACACAATTACATTACAACTTGGTTTGAAACATGACCACTATGCATTTCGTTCAAAACAAATTCTTAGGCACTTTGTTTTTAAAACAGATGAACTTACGAAAAACGAAAATTGATTTAGTTAGGCGAAATGCTTCAAAGTACAAAAAATGAGTACAGAATCAAACACAAAACTAATCACTTTAGGCACAAACCTCAAATTACGGAAAACATTTTCATAATTAATTATCACTTTTAGGCAAAAGCCTCAAATCACTAAAATGACTTCAAACTCGATTATTTATCACTTTAGGTGTAAGCCTCAATTCACTAAAAACGATTTAAAAATTGATCACTTATCACTTTAGGTTAAGCCTCAATTCAACGAAAACTATTTCAAAACCGATCACTTATCACTTAAGGCGTGAGCCTCAGTTCATTGAAAACAATGATTGAAAGAGTTTAGGCATAACCCCGACCACTTAAACAATCACTAATAAAGAAGTGTTGCAAGTGTCACAACAGTATGGCCTAGATTTATTCCAGTCTCGCTGCGCAATCAAGAGCTAGAACTTGTCTGCTAGTTTTTCAGATAAGTATGATTTATCTAAAGCACTAGGCTCGATAGGTACTGTTGGCTTTTATAGCCAATACCGAGAGGGGGGTGAATCGGTTCTTAGCTAGCCTTAAGCCCGTTTTTCGATTCTTCTAAATTCTCTAGCCTATATGAATATTTTCTAAGTTCTCTAGCCTATTCAATCATGCAATATAAATTCAAAACAATAAACACAAATATAATTGCAAATAAGTAAAGAGAGTAAGGATAGAGAAATGTACGCAAGCGATTTATAGAGGTTCGACAACCTTGCCTACGTCCTCTACCTTGAGACGCTCCCAAGGATTTTCCCAAATTCACTATCCTTGAATTTGTTACACTCTCTCTTTTTCTAGGCTAAAGAGAAACATCTCTCTTTTTCTAGGCTCAAGAGAAACCTCCCTCTTTTTCTTAGGCTAAAGAGTAACCTCCTTATTTTTCTTAGGCAAAAGAGAAACCTTCCCTTTTACAAGGAATGAGTGTGTTTACAAATTGTGTAATCAAAGAAGCCCTCTAGATAGGCAAGTGATTACAAAGATTAAGCACAAATAAAAGCCTATACAAGATTTGTGCTAAGCAATACAAGGAATAAGAGAATGATAGATGACGAAGACTTTGTAGCTCTTGATTTGTTGTTTGAGGCTTGTGGATTTGAGGAAAATGAGTTTTGGAGTTGCTGAGTAGTTCCTCTTACTTCCTTTAGCTTCTAAGCCTCTATTTATAGTCCCTTGGATGGTTTGTGGACGTTGGGTGGAGCCAAAATCGAATATGACCGTTGTATCTCACAAAACTAGCCGTTATAGGCTATTTTCGTCCCGAGGGATCGATCCCATTCTCAAAGGGATCGATCCCTTTTGTCCATAATCTTCATTCTTGGCTTCAAGGACCTTGGGAAGACATTCTGCCAAAAAGGGATCGATCCTGCTACAGTGGGGATCGATCCTTTTCTTCCATAAGGCATTTTTCCTGCACTTTTGGGTTAGAAATAATATGACCTTTGATCCTAATTCAACCCAAAACGTTTATAAGCTTTAAGGAAGTTTTTCTTGACTTTCTCAAATTAAAATATTGTCCAAAAACTTATAAGTAATTTTCTAAACTTATGTTCAATAATTCTTGAGAAAATTACTTAATATTGAATGTAGACACCGAATTTTGTTCGAAGAACTTTAAAAAATTGAAAAAAAAGCAAAAAAATAAAAAATAAAAAAATAATAATAAATAAATTAAACTCATTCTTCAATGCCCAAGCATCATGTAAATTTAAGCCAAGGTTGACTTGAGAGATTTAGACCAAATATGAATAAGTCAATAAAAGGAAAATAAATCATGCAAAAAAGGAAATAATTAAATGCAAGAAAAGCTGAAAATAAGTTACCAAAAATAATACAATGAAAAAAGGAATAAAAAGATAGGTCAAATAAAAAAATAAATGACAAAATAAAAATTCTCTAATCATGGGGTTAATACATTAAAATCAAGATCTTTCTTTCCTAAATAAGGAGGGGCTACATGGTTAAAAAGGGGCAGAACCCTAGAAAACCCTGGGGAAAAAGACCATAAAAAAACGGGGGATTTTGGACAAAAAAAAAGATAAGAAAAAACCCTAGGGACCCTAGAAAAAAAAACCTAGTAGGAGAAGAAAAAAAAACTAGCTAGGGCCACCTTCACCATCGTTCCCAGCCACCATCGCTTCCTCATCACCACTGCTGCTACTACGTACTCACTGCTTATCACCATCAGACCACGCTTCCATCATCCAACCATCTCTGCTTGCTGCCACTGCTCCATTCCTGCTGCACACTGCCAACCCTGAAGTGTCTTCCTACTGTTCCTGCGAGCCATTGAAGACATTATCCCTTTCCTGCTTTTCCTTGCCGCAACCACCTGTCGCACCCCTGTTGCTGCACTTCACCACTGCCTTCTTCATTGTCTAGCTCGCTGCATCATTCCTGGTTCCAGCATCATTCCAACATCGTCAACATCCGTCTGTTTCTTTCTCTGTTTCATCAACATCGTCATCTTGCTTCATCACTATCACTGCCAAGCCCTACCGTCGCTGCTCCCATCGTCGAATCCCTGCTGCTGAGCCCTACCCTGCGTTCCTTCCTTCATTGGAGGCAGTACAACATTGCACCGCTACTACCCTTGCCGCATCCAACCTTGCTGCTCTGCTTCATAGCTTCTCGGTTGCAGCCATCGCTGAGTTGTTGTGCCATCGCCACCTTCAATCCCCATTCCCAGTCCCGAGCTGCAGTGCTTGCACCGTGCCTCTTGTTTCCGGCGCACCACCCTACACAGCACCGCCACTCTTGCAACCCTCTTTGCAGCCCGCTACCGTCCATCGTTATTCTCCCCTGGCATCACACCGCTGGCTGTGTCACGACCACAGTTGTAGCACTCCTCAAGTGTTCAATACCCTATTACGTTGCTACTGTTTTGAGTAGATATTTCTAGAAGTCAAGGCAAAGGTTCATTGATCCGACAATAAGAAGACTTAGTGGACAGCACGTTCTTGCTTAGTTGCTTGAGTCTTTGTTGCTGTGTTGGCTTTTGTTGAGTCTTTGTTTACTATCAAACATTGCCTGAGAAGAAGGTGTCTTCCACGTGAAAAAGAAAAGGAAGTTGAAAGTGGGTCATCTCGTCAAGGTATATCCTTTGCCTTGTGCTTTGTAAATTCTGTTTTCATGCATGCAATAATAGTGATAAATAAAAAGAAACGGAAATAACAAAAGTTGATAAGTTTATATACATTTTACTTACATGCATCATTGATTGTATGTATCCATGCACTTAGTTTTAGGTTGGATAAAAGAATCTATATAAAAATATATTTCTTTAGAAAAGAGATTAAAAAAAAGAAGAGTTGTCTTGTATTTTAAGTATGTTAAAAATTTCACATACGTAATTTTTTGTTGTTAAGAGAGTTTTTTTTAAAAAAAGTAACAAATAAAGCAATAAAAAATAATAAAACAAATAAATAAAAGATAAATACAAATAATAAATTTGGATTTCCGATGATAAGATTTTGAAGAAATCACAAGTAGTGATTCTTCGATAATCTTTAGGATCGAGAAAATTCATTAGATGTTACCAGCGTATTGGAATATCTAATTTGCTTTATCTCGATATCAAAGTTCCTTATAAATATATAAAAAAATATATAATGATAAAATAAATAAAAAGGGCTAAAAAGTAAATAAATATAAACTTAAAATAAATAAATTTAAATATAAATTTTTAATAATAAATTTCAAATTTCCGATGATAAGACGTCGAAGAAATCGCAAATAGTGATTCTTCGATAATCTTTAGGGTCGAGATAAAATCTTTAATGTCACCAGCGTATTGGGACATTTAAATAATTTTATTCCGATATAAAGAAAATATTAATAAGATTTCTTAGCATAAAAAAATAAATATAAAGATGGTAATAAAAATAATAACATAAAAATAAGTAAATATGAGAAAATAGTAAGCGAATAGAAATTAAAAAAAAAAGAGCTTTTAAATAGGTAAAAATTTAGGAATTAAAATATAAGAATATACATCTTAAATATAAAAGGATCCCCGATGATAGGATTCCTTAGAAATCACAAGTAGTGATTCTTTGATTATCCTTAGGGTCGAAATAAAATATTTGAATACTACCAGCGTATTGGGGTATTCAAATAATCTTAGTTCGATATTAAGATTTCTAATATAATCAACTTATATGAAATAAATTAACAAATAAATAAATATTTTAAACAAACAAATAAACAAGACTTCAAAATAAAGAGTAAAACAAATTAAAAAAATAAATAAGATATAAATAATGTCCGATGATGAGATGTTACGGAATTCACAAGTAGTGATTCCTAATTGATCTCTAGGTGAGAGAAATATGCTAAATGTTACCAGCGTATTGGAATATTTAATATGATTTTTCAATAAAAACAAGATTTTATAAATATAAATAAATTACAAAATAATAATATAAGTATAAATGAATTAAAAAAATAATAAAATGAAACAATGGATTTCTCATGTGCATCATCTGTATTTTGATTGCATCATTTGCATCCATGAAATTTCAAAATAAGTGTGAATCTCCCAATGATGGGATTCTATAGAAATCGCAAGTAGCGATTCTTAAGAAATCGCAAGGTGAGGGAATTATCCGAAATGCTACCAAAAGTATTGTGGTACTTCAGAATAATTTTCAATACAAAAGATTTTCACTTATTACAAATAAAAAAATGAAATTTAAATATTTCAAAATAGAATAAATAACAAAATGATTTCGAAATAAATAAAGTTTTTTTAAATATTTAATTAAGACCATTTTATTAAGATCAAAAGATAAGACATGATTAAGTGGTACCGTTCTTTAACGGGCGTTTTGGGGGTGCAAATCCTTCCCCACGCGTAACCGAACTCTCGAACCCAAACTTTGTTTTCGCAGACCAAAAATTATTTTTTTTTGATAAAACTTAATTAATTTTAAGATTTTATTAAAAAGATAAATAATCTTAGGTGACCAATCACACCTAGCCAAAAAAGATTGGTGGCGACTCCTCTTTATTGTGTTTATTCAAAATCGTCTAGCGATCGAGTCCCCGGACGAAAATCGTTACGACAGCTTGGCGACTCCACTGGGGAAATTAGAGAGTCGAACCATGATTAATCATGTTTTATCCAAAATCTTAGTTAATGGTCTTAATAAATATTTAAACTTTTCATAAAAAAATAAAAAAAAACAAAAAAATACAAACAAAATGTGTGAATCATCTTTATCATTTGCATTTTGTTAGGATGCACTTTAAATTTTGTTCTTTTGCATACATGAAATATTCATTGCATACAATAACCCTACACCCGGGTTTGTCCCTTTTAGGAGAGAGTATAGTACCTTTGCTCTCGTGAGGTGATAACCTCCGCAATGGCAAGCGAAATACTCTCACTCAAGTTGAACCCTTTCCGTTTGTAGCCTGTCATGGGTGAGGATTGGGGTGCCTTACTAGTCTAGTGTGGACGTCAGTAAGAAACAATTTGAGAACCTTTTACCCTTTAGAGACTTAAACCAAGCATGTACTGAGCCATAGAGAAACTAAGCTTAGCTAGAGCCATACCAGCCTTTTGTGGAGGTTACCTTAAATCATAAATGAATACTTTTATGTAACACCTTTATGGGAAATATAATAAAGTGAATATTGAAATTGTGAAAAAAAATATAAAAATAAAAAATAAAAACCCTTCTCATTCAATTTTATTTGTGATTTCAATAGCATGCATATTCTAAAAAAAAGATTTTCATTTTTTTAAAAAAAAGAAGGCGTTTTTGTAAGATTTTAAACTTGATATATGCATCTCATCACATGTGCAATAGCTATTGAATTTCATGCACATACATGCATTTAGCATGCATGCATACATTTCATCTTGTGCCCACTTATGAAAATTTTTGGTGATCATAAGTAATGACATCAAATCTTGGAAGTAAAAAGTTAAGATTTTTAAAATCCTCACCAGCGTATTGGGATGATTTTAATATCTTTTCTTTTATGGCACAATTTCAAATAATAATATGCTCTAAATTGTGGTAAACAAATGTTAGAGGTGCCAAAATAAAGAAGCCACCGCATTCTGAACCACTTATTCGACATCATTACAGTACTCAATCAAAGGCCGAAGCCATGGAAAATGAACATGTTGAGCGAATGGAAAAGATGGAAAGAATTCAACAAGAGCTAGCTAAATCTCAAGAAGAATCTCAGAAGCAAATGTCGAAGATGATGGAGATGATGATGACTTTGATGAAAGGCAAAGAGGTCACAGAAGGATCAGGAAATGAGCCTCAACCTATGAGAGAGAATCTACTGTACCCATCGAAGTTTATAGCCCCTCAAACTCAAACTTCCCAAAGAGCTTATCCTCAAGCTCATGTTTTTGTGAATCAACAACCAGACCGAGGACAGCACTCGAGATCTAGCCCTGTTGATCCTATTGTTGTTCCAAATTTACATGATCCCATGGAGCAAGAAAAGTTGAGGAAAGAAAGTGGCGAGTCACAACAAAAATATGAACTGTTGGATGAAAGGTTAAGGGCAATCGAAGGAATGGATTTCTTTGGAAATATAGATGCTAATGAGCTTAGTTTGGTCCCAGATCTAGTAATTCCACCGAAATTTAAAGTACCTGAATTTGAGAGATACGATGGGACCACATGCCCAGTAGCTCACATCACTATGTTTTGTCGAAAAATGTCTGGGTATACAAATAATGATAAGTTACTCATCCATTGCTTCCAAGATAGTTTAACTGGAACAGTAGCCAAGTGGTACAATCAGCTTGATCGGAGTTACGTTCGCAAATGGAATAACCTGGCAAAAGCCTTCTTGTCCCAGTATAAGCACATGACTGACATGGCACCAGATAGATTGTCTTTGCGAAATATGGAAATGAAGCCTTCTGAAAGTTTCAAGGAGTATGCCAATAGGTGGAGGGGCCTCGCATCTCAAGTGCAGCCTCCCCTTACTGAGAAGGAAACCACAGCATTGTTTGTCAATACGTTGCCATCACCGTATTATGATAGGCTTGTGGGGAGTGCTACAAAAAAATTTTGCTGACTTGGTAATTTCTGGAGAAATGATAGAGAATGCCATTAAGAATGGTAAAATTGAGGATGCTTCTACTTCAAATAGAGTTGGGGCAAATAAGAGGAAGGAGGGAGAAACACAAGCTGTTACCATTGAAAATCAACCACCAAGGAGTTTCGTTCCTTTTCAACCCTATACTGCACATCCCCCATATCCTTATTATCCAAATATAGACAACACTACCCATAATCCTTTTGTTTATCACCCAAGTTGGCAATCAAATTTTCAAGTCCCTACTCAATCAAACAAACCGGTGGGTAGTCAAAAAGGGTGAGGAACAATCAAGGGAGAATCTCTGTGGACCCAATTCCTATGACCTATACAGAGTTATTTCCACAATTGGTGAGAGATAATCTTGTTGCACCTGTTTATCTAGAACCATTAAAACCTCCATATCCTAAACGGTATGATGCCACTGCTCGATGTGACTATCATTGTGGGAATGTAGGCCACTCCATAGAGACTTGCCCTGCTTTTAAATACAAGGTGCAGAGTTTGATCAATGTTGGCTTGCTAAATTTTGATAAGAAAGAAAAGTAAAATGTTGGTGGGAACCTTTCGCTGCAAAAAGGCATAGATTTTGGAAGACAAGTGTTCTATGAGGAAAGGCCAAAGTTTGTCACTTTTGAGTTATTCTAAAGTAATGAAATTCCTTAAATGCTTACGCCTATAAGCTTTAGGGAAATTTTTATGCATGGGCTAGTTTATCTATTATCATTTGAATAAAATGACAAATGCATTTGCACTACATATCCTCTTCCATACAGATCTTGTTTTCATCTCTTTGTATTTCAGCCACACTTAACTTCCAAAAAATGAATGAGCAGTCAATTATGACAATAGTCTGGGATTTTATTTTGAAAATTCTATTTCTATTGGCAAAGTCAGTGATCATTCTTGTCCTTTGAATTGCTAAAATTGTTGAAGCAATAAAGAGATAGCTCCTATCAAGAGAAGTTAAAATCGCATGAAATGAGAAAGAAGTGAAGCTCTTGTATCCATTTTGTTCAATAAATGTTCTTCAATAAGAGTATTTACATTTGAGATGAGAAATGGCCGTCTTTGATCTATCCTTCGTGCATGAGTAAAATTATCCATTTGCCACCCCCATTGAGCCTATTATGATTTTTCAAAACAAACCCACCAAGGATCACCCTTCACATTGAGGGGCAAATTTTGAAAAAAAAAAACCAGTCGACAAATGAAGAAATTCAGGTTATGAGTTATGAAAAAATCTCAAGAGAAAATACCTTTTGGTGTTTGAGTCCTCTGTAAAAAAAAAGGAGGGGTGAAAATGAAAAGTTGTAAAAAAAAAAGAAAAAAATGGAAGAAGAAAAGGAAATGATGAAAATGAAAATCAATTAAGGCAAAGCGGCAAGCATGCTTTGCATGATGATAAATGATCCTTTGGTTTTTGACCCTTAAAGAAACAAATTTTGAGCTTGATTATATCCATTTTTTTTCATAACCCATCACCAGAGCCTACATTACGTGCCTTAAAAGTCCATTTTGATCAAATGTGAATACTTGAAATTGGAGAATCATGCATTGAACTTGGACATACTTATGATGCCATCAAGAAACAACAAGATTGCGATTTGTTTGTTGGGAATATTAGTGAAGTTGAAAAAAAAAAGAATGAATGAGAAAATGAAAAAAAAAGAAAGAAAAGACAAAAAAGAAAAAAAGAAAGGAAAAAAGAAAAGAAGGATAAAAGGGGGAAGCTCAAATTGAAAACCCGAAAGGGCGGTTTGAGTTAAAAGAATGATAATCTAGTTGAAGATTTGGGAAGATATTTTGACATAAGGAGAACCAGCATCATTTGAGAATCTCATGGTGTAGGGGGCAACTCAATTTGATCGAGAATGTCAATTGAATAGATTTTTCAAAGAATCCTGACTAGTTTGTCAAAATTGTCTGATTTTTCATTGAGAACCTATCATTGTCGTTTGCTCTAAATTATCCAGTTCTTAATTGAGAATCTATCATTGTTATCCACTTTGAATTATCCAATTTCTTATTATACTTTATCAAGTTTGTTCCTACATTCTCCCAAGCTTTCTAATGTTCATACTTTCCCAAAATGGATTGAGGAAATTGGTGACTAAACTGCATTTGTCATGGAATTGGAATGATAATGAATAAATGACAATTATACATGAAAATCTTTAGCATTACTTTGGAAAAGATTCTAAAGATGACAAAGGGCCATATACAAAAAGAAAGCAAGAATGTTGAATGTAGCTGACATATGTGCTTCTACGAACGAGATGGGAAATAAAGAAGAAAGTCTTTGTGAGAAGAAGAAACGATCCTAATGAAGAAAGCCATGGATTTTCGGCACCGAAAAAAAAGAGAAATTTTGAGAAAAAGGAGACTTCTGTCATTTAGGCATTCATATCATTCTAAAAGATGCATGCATCATGGTTTTTAACTATTACATTGGGGCATATTTCAAGAAAGCATTTGCATTACCATCATTGTGATAGACATTTTTTAGGGGCATGCATTTTGCATTTGCATCATTAAAAAAATAAAAGAAAAAAAAAGAAAATGAATGAATAAGGAATGCAATGGGGTTAGCTGTTCCTTAAAGAGTAAGAAAATCTTTCTTTAAAGAAAAATGGTGCAGTCATGACAAGAGTTTAAGTCTAATGTCGTTGGCATTGTTGGATGGTTTCAAGCCCAATGAAATTAGCTTATGAGTAAATGAGATTTAGTTGGCTTCATTGTAAAATTGATGCATGATAAGACTTAGATCTTCTAGATTCAACTTACAAAACCAATGAACACTTAGGATGAGAAACTCTAAGTCAAGATGTGAAAGTCTAAAGATGAGAAATTCTTGGGATGTGAATCTCTAAGTCAAGATGAGAAACTCTTAGGATGAGAAACTCCAAGTCAAGATGTGAAACTCTTGGGATGTGGATCTCCGAGTCAAGATGAGAAACTCTTAGAATGTCCAAATCAAGATGAGAAACTCTTAATATGTGAATCTCTTAGTGTGAACATTCAAGTCAAGATGTGAAACTCTTAGGATGTGAATCTCCAAGTCAAGATGAGAAACTCTTGGGATGTGAATTTCCAAGTCAAGATGAGAAACTCTTAAGATGTGAATCTCTTAGAATGCAAATATTCGAGTCAAGATGTGAAGCTCTTGAGATGTGAATCTCCGAGTCAAGATGGGAAACTCTTAGGATGGAAATTTCCAAGTCAAGATGAGAAACTTTTGGAATGTGAATTTTCAAATCAAGATGTGAAACTCTTAGAATGTGAATCTTCAAGTCTAGATGCGAATCTCTTAGGATGTAAATCTTCAAGTTTTTCTAGATGCGAATCTCAAAATTTTTTGTGAATCATGGAATATTTTCTTCGTTCCAAATATGTGAATTTCTCTAAAAAAACAAAATTTCTCTTATTGAATTCACTTTTTCATAGTGGATCAAGCCTTGGTAGGGAGTCAAGGTATTATGTTTCAAAATCGAATTCACTTTTTCACAGTGGATCGAGCCTTGGTATGGAGTCAAGGTATCATGTGTTTCAAAATCGAATTCACTTTTTCACAGTGGATCGAGCCTTGGTAGGGAGTCAAGATATTAGGTTTTAAAGTCGAATTCACTTTTTCACAGTGGATCGAGCCTTGGTATGGAGTCAAGGTATCATGTGTTTCAAAATCGAATTCACTTTTTCACAGTGGATCGAGCCTTGGTAGGGAGTCAAGGTGTTAGGTTTTAAAGTCGAATTCACTTTTTCAAAGTGGATCGAGCCTTGGTAAGGAGTCAAGGTATCATGTGTTTCAAAATCGAATTCACTTTTTCGAAGTGGGTCGAGCCTTGGTAGGGAGTCAAGGTATCATGTGTCTCAAAATCGAATTCACTTTTTCACAGTGGATCGAGCCTTGGTAGGGAGTCAAGGTATTGTGTTTCAGAATCGAATTCACTTTTTCAAAGTGGATCGAGCCTTGGTAGGGAGTCAAGGTATCATGTGTTTCAAAATCGAATTTACTTTTTCAAAGTGGATCAAGCCTTGGTAGGGAGTCAAGGTATCATGTGTTTCAAAGTCGAATTCACTTTTTCACAGTGGATCGAGCCTTGGTAGGGAGCCAATGTATCATGTGTTTCAAAATCGAATTTAGCTTTTCAAAGTGGATCAAGTCTTAATAGGGAGTCAAGATATTATGTGTTTCAAATCGAATCCATTGTTTCTCATGGGTTGAGCCTTGGTATGGAGTCAAGGTATTATTTTCGAGAATCAAAACTGAATTTTCCCAAAAAATAAAAAAATGAAAAAAATGACTTCAGACAAAATTGTTGTCTAAAGTCTTTGCCCTATTCCTGATTCTCATCAATGTGCAAAGAGGGGCAGCTGTAGACACCGAATTTTGTCCGAAGAACTTTAAAAAATTGAAAAAAAAGCAAAAAAATAAAAAATAAAAAAATAATAATAAATAAATTAAACTCATTCTTCAATGCCCATGCATCATGTAAATTTAAGCCAAGGTTGACTTGAGAGATTTAGACCAAATATGAATAAGTCAATAAAAGGAAAATAAATCATGCAAAAAGGAAATAATTAAATGCAAGAAAAGCTGAAAATAAGTTACCAAAAATAATACAATGAAAAAAGGAATAAAAAGATAGGTCAAATAAAAAAATAAATGACAAAATAAAAATTCCCTAATCATGGGGTTAATACATTAAAATCAAGATCTTTCTTTCCTAAATAAGGAGGGGCTACATGGTTAAAAAGGGGCAGAACCCTAGAAAACCCTGGGGAAAAAGACCAAAAAAAAACAGGGGATTTTGGACAAAAAAAAAAGATAAGAAAAAACCCTAGGGACCCTAGAAAAAAAAACCTAGTAGGAGAAGAAAAAAAAACTAGCTAGGGCCACCTTCACCATCGTTCCCAGCCACCATCGCTTCCTCATCACCACTGCTGCTACTACGTACTCACTGCTTATCACCATCAGACCACGCTTCCATCATCCAACCATCTCTGCTTGCTGCCACTGCTCCATTGCTGCTGCACACCGCCAACCCTGAAGTGTCTTCCTACTGTTCCTGCGAGCCATTGAAGACATTATCCCTTTCCTGCTTTTCCTTGCCGCAACCACCTGTCGCACCCCTGTTGCTGCACTTCACCGCTGCCTTCTTCATTGTCTAGCCCGCTGCATCATTCTTGGTTCCAGCATCATTCCAACATCGTCAACATCCGTCTGTTTCTTTCTCTGTTTCATCAACATCGTCATCTTGCTTCATCACTATCACTGCCAAGCCCTACCGTCGCTGCTCCCATCGTCGAATCCCTGCTGCTGAGCCCTACCCTGCGTTCCTTCCTTCATTGGAGGCAGTACAACATTGCACCGCTACTACCCTTACCGCATCCAACCTTGCTGCTCTGCTTCATAGCTTCTCGGTTGCAGCCATCGCTGAGTTGTTGTGCCATCGCCACCTTCAATCCCCATTCCCAGTCCCGAGCTGCAGTGCTTGCACCGTGCCTCTTGTTTCCGGCGCACCACCCTACACAGCACCGCCACTCTTGCAACCCTCTTTGCAGCCCGCTACCGTCCATCGTTATTCTCCCCTGGCATCACACCGCTGGCTGTGTCACGACCACAGTTGTAGCACTCCTCAAGTGTTCAATACCCTATTACGTTGCTGCTGTTTTGAGTAGATATTTCTAGAAGTCAAGGCAAAGGTTCATTGATCCGACAGTAAGAAGACTTAGTGGACAACACGTTCTTGCTTAGTTGCTTGAGTCTTTGTTGCTGCGTTGGCTTCTGTTGAGTCTTTGTTTATTGTCAAACATTGCCTGAGAAGAAGGTGTCTTCCACGTGAAAAAGAAAAGGAAGTTGAAAGTGGGTCATCTCGTCAAGGTATATCCTTTGCCTTGTGCTTTGTAAATTCTGTTTTCATGCATGCAATAATAGTGATAAATAAAAAGAAACGGAAATAACAAAAGTTGATAAGTTTATATACATTTTACTTACATGCATCATTGATTGTATGTATCCATGCACTTAGTTTTAGGTTGGATAAAAGAATCTATATAAAAATATATTTCTTTAGAAAAGAGATTAAAAAAAAAGAAAAGTTGTCTTGTATTTTAAGTATGTTAAAAATTTCACATACGTAATTTTTTGTTGTTAAGAGAGTTTTTTTTTAAAAAAAAGTAACAAATAAAGCAATAAAAAATAATAAAACAAATAAATAAAAGATAAATACAAATAATAAATTTGGATTTCCGATGATAAGATTTTGAAGAAATCATAAGTAGTGATTCTTCGATAATCTTTAGGATCGAGAAAATTCATTAGATGTTACCAGCGTATTGGAATATCTAATTTGCTTTATCTCGATATCAAAGTTCCTTATAAATATATAAAAAAAATATATAATGATAAAATAAATAAAAAGGGCTAAAAAGTAAATAAATATAAACTTAAAATAAATAAATTTAAATATAAATTTTTAATAATAAATTTCAAATTTCCGATGATAAGATGTTGAAGAAATCGCAAGTAGTGATTTTTCGATAATCTTTAGGGTCGAGATAAAATCTTTAATGTCACCAGCGTATTGGGACATTTAAATAATTTTATTCCGATATAAAGAAAATATTAATAAGATTTCTTAGCATAAAAAAATAAATATAAAGATGGTAATAAAAATAATAACATAAAAATAAGTAAATATGAGAAAATAGTAAGCGAATAAAAATTAAAAAAAAGAGCTTTTAAATAGGTAAAAATTTAGGAATTAAAATATAAGAATATACATCTTAAATATAAAAGGATCCCCGATGATAGGATTCCTTAGAAATCACAAGTAGTGATTCTTTGATTATCCTTAGGGTCGAAATAAAATATTTGAATACTACCAGCGTATTGGGGTATTCAAATAATCTTAGTTCGATATTAAGATTTCTAATATAATCAACTTATATGAAATAAATTAACAAATAAATAAATATTTTAAACAAACAAATAAACAAGACTTCAAAATAAAGAGTAAAACAAATTAAAAAAATAAATAAGATATAAATAATGTCCGATGATGAGATGTTACGGAATTCACAAGTAGTGATTCCTAATTGATCTCTAGGTGAGAGAAATATGCTAAATGTTACCAGCGTATTGGAATATTTAATATGATTTTTCAATAAAAACAAGATTTTATAAATATAAATAAATTACAAAATAATAATATAAGTATAAATGAATTAAAAAAATAATAAAATGAAACAATGAATTTCTCATGTGCATCATCTGTATTTTGATTGCATCATTTGCATCCATGAAATTTCAAAATAAGTGTGAATCTCCCAATGATGGGATTCTATAGAAATCGCAAGTAGCGATTCTTAAGAAATCTCTAGGTGAGGGAATTATCCGAAATGCTACCAAAAGTATTGGGGTACTTCAGAATAATTTTCAATACAAAAGATTTTCACTTATTACAAATAAAAAAATGAAATTTAAATATTTCAAAATAGAATAAATAACAAAATGATTTCGAAATAAATAAAGTTCTTTTAAATATTTAATTAAGACCATTTTATTAAGATCAAAAGATAAGACATGATTAAGTGGTACCGTTCTTTAACGGGCGTTTTGGGGGTGCTAATCCTTCCCCACGCGTAACCGAACTCCCTAACCCAAACTTTGTTTTCGCAGACCAAAAATTATTTTTTTTTGATAAAACTTAATTAATTTTAAGATTTTATTAAAAAGATAAATAATCTTAGGTGACCAATCACACCTAGCCAAAAAAGATTGGTGGCGACTCCTCTTTATTGTGTTTATTCAAAATCGTCTAGCGATCGAGTCCTCGGACGAAAATCGTTACGACATTGAAAACCATTTTATAAAGTATTAAGACCCATAAGAATATATCATTAAATCATGGTCTTAATGTTTGATATGATCACTTGAAATGTATTGAGAAAATCATGTGTGATAAGGCAAATTTATAATATGAATTAAAACATTAAAGCTTACTTAAGTTTTTGTAATTTCAAAATATATATGGCAATTTAAAGCTAACAATCTCCTCCTTTTTGATATGACAAAACTTAATGTAAATTTGCTTTGAAAATTCTTTGATAAAATACTCCCCCCCTCAAATAAAGCAGGATTTAAGCTCCCCCTTAATATAAGTATGGGTTTTGAAAATGAATTTTCAAACTATTTCTCCCCCGTTATCTCTCCCCCTTTCTATCTCACCCTTTTAATATCTATCTCTCCCCCTTTTTGTCATAGCAAAAAGAAGGAAAAAATAAGAAAAAATATGCTCCCCTTAAAATCATGGCTATGTGAGAAGAGATAAAATATGCTCCATCCAACAAGAAATGTGTTAGTACATGAGACTCATAGCACAAATAAGTCAATATTCACAAAGAGTATAAAATATTCATGCAAAGAATATGACTTATGATCCTATACCAATTGTTTATAAATAATTTTGCAAGAAGTTCACAATTGGTAAGAAATGAAGCAAGTTTAGTATAAATATCTACTAAGGTCTATGACTTGCTTATTTCAATCCTATTAAGCACCTAAGTGTATCAATTGTTCTCTAAAGTCCAACTAAGGTGCATGTCAACACATCATGATTATGAGCTAAAATTATATAACATATCATATGCATGTGCTCATAAATCACGTTCAAGCAAGAGTGTATATAGAATCAAGACATATAGCAATTAACTTCAAATTCTAGCACACAAGAGTTTCATGCAAAAATATCCTAAGAGAATTCTCCTCTATTTGTCATTTCAAACTAAAGAGCACGAGAAGAATTGTCAATTTAAAGCTCATACCAATTGGCAATTTAGATTTGGCTTACCAAGTATTGAAAATATGGTTGCCAATGATATTAATTGTCATTTCAATCTAAATACCAATTGTTACTAACGGTTGACTTAGTCATTTTGCATGAATCCAATATCTATGTGTAGTGTGCTCATGTCAAGACAATAATCATTCTAAATATGCAAGAACACAACACACATCATCAACTATGCATGTGGATCAATTAATCATTAGCACACTATCATAGAGTATTAATCCATATTCATATTCACAACATTATACCACATGGAAGATACAAAAAGTCAAGGTATTCAAGCAAACACATTTTCTTCCATGAAACTAAAGAATTCTATGCTCAATTTTCCATTCAAGATTTTAACTAATTATGAGCAAGAAAGATTCATTAAAGCCCAAGTTCTTTAATAATTTGGCCATAAAGAATTAATTTAATGGATGATAAATTTTCATGTAACTCAACATTTAGGATTCATTTATCATCACACATTGTAGACCAAGGAAAATTATGACCTTATACCAATTGTTGAATTTACATTTGAAATCAATCCTTAAAGTCAAGTTTTAATTATTCTTCCACTAGATGTATAATTATCATGAAACCTAATGTGGAGTAGTTGAGTCAAGCTAAGAAACATAATCCTATAAGCATGCTTGACTAAGATGAACAAAAGGAATGATCAATATTCGTGATGCACAAGTTCATCAAATTCTCAAATATATATACACAAATCATTGAAATAAATCTCAAAAATTATGTTTAAGCATTCATTGAAAATATATTTCAAGATTATTTCAAGCATCATGAATGTTTTCAACAATGAGAATGATTTTGCACTCGTGAGCTCAAGAAAAATGGTATTGATTGTTGAAAGTGATACCATTTGTTGGAAATGATATTAATTGATGAAGTTGAGGCATGATAGCAATGAATGATGAATTTTCATATATTAAAGATCATCAAAAAGAAGTTAAAACAATGAATTTTAAGTTGAGAAGAGAGAAAGTATCAAAACAATGAAAAGTTCTTCTTAATTTCGGTTGAAAACATGCAAGAAAGCCTTTTCTGGCCTGGGGGGATCAATCCCTATAGGAGGGGGATCGATCCCTTAACTCCAGAATACACCAATTTTGTTTTCTGCACAAAGGGATCGATCCTGCTTGTTGAGGGATCGATCCCTCATCCTGTTTCTGCAGATTTTTGACAGAAAATCCAACTTTTGAGGTACCAAAACTTCGTTTTTGAGTATTTTAAGTCCAAGTAAAGGTTTAAACATTTTTAAAACATGATTTTGGACTTTTATGAATGAAAAACATGAATGAAAAACCATTTTACAAAATATTTTGCAATTTTGGAAGAATTTTCACAATAAAATGCATTTTTGGTCTCAAAGGAGGTCATTTTGAGAGTTAAGCATATTTTGACAAAACTAAGACATTAGAAACCACAAATATGCCAAAACAAACTTGTTCACATAGATTTTAAGCACATATAACATCAAATAATCATACTTGTGAACATTATGCCATGATTTCCAACATACAAGTTCTTCATTAATGCATATGACATGGCATTTTGCATATATGACATATTTGGCAATTTGAGGCAAGTAAATACATTATTAACACATAGAAAACTTGCTTAAAATGCAGAAATCCAATAAAAATTTCAAAATCATAAGTCATGCCTTTCATTCAATCATCAAGTACTATAATCAAACAATCAAAAATCTTTGTTATGCCTTTTTGTTCAATCATTCAACTCACAATGCATCAAGAATCATCAACCAAGTGCCTCAATAAAACATATAAATAATTTTAGCAAAAATGAGTTTTGAAGAGATAGGATTTAAGCTTACAAAACTCCTTTGCTAGAGAATGCTTTACCTTGAATAGTTGAATCCACCTTAAGCCTTTTTTGAAGGATTGTTGTGACCTTGCCAAGGATGGATTTCCAAGCTCTTCCTTTTTCTCATTAGCACAAGCAACTCCATGGATGTGTAGAGCATTTGAACTTTATTGTTTCATTGTAGCTCCATGCTCTAACACTCCTACAACAAACAAGTTTAAACATGTTTTGGTACCCAAATTTTCTTGGGTCCATGAGAGTTAGTGTTCACAATTTTAGATCCCTTAGGAATCCATTTCAAGCACAATTCATCATTATTCATAGCATGCTTTGGCACTCACATTTTTCTAACCACTCTTCCTCTAAATGTGGTTTTTCTATTTGTGCATGCTTGTGAAGAGTGTCCTATTCTATTGCATAGTGAGCATGTAAGAGATATATCATGCATAGAATTTTTGCTCACTAAGAAATTCCTAAGATGAGTTTCTTTTTGATTTGCATTATAACCTAACCCATCTTTATCAAAGAAAGCTCTTTGGGTCTCTAACATATGATCTAACTTTTTGTTGACCCATGTAGAATCTAGAAAATGAATTATGCAAATTTAAGTTCTTTTTATTTACTTCATCAATTTCTAGATTTGCTTCTTCTAATTTCTTTTCAAAACCAAGCTTGGCATTCAATAACTCATCATTTTCCATTTCTAGTTTTGTAATCATTTTCTTATATTTTGAATTCATGCATTCAAATTCACTTGCTAGCTCATCAAAAACATTTTGTAAATCATCATAAGAATGGTCATTGCATTCACTAGAGCTAGGTTTCTCCTTTTCATCCTCAATAGTCAAAGAGCTAGGATTTGCCAATTTATCTTTAATGTCTTCTAATTTCTTTTCTAGCTCTAATTTCATCTTGTTGAGTTCATCATTCCTTGAGCCTAGATCTTTTATTTTCTCCTCCAACTCAACATTAGTATTCATCAAAATTTTATTCTCTTTTCTAAATTTATTTAACTTTTTGTTATATTTTGCATGCATTGATTTATATTCATCACTTAGCTCATTAAATGCATCTTGAAGCTCATCAAATGAATATTCTTCTAAACTTTATGAGCTAGTCTCAAAATCATCACCTAAAGCCATTTATGATCGTTTTGCTCGATAGAGGTTAGTCTAAATTGATCTCGATCTCGAGCCCAAGCTCTGATACCAATTGTTGGCTCTTATAGGCAATACCGAGAGGGGGTGAATCGGTTCTTAGCTAGCCTTAAGCTCGTTTTTCGATTCTTCTAAATTCTCTAGCCTATATGAATATTTTCTAAGTTCTCTAGGCTATTCAATTATGCAATATAAATTCAAAACAATAAACACAAATATAATTGCAAATAAGTAAAGAGAGTAAGGATAGAGAAATGTACGCAAGCGATTTATAAAGGTTCGGCAACCTTGCCTACGTCCTCTACCTTAAGACGCTCCCAAGGATTTTCCCAAATTCACTATCCTTGAATTTGTTACGCTCCCTCTTTTTCTAGGCTCAAGAGAAATCTCTCTCTTTTTCTAGGCTCAAGAGAAACCTCCTTCTTTTTCTTAGGCTAAAGAGTAACCTCCCTCTTTTTCTTAGGCTAAAGAGAAACCTCCCTTTTTACAAGGAATGAGTGTGTTTACAAATTGTGTAATCAAAGAAGCCCTCTAGATAGGCAAGTGATTACAAAGATTAAGCACAAATAAAAGCCTATATAAGATTTGTGCTAAGCAATACAAGGAATAAGAGAATGATAGATGATGAAGACTTTGTAGCTCTTGATTTGTTGTTTGAGGCTTGTGGATTTGAGGAAAATGAGTTTTGGAGTTGCTGAGTAGTTCCTCTTACTTCCTTTTGCTTCTAAGCCTCTATTTATAGTCCCTTGGATGGTTTGTGGACGTTGGGTGGAGCCAAAATCGAATATGACCGTTGTATCTCACAAAACTAGCCGTTATAGGCTATTTTCGTCCCGAGGGATCGATCCCATTCCCAAAGGGATCGATCCCTTTTGTCCAGAATCTTCATTCTTGGCTTCAGGGACCTTGGGAAGACATTCTGCCAAAAAGGGATCGATCCTGCTACAGTGGGGATCGATCCTTTTCTTCCAGAGAGCATTTTTCCTGCACTTTTGGGTTAGAAATGATATGACCTTTGATCCTAATTCAACCTCAAACGTTTATAAGCTTTAAGAGAGTTTTTCTTGACTTTCTCAAATGAAAATATTGTCCAAAAACTTATAAGTAATTTTCTAAACTTATGTTCAATAATTCTTGAGAAAATTACTTAATATTGAAAACCATTTTATAAAGTATTAAGACCCATAAGAATATATCATTAAATCATGGTCTTAATGTTTGATATGATCACTTGAAATGTATTGAGAAAATCATGTGTGATAAGGCAAATTTACAATATGAATTAAAACATTAAAGCTTACTTAAGTTTTTGTCATTTCAAAATATATATGGCAATTTAAAGCTAACAGGTACAATACACTGAAATGGTTTAGAGCACAAAGCTCGATAGATAGGTAATAGAACCTAGAGCTAAGCTTGATAAGCTTGAAGTGACTTGAAGGTTTGAATGTAACACTATACTGGTAGTCTAGAGCACAGAGCTCGATAGATGAGTAACAGAACCTAAAGCGAAGCTCAATAGACTCGAAGGTCAAAGTGTAACACTCCATTGTATTCTAGAGGAGTAACAGAACCCAGAGCAAAGCTTGATAGACTCGAAGGGTATGCCTGCACTCAAAAACGGTTTGAAAACATATTTCTCATGTATCACTTAGCTCATTGGGATCCTAAAGGTGACTTTCATGATCTTAGAGAAATTTGTATAGCATGTAAATCCCTTAGGATTCTAGAGGTGGCTCCCACGGATATAAAAACATAGATTAAAATAGTTTTGAGTTTTAAATACGTATGATTTTCGATTAATTTCAAAATTCAACTCAAAACCAAAATCTTTCGAGCTAAAACATAATGAAAGTCATTATAAAACTTATGCATAAAAGTAGCTTACATCAAAACATGCTATGCATGAAGTCATGTATGTATCAATGATATGCCACTACACACTTGCATGGTTACCTAGTATAATTAATGCAAGCTATGCAGACATACACCTAGCTTTCACATATACAACAAACAAAGTATGTGTATATAATCCACTTAACACATACAAAATACACTTCACTCAACATGTAAGCTTGACTAGCCATAACACACAAGATAGAAACAAGTTCTCAAATCTAGCCCAAGCATAATCCAAAAACACAATTCATTTGAATTCTCAAACTTACCTCTACATACCTCAATTTTTCAAGCAATAACATTTCATCGCTTAATCCAGAAATAAATTAATTATTTATATAAATAGAAACTAAATCATCTCCTACGAGATGATTTTAGCAAACTTTACTTAATCCACTTACCTTGATGCTTAGTAGCTTACTTCCTCGGTTTCCAAATCGAAGCTCAAACTCCTACATAGTTCCCAATCACCCTTTAAAACACCTTTAAATTAAGCTTTTCACTAACTCCCTTATAGTCTCTAATGACATCCTACATCATGCATTAATACTTGATCATAAAATCTTACTCAATGATATATATATTTCGTCAAAGTATTATTAATCTGAATAAATATTATCCTTTTTCTATACTTCCTTGTAAGTGACCAAGAAGTATTGTTATACCTTATATATAAATACACCTATATATATTTATATATTTTGAACTAAGGATAACTTACCCTTAGGAGAGCCTTTGACTGAACCCTTGCTTAGCTCCTCCAGGCTTTTCTCAGTTATTTTACACCACTTATTTATTAAAATTCCAATATCAATTTCATTATTTATCAACATTTCGCATCTTTATAACACACTCACCTATATATATGTGGTAATGGTAGTGAATCCAATTGAGACAGTCAAAGAGAGAAAGATTCAGCATTCGGACATTATATATATATATATATATACACACACACACACACACGAGCGTGCACACACACTTTAAAACTTTAAACATAGAGAGGCCTTAAGTTCTCTGGGTTTAAGATTCAAAGATAATGTTCGAATGCCGAGTCTTTCTCTCTTTGGCTGTCTCAATTGGATTCACCGCCATTACCACCAATATATATATATATATATATATATATATATATATATATATATATAAAAACATCTATATACTAACACATTAAAAATTTAGCATAGGGGCCTTACCCCTTGAAACTCTAAATCGAACCTTCCTATGGCTGTCTTCATTGCCACCAAGCAACCCCAATGCAGCAGTCTCTTATCAACCTCACCAAAATCAGTCACCGATACTGTTTCTGGCCTTCTCTTGTTTGTGCTCTCTTGATGTGGCTCAAGATGTACAGCTGCTGCCACGCAGTCGACACTTCCCTATTCACACTTCAATTCTGTCCCAGACCAGCACCTCTCGGCCTGCATTGCTTCCGCCGAACGTGTCCCCTGTCAATGACTCTCGGTCAGCCTTTCTTCTTGCCACTGTTTCCTTTATTTGAACCTACGTTTGAACCCCTGTAACAGCCCCTCAACTCCCTCTCGCCACCTTGCTGCATTAACGCCGTTGCTCCAGCTCTATGAACTCGAGAATAAATCTCCTTTTCATCTCCTTCATCAGGGAGCTTAGCTCTCTTTTCCATCTTCTCTTTTCTCTGCGATTTCTCCCTTTCCTTCTTCCCTTCTTTCTCCTCTCCCTATTTCCTTTCATCTCGGTGCAATCAGCAGCCTCTAGCAGTCAGCCAGTAGCAAGATTCATCCCTGCTTCCTCCATCTCTTCCCCTCATAAATTTCTTGGCCAACGATTGATTATTTTCCCCCCTCTCCCTTTGCTCTTCTCTTATTTATTTATTTATATTTTTTTTCAAATCGAGCTTCAGCAGACCATGTTTGTTGAAGTGAATTGCTACAGTAGACGCGGTCTGCTGTAGCCTTTGCTTCAGCAGACGGTATCTGTTGGATTAAAGTGGGTAAGTGGGTAGGTGTCACCCGCTCATTGATTTCATACTTTTCTTTTTTTATTTTTCTTTTAATTTAAATTTTACATTTATAGAATTTGAATTATTATATATATTTAAAACCTATGTATATCCGTTTATATTTTAATCTATATATGTTTCTATATGATTAAATGCAAATGTATTTTTTCCTTTTTTGTCTTAATTTATATATCATATTTATTTTCTTATAAGTCTATCACCCCTTTAATTAGAATACATTCACATTATTTTTCATTTGTACATATTTATATTTCTACATGAATTTTCTTTATTTATTAGGCTCACACACATGTTTGGCTCGGCAAGCGTATCTCCTTACTAAATTAATGTATCATTATATATATATTTATTTATTTAATACATATATATCCTTGATATATATTAATTTTAATCATTTTATATCATTTCTAATCAAGTGCACCAACTCAATCACTTAATTTTATCACTTCACAATAATCAAAGTTTCAAAAAATACACATCAACATTTAATTTATTCAATGGATACATTCATTAACAAATTCAGTATAGAAAATTTGCGATTTTTACAATCAATGACAAGAAATTTAAATATCAACCTAACTTTGTTAAAAGAGATAAGTTCCAAATTTGTTTTGTGATGATACTGAATTTGGTTGAATTTTGGCGTTGTACTTTATTTTGAATCAAATTTGGACAAAAATTAATGGAGTGGTGCATGTTGAACCATTTTGTCAGTCTATTTTGATGAGGTGGCAATAAAAGATGAAAAAGATGGAGAAAATAATGTATAAATAATTGCCATGTGTATATTTTTGTTTAATGTGAAATTTCAAGCCATAATTTCTGCTTCTCCAAGACTAATTTAAATATTTAAACAAAATATTCAATGGATTATTCCATCAATGATAATTTTTGTCCAAAAATCAACCAAATAAAAATATGGTGGTAAAACTAATGCAATTGAGGTGCACCAAGAAAATTTAATATTGAACCTTAGTATAGTGGCAAATTAATATTTTTTTTTCTTGAGAAAAAGAAAAAGCCTATGAGTTTTTGCAAATTTAAGTGGCCGATGGATTCAACTAGTACTTGATTTCTTACTAAATCTTAAAAGTGGATATTGGTGTGTTGTTGAAAAGGTCATTAAGCTCTATGCTTTTCAATTTCTTTCTAGCAGCTTGGATATGTAAAACCTGCTACTCCCAAAGACCTTAAAATTTGATAAAATTCATTAAGTAAATTGAGATCAATATTGCTAATAAGAGGCTTAGGTAAGTGTAGACAGCTATTATTGGCAATACCAAGCAACTTTATAATCTATTGTGTAGAATAATTAGTTTGCTGCTCCTTTTCACTCCGTTTCTCAGAAAAATAAAGCGTATAAATAGTTGACTGAAAGTTTTGAATGACTTAGGTTTCTACAATTCTGAAGTGACTTTCTTTTACATGTGTTTGCCATTTCCTTTTATTGTTGGGGAAAGCTCAAGTAGAATTTTAAATTGATTTTTTTATTGACAAACATTTACAAAGCTACGATTTTCAAGGAACAATTTCACTGATAAGGTGAAAGAGAAGTTCAAAGCAATTGCACATTATTTAAGTTTCCAATTTACTTTCTTTGCTTCTTTATGAGCGGCTTTTTTATGATGCTTTGAGATTTCATTATCTGTTCTTGCAGAATCTGCTGGAAACTGATGACTTCTATAGGATAAGACTCCCATCTAATGTCTTAAGTCCGCCGGGGAGGGATTTTATTATTTCACCAATGAAAGCAGTAAGTGTTACTACTTGCTTCAGCTTGTTTGCTGAGATCTATAATATTTTTGGTTTATGCTTCTGGTATTGGAATTCTTGCTCCCCTTTTCTGTGGTTAAATTGATCGAGAAGAAACTTGAAATGCTTTACTACGCTGCTTACATATCCAGTTCTTTTAGTTTATACAGCCAGGGTTTGACATCTGCTCTTCAGCTAAATTCTCTTATACCAAAAGGTTGTG